>JAZKJV010011334.1:0-600000 GCA_037367405.1 Ottelia alismoides | reverse complement strand
CAAGAGAGATTCGCTTCCATCTTGTTGACAAGAGAAAGTGATCGCCAATGCACCCACTGCCGACCAAAGACCTGCACCTGATGCACCATCACCTATCTTAGCTAACCCCGAGGACTATGACCTTGATGAGACGATTAGAGACTTTTACTATATGTTGGTTTTTACTGAGACCCAAGAATTCCTCCCCTTGGAGGGAGACTCGAAAAGCATGAACCTCAAAGTTCCTTCTTCCGGTATTTGGTTATGTGTTGATGACATCTGCGAGATTTATGCGATTGACACCTGTCAGTGGAGGGCAGATCTTGATGAGATTGAGAAGGCTGAATTTGATCTTATTGCTTTTATCTAGGAATTCGGGTCTTTTGATGAGAATGAAGATCCGGTTGAGAATGTAGAGGACTAACATGACTCGACTGGTTCCACATATGAGTTCGTTCCTTTTGGTTTTGACTAGGAGAGACATTGCATGAGAACCTTGACCCTACTTCTTCAGATGATGAGTTCGTCCCTTTTCACTTTTACATCTGCGATACACACAAGGCCGGACCAAGCCACACTTCTTCCACTGACTCGTCTATGCCTTTTCACTCTACGACTATTGAGGATCTTCACCAGGTCGATCATGATCGGCTTCCATCCACTGAGGACCTCGATATCGACCTGCACCTTGTCAAATCCTTTTCTCAGCGGTCCCGCAAGAAGGTCCGCTTTCAACCTTCTTGACCTATGTACATCCAACTCTCTTGTATATTCACTTTCATTTTCCTCCTTCTATCTTCCGTATTTCTCATCCACCCATTCTCGTGTGTGCCTTGCTTAGGAAGTACTTTTTCCTAAGTATAGGGGGTGGATGAGCCGAGTGTTCTTTCTCCATTCTATTTCATCACTCTAGTTGTGGCCTATACTTAGGGATCTTTTAGCCTAAGTATAGGGGGAGTGATGTATCCATTATTGTCGATCTGTTCTTTAATCTTCATTTCTCTTGTCTTCTTTTCTTATTTTCCTTTTCATATTTCTTTTTCTACCCAAAAGGTATCGCCCCTTCTTGTTAGTTTTCTATACTTAGGAAGTTCTTTGTCCTAAGTATAGGGGGGTGTGCACCCCGATTCTTTCATTCTTTGATACTCTCCATTGTCTCCTCTTTTTATCTATACTTAGGGATATCTTACCCAAGGTATTGGGGGAGACAGTCTGAGTACGATCTGTTCATTCCCACCCTTGACCCTCCCTGCTGTCTGTACATTCAGCTATACTTAGGATTATTTGATCCTATGTATGGGAGGGACGTTCGACTTCTCATTCATTTATTCATTTCCGTATTTCTTTATTCTTTAGACTTTTCTATACTCGGTATGAGTTATGGCTTCTCTTTTTCTCTCTGATCAATGAGGACATAACTCAAGCTTAGTATAGGGGGGTCGTATATACTCAGTATATACTTCAAACATAACTCGTACTTTCATATTTTTAATAATAAATATGGCTAAAATTAATTTCTATAAAATTTAATAAAATCACTTAATAAAAAGATGTCTATTATTTCTTAAATTCTTTTTGTATATACTGATTAATAAATTTGGTAAAAATATTTTTTACAAAATGTTTGAAATATAGTTTGAAAATCTTTTTGAAAAATCTTTTGAAAAACAATTGAAAATCATTTTGTACAATATTTTTATTCATTATAAAAACATTTTGTTTGTAAAATTATGTTCTTTGTATGAAATAAAAATGTTTGAAAAATGATTTGCAAATGGTTTGAAAAATGGTTGCAGAAAACTATTTTGAAAAATCCATATAAATTGTTTGAAAAATCTTTGTCAAATGATTTTCAAATGTGTGTAAATGATTGTAAAAATTCTTTTCAAAAATATTTCAGACTATTGTTTTTCAAAATTGCTTGAAAAGACATTTTTCAAATATGTTTGAGGAATATATGCATCACACCAAAATTCCTTATTAAATGTATAAAAATTTCTATAAATATGATCACTATCCCCTTGTAAATTCTTAAAAACCTAACTCTTGTAAATATAAGATGCATCCCCGTGTAAATATGTGTACGTTATTTTTACCCAAAATCATTCTATTTTCAAAAATCACAAAAACATTGGTAAAACTAAAAATACCAAAAACATTTGCAAAATCTTTTTGAAAAATACAAAAATGCATATGCATCATCTTTTTCAAAAATCCATAAAAAGTTTAAAATCTTTGAAAATTGCATCACAAAAATACTTTCTGCATTGATTATAGCATTTGCATAGCATTCACATTTTTTGGATTTCGTTTGGTAATTGAAAAAGTCTAAGTAAAATCCGAAGATTTGAGCTCGGTTGGACCTTAAATCTACCTAATTACAAGAACCTTGTAGGAGCTGGAATTGAGGTACTTCAGGTCTAGTTGACTTAATTCTTTGAGTATCACAAGACTTGGTTAAATGGATTCTTGACTGCCTAAGTAGAGTATTTTGGAGCACACTTATGATTCTTGTTGATGATGACCTAACTTGGACACCTGCACATTTCACTTGGCTCAACTCAGTTGGAATGGTGAGGGGATTGGATTTGCAGGTATGAAGCGCACACTAGTGGAAACATTTGTCCTCGTCTAGGGAGGGAAGTGCACCCCAACCCATCCAATAGCCAAGAGGTCTAAAAACAGGAGATTGTGGGTTACAATAATGCTTCAAAAGAGGGATAGTCTACTTGCTCAAGAGGAAAAACTCCTTATGTAAATGTTGTTGTATATAGTATTTAAAAAAAACTCCAAAAATGTGGACAGACCTGATTGAAAATAAAATGTCTGTCTGAGTGTACATATTTATATAGTCAATAAGCAAGCTTGAGCTTCAAAGTCAAATCATGTGAGCCTACAGTTGGATGACTTGACTACACTAGTATTGCATCCTAGGATAGGTAGCTACACTGGCTACCATCCATTCTTCTCTTCACCTCCTCCTCTTGAGCCAATTGTCACATGAACTTAGAAGGAGAATACCATTCTCCTTGAGGAAGGAGTTGCTGGATTGGGGAATCATTGGATTGTCATGCTGTAGAAGTCAATCTCTTTGTCATTTCAGTTGGGGAGAGCCACTATCACATATACTGTACGAGTCAGATTCATAGTCATAAGGGTTTGCATACGAGTTGAAGTATTCTGACCAGGCTATTGAGGATACTTGATCAGAGTTTTGGGATTCTCGAAGGCTATTGGATTTCAAATCCAATTCCCAATAAGGTTCCGACAACACTAAAATTCCAAAGGACTGACATAAGCTCCAAACGTTGATTTTGTGAAGACAAGTTTGATAATTAAATTTAATCCACTTTCTTTCTTTTTCTTTTCTTTGATTTTCTTTTTCTGCACTTATTGCATAAGTGTTTGCTAGGGACTAGCAAAGGAAAGTATAGGGGGTGATGAATCTCCATTTCACCACCTTTATTCTATCATTTTGGCCTTAAAAACCCTTTAAATGCATGTAAATACATTTAACTTAGGTAAATTAACATACATCCTTTGTTGTACAAAGTGCGTATAAAATACCATTTTATTGCTAAAATTATAGAATAAAGAAAATAAAAGAAAAAGAATAAAATATCGAAGATATTTTATGACCCTAAACCCCGAGACCTAGGCATCTCGATGACTAGGTCAACAAGGAATAAAGTAGGGGGAGATAAGGGTCCAAAATACAATAAAAGTAGGGATTTTATCACTTGTGCCCCTCCGAGATGTTGCAATATCAGTTATGCCTCTATCTTTTTGGTAATATCAGTTGTGCCCCTCAAAACTTGCTCCTTCATCAGTTGTGCCCTTCCGTCAGATTGACCGTCAAAAAATTCAAATAACCATGGTTTATTCAAACCATGGTGTGGTTAAGAAGGGTATTATGGTCCTCTTCTGTCTCCCTTCTCCTCCTCCATCTTCTTCCTCCCTTCTCCTCCTCCTCTCCCATCTTCTTCCTCTCCCACCTATTGCCGCCCCGACCTCCCCCCACCCCCTTCGTCGCCTCGCTCCTCCGCCAGACCTACATGTTGACACGGTGGACGCAACCATGACAGCAGCATCCGCCTGCCACGCCACGGGCGCATCGACTTTCACTGCCTGGAGCCACTGGGGCAATGGGTTGGAGTTGGAGGATCGCTCCACGGAGATCTTGGAAAGCTCCTTCTTGTAGCCGGAGGTGCAGACGAGGCACATGTCTTTGCGGTCTGGCGGCTGCCACTTCGGGATCATTGCCGCAGCCGTCGCGGGGACCAATGGAGGAAAAGATCTCGATGGCATGAGCGATTCCACGGAGCTGCTGGTGGGCTTGACGGCAGGGCTGGAGAAGCTGGCCTCGCGCATGACCAGGGGAGCGGCGCCGGGGAGGGGAGGTGGCGGTGCGGAGCAGGGGGTGCGGGGCAGGGAGTGCGGGGCTGGGAGGGGGTGCAACCCAAGACGAGGGGGACTAGGGGGGCAGCACGAGGGAGGGGAGGTGGCGGTGCGGAGCTGGGAGGCGGCGCCGGGGAGGGGAGGTGGCAGTGCGGGGCAGGGGGTGCGGGGCTGGGATGGGGTGCAGCCCAGGGAGAGGGGGAGCAGGGGGCGGCGCCAGCAAGGGGAGGAGGTGCGGGGCTGGGAGGGGTGCAGCCCAGGGGGAGGGGGAACAGGGGGCGGTGTCGGGGAGGGGAGGGGGCGACGCCGGGGAGGGGAGGGGGCGGCGGGCTGGGAGGAGGTGCGGGGGGAGGAGGTGCGGCGCCAGGGAGGGGAGGGGCTGTGGGAGCTCGGGGCGGAGAAGGAGGAGGATGAGGTCGGAGGAGGAGGAAGAAGATGGGAAGAGGAGGAATAAGAAGAGGTTGGGGAAGAGGAGGAAGAAATGACCATATAACCTTTTAAAAAAAATAATTCCGCTTATGTCCTCAAAGTTAACGTCCGTTTGCACTGTAGATGGACGGTCACTAACCCGAGGGGCACAAGTGATAAAATAGCAAGTTTTGAGGGGCACAACTGATATTACCAAAAAGATAGGGGCATAACTGATATTGCAACATCTCGGAGGGGCACAAGTGATAAAATCCCATAAAAGTACATTTTATTTATTATTTTTTATTCATTTTGGGACCTATTTCATTTTCTACTTTTTATACCTCAAATAAAGAAACTTTTACATTAAAGTTGTAGATAATAAATAAAGAAAAACATACATAAATATACCTATAATGAAACCCTAACAAGTAACTTATAACTATATACCTCTAAAAATAAAACAAATAATAAAATAATTTAAAATAAGTAACATTTTTTACTTTATAACCTAAAATTAATAAAATTGTTTACTATTTATTACATAATTTATAATTAATTTTTAGCTAGTTTTTTCCTGGTTGGTCCACATAGACCAACCAGGTCTGAGCGCCAGTTGACCTCGGTCAACTCTCTGGCCGGGGCGCTATATCTGACAAGCGCATCAGTGCTCGTCGAGCCATTTTGGCATCGTCGTGCATTCAAGGAATCTTCCAATCTTCTTTGGAGCCCTTTTGCAGCATCTCAGGTGGTCGGATCTGCACGCCATCGTTGATTGAAGCTCACTAGCGGCTATGTTCTTCCATGTTCATCTAGGGAGGTCCACAGCCGTTGGATTGGCTTCCACCTCCAAACACTCCAATCATAGTTAGATCAGCTAAGCTTCAAGCCATCCGATCCCTTTTTAGGATCTATTCTGGATCATCTGTGTTCGTAGAGTCATCGATCGTCCTTTGAGCACCACGTGTCAAGTGAGGCGCATATCACCGTTGGATTCGTGCCTAGCTTGGGTATTTTGCACCCTTTCACCCAATCATTTTTGTATTTATTTATTAATATGCAAGCATTCATATGCCGTTCATTAATTTTCGTAATATTTATGCAAAAGACCCTGCACTTAATTTCATTTGCTCTTTAGTCTAGCACTGAGTCAGCCGACAAACTCTTTGATTTTTTCATTTAAACCGTTGCAGGTTTTGGTTATTGTTGGTGGTCATATATTTTGGACATTAAGTTATATATTTTGTGGATATTTTGAATCGTGGTCCCTGGACTTTGTTAAATTTTCATAAATACCCCCGCAAGTAGTGTAGTTTCTCTTTGTTCTTCTATTTATTTAAAATAACAAATGTGCACTACAAAATCTTTAAAAATTAGGATAAATGCTAGCCGTAGTGTAATTTCATGCTACCATTTTGGTTTTTAATTTTAGGATTTTATCTATTTTATAAAAATAAAAAATAGCCTTTTCTCCCCGTCTAGTCTATAAAACACATAAAAAATATAAAAACTTTTTGAAAAATATCAAAAAATAGGTTTTATTGTTTATTTAGTTATTTTATAACTCCAGGCCAAAAAACCTAAAAATTATAAAAGATAACTCTCAAAAATTGAAAAATATTAAAAACCATTATAAAAATTATAAAATTCCCAAAAATTCCAACAATTGTGATTTCTATTTTATACATTTATCATCTAATAAAATTAATTTTGAGAAATTTTGATTCTATTTTCTATTTTTCATCTCCATTTTAATTTCGGGCATTTTATGAAATCCTGATTTAGGGTGTTTTTTTACTTTAAAAAATATATAAACATTAGCTAAAATTCCTAAAAAAATCACAAAAATAGTAAAAATTATTTAGAAATCCAAAAATATTTTATTTGCTTTATTTTAACTATTATTATTATTTATACCTATATTAGCTTACATTGCATATATACTATATATATGTATATTATCTTTTAAAAGAAAAAGAATTTAAAAAATATAAAAATATAAAAAAAATATAAAAATAGAAAATTAAAAATTAAATACCAAAATATAAAAAAACTAAAAAATTAAAAACCAATAAAAAGAAATATAGACAAATAGTTTACAATCACTTTTGCATTCGCTTGCCCGATCTATCTTGTTTGCTACCTGTGTTCGACACTCTAGATACTTGCACTATACACACAATATGTAGAGTTAGATAAAATAAATTTTAACTCCACTTTTATTTTCATTGCTTGATCATCATTGTGGGTTAATTGTTGATTAATTAGGTTTTCTTGAGGGTCACCACAACAACTGTGTCTCTGATCTATGTGATACATATTTAGACATGTGAAAAACCCTAGTTATTAAATGGTGCCGTTCCCGGGGAGCAACTGTGCTTATATTGGCATTATTATGATTGTGATTTTTTTGTCTATCTTTTTACTTTATTTATTTTCTCTTTTGTTTGATATAATTGATTGAGTTGTCTAACCTCTCTTTGTTGACTTTGTTGCGAGGTACCGTGGATCAAGGGAGGTGCTTTACTCAAGGCGCCTGCGCACCCATGTAAAGCGGGGTTCAGACTCCAAATCTAGCACAAAGGAGGCAAAAAAAGGAAAATTTAAAGGCAGAGCCATTTTGATTTTATTGTATTTATGTTGTAATTTAAAGTGAGAGAGAGATATTTATTGCAATAAACATGACTCTCCAATACACTTCACACTCCACAGGGTCCACTGCCCGAGGGATTGTTCCCTTGGGGGCCTCGTCGGATTTTTCACGATTTTCATCGCCTTTTCAATTTTGTTTTTTGATTTTTGTTATCTTTATTTTGTGTGATTGAGCCCTAGTTGTAGGATTTGCTTGACGATAGCATTAGGTCCAAACACCTAATGACCATTGCATGCTCCTATAGTTTACATTTGGACTTAGTCAAATATAAATTACTATCTATTTGTATTTGAGATCGAGCACCAAGACAAGTGCTATACATCGCTTGCAGGATCCGCTATGGACGACACCAACACACTTCAAAGACCAGACTTTTGGATATCATTTCTAGATATTTAGCATCTTGTGCTTCACGATCATAGCAATTTCTCATCCAGGGCGAATTCATCGGCTTGCATTGCATATACAAAGGTTTAAATTCTGCTGAGCATCTTTGCATGTAGAGTGCTAGAGGCAAGGTGAGAATTTCTCTTTAGCATACATCATATTTTTCGCCTCGCATTGTTTTTTCGACTCTACCTCTGATTTTGACCACCTAGGTGCTAGGTGATGAATCTACATTTCATCATCTTTATTCTATCATTTTGGCCTCAAAAACCCTAGCAAATGCCTGTAAATAGCATTAAATAGAGCATATTAGCATTAATGCATGTACCTGTAAATAGTGTATAAATTACTGTAATTAAAGCCAAAATTATAGAATAAATGAAAGAAAAGAATAAAATATTGTAAATATTTTATGACCCAAAACCCCGAGACCTAGGCATCTTGATGAATAGGTCGACAAGGAAGAAAGTAGGGGAGATAAGGGTAAAAATATACCTATTCTTTTTTTATCCATTCTTTATTCATTTTGGGACCTATTTTTGGTTCCACTTTTTATACATCAAATAAAGAAACTTTGTACATAAAAGTTGTAGTTAATTTTATAAAGAAAAATACAAAATATTTTTCATTCAAAAATAATGTACAGATAAAAAGTTATGGTCTGAATAAAATTCCAGAATCCCAACTTCCCAGACCCGTATGCAAATGAAAACTCCAAATGCAGCAAACTCACCTTTAATTGTATATAGAATAAAATAAGCTATTTAATGGTGGTGGTTTCGAATTTGGCGGAGCGACGGTTTGAATGTTGAGTTTTAGACCATACTTGTACAATTGTACTGATTAAAATATTCAATTTATTATTTATTCATTATTTTTGTTTTTTTATATTTTTTATAATTTTGTAAATATTATTTATAATAATTATGTACATTAAAATCAGAATAAAATGCAAAGAAAACTCAAAATAAAAATACTTGTATACACAAAACCTAGGTATAATACCTATATACAAACCTGTATAATTACTATTTCTATTTTATTAAATATACAAAACACATCAATAAAATAAAACAAAAATATAATTGTGTATATAAAAGTATTTTATAATTTTATAAAATAATAAACATAATTAAAGAAATAAAATTTATAAAATAAAAATAAAAGGAATAAAGTATATAGATAGTATACCTATAAAGGGGCATAATTAGTAACATGTAAAAATAAACATCATAAAAAAAATAAAAATCATGATAAAATACTTCATAAAAAATAAAATTTTTTTATTTTATAACTAAAAATTAAATAAATCGTTTTCAATTTTTAATTGAATTAATAAAATCTTTTCGCAGGTTTTTCCTGGTTGGTCCACGTGGACCAACCAGGCGGCTCTGACAGTTGACCTCAGGTCAACTGTCTGAGCCAGCTCTTGTTCATGTCAGAAGTGAGTTTTGATGCCTTTTCATCTTTTTTTCGAGGCTCCCCGTTACATCTTTTCATGATCCAGTATAACCAACTTTTGTAGCCCTACCATAGGGCATACACGCCCTTAGCTCTCCTCGAGCGTTGGATCATCGATCCACTCGCCATCACCTCGTTCTTCTCGCCACTCGACCATCCTTCAAAATGCCCCCTTGATTTTCATTCAGATCTTGAACCGGTTTTGGGCGCCAAAAACTTCCAGGTGAGGGTCGAGGGTGTGCTTCCGCGACAGGGGAGTCCTCCCCATCTCAGTCGAGGTGCGACGAAGCACCTAACGCGGTGTTCCACCATCTCCGGCCATCTCCTGGCCATGAGGTTCTAACCTCGGGTGCAAGCCCTTGATGTCCATTTTTCTGCATTTTTTCTTGTTTCTTGTTACTCCCAGTTGCAGTAGGATCATTTATCTACTCTTGTTTTTGTCAAGCATCCATCGATTCACCACCGCTGCCCATTCACTGGAGCTTGCTCCGGCGAAATCCCATACGCGCCATCGACCCTCTATTTCGCTTGTACTTTCCCTGGAACCACCCTCTGTCGTTTTGCACTTCTTTTGCAGGTTCTCAGGAGCAAGGGACCCCCTGCTGGGGTCGATTTCTGGAAGCTAGAGGTACCTGGAGCCGCACGCCACCCCTGACCTCGCGGCGGCGCATCGGGGCGTCTCCGCCCATTTTGGCTTCACCGTTGGGTCAGAGAACCTTCCAGGAGCTAGGAGGGACCGTCGGCGGGTTTGAAGGAGGTCGGAGGAGAACGCACTACCAGATCCAAACTCGCCCAGGGAGAGTTCATCTCCAGTTCCTCCAGCCCATTCGAGAGCCGTCGGATTTTGCTGTTCTTATAGAGGCCTTCACATCCGTCCGTTTTGCGCTGCTCAGAGCCGTCGATGCAGTATTGAAGATCTAATCTGGGTCGTGCAGACGAAGGGGTATCGCGGGCCCTCGCTTCGACACGTGGCAAGTGGGTGGCTTCACGCCGTCCGATCCCGCAGGCCTGTGTATTTTGCATGTTTCCCCCGACCAATTTTTGTATTTTATTATTAAAGACTTAAACTTTCCTCTGCCCTAATTTTAGTGGTGTATTTTTTGCAAATCACCCCGAAGTTTTACGATATTACATCTGGGTCCTCGCTCTATCACGTGTGCTACGCACGTGACGTGGCGATTTTGCAAGGGCCTCCCGGGGCTTTTTGTATTTGCACTTTCAGTCTCGAAACTTTCATCTGCAGTTAATAGATTTCTGGTATTTTTTGCAACTATGCCCCTCGGGTTTTTGACAATTGCATCCGTGCCCCTCCCAAGCGTGCGTGCGACGCACGTGTGTCTGGGATTTTTACAGAGAAGCCCTTGCAGCTTTGGCTATTGGTTCTTGGTCCAGAAAATATTTTACATAGTATAAATTGTGAAAATTGCCTGAAAGCCCCTGGATTATTGTCTATTTGTGAAATAGTCCTTGCTAGGCCACAGATTTTTGCATGCTTTCTCCATTTATTTCATGTAGCATTAAAACCCTAAAAAATCCCCAAACATCAACTTAAGCTCCTGTGTGCTTGCACTCTCACGCCATATTTTTGCATTTGCATTTTATTGCATTTTTATATTCATAGAAAATCAAAAACATGCATTTTAGCTACTGTCTAGCTTAGAAAATACCAAAAAAAAGTAAAACAACTTGAAAAATTCCAAAAAAAATCACCTACTGTGTATTTTATCCTACTTTAGTGTCAATCCAAAAATCACTAAAAAATTCAAAAGGAAAACCTTAAAAATTACAAAATACCTTAAAACTTCAAAAAATCTAAAAAATTATAGAAAACTCCAAAAAATGCAAACTCAACTCCTGTAGGTTCCCCTTTTTATTCTCTTTATTTTAAAATTAGTTTGGAAAAATTTTGTGGCTGTTTGATATTTTTAATTCCTATTTTACATTCAGCCAGTAGCTTATTCCCTGTTTTCCTTTATTTTGCCTTTTCAAAATACCAACAAGATTCTGAAAAATCCCCAAAAATCACAAAAACAGTAAAAATTCATAAAAAGACCAAAAATATTTTATTTCTGAATTTTTTAGCATTTTTGCATATTTCTATAAATATTGTATCACCCCTTTTCTTATATTGCATATCTATTCTAATATTTAAAAAAGAAAAAAAATATAATATAAAATATAAAATAAAAATAAATCAGAAAATTAAAAAATCAAAATACAAAATTAAAAATTAAAAAAAATTAATTGAAAAATTAAAATCCCACAAAAACACTTGCATTGCATAGTGTAGACAACACATCACTTTCACACGCACACACACACTTGTGGATCTACCCTACCTTGCTCCATGTGTTCGAACTCTCTGCATACTTGCTTATATACATCTTTTATGTAGAGTTAAAAATAAATTTTTAACTTCACATCTGCTTATCATTGCTTGATTGATTGTGTGTGGGTTAATTATTGATTTTAGTCTAGGATTCATTGCGGGTCGCCGCAGCGACACTGCTGTCTCCGCCTTGTGTGAGACACTACTTAGACCCCGTGAATCTTGGCTAAATCAAATGGCGCTGTTGTCGGGGAGCAACAATGCGTAGATCATTTTTGCCTTGTGTTGTGATTATTTGTCTACTTTTGTGGCTTTTATCTCTGCTTTTGATATTTCTTGTTTGAATTGTCTAACCCATCTCTTGTTTGACTTCTCGCGAGGAACGCGGATCGAGGGAGGAGCTCTCTTCCAAGAGCACTTGCGCACCCACGTGAGGCGACTTGACTTTAGCACGAAGGAGGGCCAGGAGAGGATTTTGAAGACAGTTCTAGTGAATTTATTTATTGCATTTATTAGTATAATTTTTGTGAGAGAGAGACTCTTTATTTGTAATAATACAGGTACTCCCGGACATTTGGACTTTTGAGCCTAACTTCCAGGTGTTTGTACACCTGGGGGCTCGCCGTGGTTTTATCGGTTTTCATCGCATTCTTTTTACTATGTTTTCCGATTTTCAATTTTATTTATTATGTGTGATTGAGCTTTAGTTTTAGGATTGCTTGCGATAGATTAAGTCCAAACGCCATAATCACCTTTGCATGTGCCTATAGTCTACGCTTTGGACTTAGTTCAAATTTTAAACAGCTGATTCACTGTCTTTGATCCGCCGCGCCGCGAGCTCACCCTGCCAAGCGCTTCTCCTGAACTCGATTTGTCGAGAGGAGGAGGGGTGAGCCTAGACCGGACTCTAGGCCTGAGGATTGGTGGTCAGCTTGTGATTCTTCACGATAATAGCAATTTCTGAAACTTAGGGCGATTTCATAGGCTGCATTTGCATATAGATAGGTTTCAATTCTGCCAAGCATCTTTGCATGTAGAGTGCTGGAGGCAAGGTGAGCATTTCTCTTTAGCATTCATCATTGATTTGCCGCTTGCATTGCTTTTCCGACTCTCCCTCTGATTTTTACCAACCTTGGTGCTAAGTAAAATTGAATCCTCATTAGGCGTGTGCATTTCTCACTAAAAATCCCAAAAAAGTGATAATCAATAAAATCGGGACTGCTAATATTACTTGACCCTAAAACCGATCAAAAAGAAAAATCTTCTCTTGGGGCGAGTAATCCCCTCATTGTCATCACCTTTGCTTGTTTGCGCACACACTAAGGTTAGTGCCCAAATCCCATTCAGCCCCTAAGTGTTTGCGCAATTTTGGACTTCTAACCTAACTCTAAAACAAACAAGATAAAAAGACCGCTCTTTGCGGTCTCTACCGAGTTGAGTAGGTGAATTGAGGGCTTGATGTTTTTTATTTTTGTCTATGATTATTTTGTGTGTGTCCTAGATCACTTATGCACACTTGTGCCAACTTCTTCACTTTCTTGACTTGACCGTCGTGCTCCCCTGAATCATTTCCTTATGTTTTCGAGATGGACCCCTGGAGCGCATTTTATCCGGACTTTGCGGATCCTTCGTTCACTCCAACCGGTCCACCTCCCTTTTATCAAGAAGACCCTCCTCCTACTTTTTCTGATTTTTGTACATACCCGCCTCAACCACAGTATCAGACTTCGGACTTCTCCCCACCTCCACCCCCACCTGTATATTATCCACCTCCACCTTCACATCCACCCGAGTCTGACCTGATGGAGTCACCTCCTGCGACTTCCACAAGTGTTGTCATGAACCTAATGCTAGAGCACATCAATTTGATGAAGGAGAATCTTGCCACTTTGAGAGAATATCGGAATAGTGCTCCTTTCGTCGGGGATACGGCTTCACTTGTCGGTGATCATGGGAGCATGCAATCGCCAAAAATACAAAAAAATGAGAAAATTTTAAAAATCCAAAAAGAGTTCGGGAGACACTTGGTTGATACAGACCGTGAGGTGAGGTACCACTTGCCAGAACCTTCACCCACACATCCTTTCACATCCTGTCCCACATTTGACCCTGAGGATGCCACTGTACAGACTGCTCTTGGCACGACTCGTGTATATGCTGATTCTGACTTCCTCCCTTGTATGGAGGAAGTCCAAAAATTTAAAAAAATGTTATCTGAACTCGAAGTGGTGGCTACTAATCATGAGATTATCCGTGCCCCACTTCAGCAGGCCATGACCCAATTATCTGCTCCTCTTCCCAAGAAGAGAAAGCGGAGGAGCAGATCTGAGCGTCATATTCTGACCATGGCCACTGCCCATGCCATCACACACCGTCCCATTCCTAGAAAGAAGAACACAGCTACACCTTTCATCACCTTCTCCATCTCTGACTACACTTGTGATCACACTCTCCTGGACGGCGATGCATCTATTAGCATATTACCCTTCTCGCTGGTACAGTCTCTTCACTTAGGGCCTCTCAAGAAAACCAGGATGATCGTTCAGTTTGCTGATGGATCTATCAAGAGGCCGAAGGGTATCCTTGAAAATGCCGTCATTTCTATTCAGGGCACGAGCTATCATGTTGATTTTGTCGTGTTGCCCGTGGAGACCTCCACAGGGAGCCATCTCCAATCATCCCAGGACGACCATTCCTCGCCTCTACGAGGGTCGTTATTGACTATGGATCAGGAGAGATTCGCTTCTGTCTTGATGACGAGAGCGAAGTGTCGATCACCGAACCTACAGTTGACCAGAGACCTGCACCTGATACACCTTCACCGATTATGGCTGACTCCGAGGCCTGTGACCGATCTGATGATATTAGAGATGCTTGCTTAGTGACCACTGATGAGACCCGACGAATCCCCCGAAAGGGGAGGAAATCGGAAAGCATAGACCTCGCGATTCCTCCTTCTGGTGTGTGGCGATGTGTTGATGAAATCCAAAGCATTTACGTGATTGATCCTATTGAGCGGTGGGTAGATACCAAGGCTAGACAGGACGGACCTGTTTTGACTACTTCCACTGATAAGTCCGTGCCTGGTCCCTCACAAGTTAAGATGATTGAGGTTGGTTATGATGCTGCCGTTTATTTTGATAGATTCAGGCCTCTTGTTGAAGACAATGATTCAAATGAGAGTATTGAGGACGAACAGAGTTCGTATACTTCCACTGATGATTTCGTGCCTTTTGATTTTGACCTGGACGAAACCTCACAAGACGACTCCGATTACACTTCTTCCGATGATGATGAGTTTGTCCCATTCCACTTCGATATCTGTGAGACTTCCAAGTCCAGACCTGACCACACTTCTTCCACTCACACGTCTGCGCCTTCACACCATAGGAGCACCAAGGGAGAACCTAGCCATACTGCATCCATTGATCAGTTTGTCCCTTTCCGTTTTGATTCCACTGAGGGCCTTCACCGTGTCGACCCTTATCGGCTTTCGTCCACTATGGACCCCGATGTTGACTTGCACCACACCAGATCTATCCCCCAGTGGTCTCGCAAGAAGGTTAGCTTTCTGCCTTCTTGATCATATGTACATCCACCTCTGTTGTACATTCTCCTTTGTCCATCTCTGTCTCTCCCGTATTGCTTGTCCATCCATTCTCGTGTTTGCCTTGCTTAGGACGCACTTTGTCCTACGTATAGGAGGGGTGGACGAGCCGAGTGTTCTTTCATCGTTTCGTTTCATCACTCCTGTTGTAGCCTATACTTAGGGCTTCTTTTACCCCAAGTATAGGGGGAGTGACGTGTACATTCTCATGATCTCTTCTTCCACTCTGTTCTCTTTTCTTCTTTTCTTCTTTTCCTATTCTATCTTCTTTTTGTATCAAAAAGGTGCCGCCCTTGTAGACAGTTTTCCATACTTAGGATGTACTTTGTCCTAAGTATAGGGGGGTGTGCACCCCAAGTTTCTTCTATTTATTTCGATCCTCTCCATTGTCTCCTCTCTCGTCTATACTTAGGGATATTTTACCCTAAGTATAGGGGGAGACAATCCGAGTACGATCTGTTCATTCCCACTCTTGACCCTCCCCGCGTTGTGTACAGTCTGTTATACTTAGGATTATTTGATCCTAAGTATAGGGGGGACTGTCAACTTCTTATTGGTTCATTTATTTATTCTTTAGACTTGTCTATACTTAGTAGGAGTTATGTCTTCTCTTTTCTCTCCAATCTATGAGGGCATAGCTCAAGCTAAGTATAGGGGGGTCGTATATACTTTGTATATACTTTAGCCATAACTCGTACTTTCATATTTTCTAATAAATAGGGCAAACAATTCGTTAAAATTCACTAAAATCCTTAATAAAAAGGTGTTATGTTCCTCAAATTCTTTTTGTATATACTGATTAATAATCAGGTGAAAATGTTTTTTGCAAATTGAAAAATAGTTTGAAAATCTTTGTGAACATTTATTGAAAATTATTTTAAAAATATTTTGTTACATGTTTTCAACCTGTATAAAAATGTGTGTTTTGTAAAAAGTTTTTTCTTTATGTGAAATAAAATGTTTGAAAAATGATTTGCAAATGGTTTGAAAAATGGTTGCAAAAATATTTTGAAAAATCTATATATACTGTTTGGAAAACCTTTGCAAAATGATTTTCAAATGTGTGTACATGTTTGTAAAATGTTTGTAAAAATTATTTTGGACTATAATTTTAAAAAATTGTGTGAAAAGCTTGTGTCAAATAAGTTTGAGGAATACTTACATCACACCAAAATCCACTGTATATATGTATAAAATTGATTACTTACCCGTGTAAATTCTTAAAATCCACTTCTTGTAAATATAAGAAGCACTCCCGTGTACATATTTTTCACCTAGTTTTTAGCCAAAATTTTTTGTTTTCAAAAATCCCAAAAACATTTGCAAAATTAAAATCCAAAAACATGTGAAAAATCTTCTTGAAGAATACAAAAGAAAAAATGCATATGCATCATCATCATCTTTTCAAAAATCTATAAAAAGTTCAAAATCTTTGAAAAATTGCATCACAAAAATATTTTCTGCATAGCATTGCATAACATGAGCATTTTTCAGATTGAGTTTGATAGTTGAACAAGTCTAAGTAAAATCTGGAGATTGGAGCTTGATTGGACCTTAAAATCTACCTAATAACAGGAACCTTATAGGAACTGGGTTTGAGGTACTTCAGGTCTAGTTGACTTAATTCTTTGAGGATTACGAGACTTGGTTCAATGGATTCTTGACTGCCTAAGTAGAGTATTTCAGAGCACACGCACGACTCTTGTTGATAATGACCTAACTTGGACACCTGCACCATTCACATGGCTCAACTCAGTTGGAGTTGTGAGGGGATTAGATTTGTCGGTATGAGACGCACACAAGTGGAAACAGTTGTCCTCCTCTAGGGAGGGAAGTGCACCCCAACCCATCCAGTGATAAGGAAGTCTAAAGACAGGAGGTTGTGGGTTGCGATAAAGCTTCAAAAGAGGGATAGTCTACTGGCTTAAAAGGAAAAACTCCTTATGTAAATGCTGCTGTGAATAGTATTTCAAAAAAAAAAAAAGTTCAGGCATGTACAAAAATAAAAAGCCTGCAAAGTATGTACAAATGTTGTAAAGTCAATAAGCAAGCTTGAGTTCCAAATTCAAATATGTAAGCCTGCAGCAGGATGACTTGACTACACTGGTCTTGCATCCCAGGATAGGTAGCTACACTGCCTACCGTCCATTCTTCTCTTCACCCCCTCCTCTTGAGTTGGTTGCCACTTGAACTTAGAAGGGAATACCCCGCTCCTCGAGGATGGAGTCATTGGATCGGGGAATCATTGGGTTGTCGTACTGGAGAAGTCAGTTTCTTTGTCATTTCAGTTGGGGAAAACCACCATCACTTACACTGTACGAGTCAGATTCATAGTCGTAAGAGTTTGCGTATGAATTGAAATATTTCTGACCTGGCTATTTAGGAGACTTGGACAGAGTTTTGAGGATTCTCAGGGACTGTTGGATTTCAGATCCGGTTCTCATTAGGCTTCCGCCTGCACTAAAATTCCAAAGGTCTGACTTAAGCTCCAAATCTTGATTTTGTGAAGACAAGTTTGATGATCAAATTAAATCCAAATTTCTTCTTTTTCTTTTCTTTCTTTTTTCTTTTTGCACTTATTGCATAAGTGTTTGCTAGGGACTAGCAAAGGTAAAGTATAGGGGGATGATGAATCCACATTTCATCATCTTTATTCTATCATTTTGGCCTCAAAAACCCTAGCAAATGCCTGTAAATAGCATTAAATAGAGCATATTAGCATTAATGCATGTACCTGTAAATAGTGTATAAATTATTGTAATTAAAGCCAAAATTATAGAATAAATGAAAGAAAAGAAAAAGAATAAAATATTGTAAATGATTTATGACCCAAATCCCCGAGACCTAGGCATCTTGATGAATAGGTCGACAAGGAAGAAAGTAGGGGGAGATAAGGGTAAAAATACAGTCTAAATACCTATTCTTTTTTTATCCATTCTTTATTCATTTTGGGACCTATTTTTGGTTCCACTTCTATACATCAAATAAAGAAACTTTGTACATGAAAGTTGTAGTTAATTTTATAAAGAAAAATACAAAATTGATTTCATTCAAAAATAATGTACAGATAAAAAGTTATGATCTGAATAAAAATCCAGAATCCCAACTTCCCAGACCCGTATCTCACAAATGAAAACTCCAAATGCAGAAAACTCACTTTCATTGTATATAGAATAAAATAAGCTATTTAATGGCGGTGGTTTCGCATTTGGCGGAGCTACGGTTTGAAAGTTGAGTTTTAGACCCTACTTGTACAATTGTACTGATTAAAATATTCAATTTATTATTTATTCATTATTTTTGTATTTTTATATTTTCATAATTTTGTAAATATTATTTATAATAATTATGTACATTAAAATCAGAATAAAAATGCAAGGAAAACTCAAAATAAGAATACTTGTATACACAAAACCAAGGTATAATACCTATATACATACATGTATAATTACTATTTCTATTTTATTAAATGTACAAAACACATCTATAAAATAAAACAAAAATATAATTGTGTATATACAAGTATTTTATAATTTTATAAAATAATAAACATATTTAAAGAAATTAAATTTATAAAAAAAAATAAAAGGAATAAAGTATATAGATAGTATACCTATAAAGGGGCAAAATAAGTAACCTGTAAAAATAAACCTCATAAAAATAATTAAAAATAATGATAAAATACTTCATAAAAAAAACATTTTTTATTTTATAACTAAAAATTTAATAAATCGTTTTCAATTTTTAATTGAATTAATAAAATCTTTTTGCAGGTTTTTCCTGGTTGGTCCACGTGGACGAACCAGGAGGCTCCGACAGTTGACCTCGGGTCAACTGTCTGAGCCAGCTCCTGCTCATGTCAGAAGTGAGTTTTGACGCCTTTTCATACTTTTTTCGAGGCTCCCCGTTACATCTTTTCATGATCCACTCTAAACATCTTTTGTAGCCCTACCATAGGGCATACACACCCTTAGCTCTCCTCGAGCATTGGATCATCGATCCACCCGCCATCACCTCGTTCTTCTCGCCACTCGACCATCCTTCAAAACGCCCCCTTGACTTTCATTCAGATCTTGAACCGGTCTTGGGCACCAAAAACTTCCAGGTGAGGGTCGAGGGTGTGCTTCCGTGACAGGGGAGTCCTCCCCCATCTCAATCGAGGTGCGGCGAAGCACCTAACGCCGTGTTCCACCATCTCCGGCCACCTCCTGGCCGTGAGGTTCTAACCTCGGGTGCATGCCCTTGAGGTCCATTTTTCTGCATTTTTTTTGTTTCTTGTTACTCCCAGTTGCAGTAGGATCATTTAGCTACTCTTGTTTTCGCCCAGCATCCATTGATTCACCTCCGCTGCCCATTCGCCGGAGCTTGCTCCGGCGAAATCCCATACGTGCCATCGACCCTCTATTTCGCTTGTGCTTGCCCTCGAACCACCCTCTGTCGCTTTGCACTTCTTTTGCAGGTTCTCAGGAGCAAGGAACCCCCTGCTGGGGTCGATTTTTGGAAGCTGGAGGTACCTGGAGCCGCAAGCCACCCCTGACCTTGCGGTGGCGCATCGGGGCGTCTCCACCCATTTTGGCTTCGCCGTTGGGTCGAGGAACCTTCCAGGAGCTAGGAGGGACCGTCGGCGGGCTTGAAGGAGGTCGGAGGAGCACGCACTACCATATCCAAACTCGCCAAGGGCGAGTTCATCTCCAGTTCCTCCAGCCTATTCGAGAGCCGTCGGATTTTGCCTGTTCTTCCAGAGGCCTTCACATCCGTCCGTTTGGCGCTGCTCAGAGCCGTCGATGCAGTATTGAAGATCTAATCTGGGCCGTGCAGACGAAGGGGTATCGCGGGCCCTCGCTTTGATACGTGGCAAGTGGGTGGCTTCACGCCGTCCGATCCCGCATGCCTGGGTATTTTGCATGTTTCCCCCGACCAATTTTTGTATTTTATTATTAAAGTCTTAAACTTTCCTCTGCCCTAATTTTAGTGGTGTATTTTTTGTAAATCATCCCCGAAGTTTTACGATATTATATCTGGGTCCTCGCTCTGTCACGTGTGCTACGCACGTGACGTGGCGATTTTGCAAGGGCCTCCCAGGGCTTTTTGTATTTGCACTTTTAGTCTCAAAACTTTCGTCTGCAGTTAATAGATTTCTGGTATATTTGCAACTGTGCCCCTCAGGTTTTTGACAATTGCATCCGTGCCTCTCCCAAGCGTGCGTGCGACGCACGTGTGTCTGGGATTTTTGCAGAGAAGCCCTTGCGGCTTTGGCTATTGGTTCTTGGTCCAGAAAATATTTTACTCAGTATAAATTTTGTGTGAAAATTGCCTGAAAGCCCCTGGATTTTTGTCTATTTGCGAAATAGTCCCTGCTAGGCCACATATTTTTGCATGCTTTGTCCATTTATTTCATGCGGCATTAAAAACCTAAAAAATCCCCAAAAATCAACTTAAGCTCCTGTGTGCTTGCACTCTCACGCCATATTTTTGCATTTGCATTTTATTGCATTTTTATATTCATTAAAAATCAAAAACATGCATTTTAGCTACTGTCTAGCTTAGAAAATACCACAAAAATAGTAAAACACCTAGAAAAATTCCAAAAAAAATTACCTACTGTGTATTTTATCCTACTTTAGTGTCAATTAAAAATCACTAAAAATTTCAAAAGAAAAACCTTAAAAATTAGAAAATACTTTAAAACATAAAAAAATCTAATAAATTATAGAAAACTCCAAAAAATGCAAACTCAACTCCTGTAGGTTCCTCTTTTTATTCTCTTTATTTTAAAATTAGTTTGGAAATATTTTGTGGCTGCTTGATATTTTTAATTCCTATTTTACATTCAGCCAGTAGCTTATTCCCTATTTTCCTTTATTTTGCCTTTTCAAAATACCAACAAGATTCTGAAAAATCCCCAAAAATCACAAAAACAGTAAAAATTCATAAAAAGACCAAAAATATTTTATTTCTGAATTTTTGACTATTTTTGCTTATTTTTATAAATATTGTATCGCCCCTTTTCTTATATTGCATATCTATTCTAATATTGAAAAAAGAAAAAAAATATATAATATAAAATATAAAATAAAAAAATCTGAAAATTAAAAAATCAAAATACAAAATTAAAAATGAAAAAAAATTAATTAAAAAATAAAAAACCCACAAAAACACTTGCATTGCATAGTGTAGACAACACATCACTTTCACACGCACACACGCTTGGGGATCTACCCTGCCTTGCTCCTTGTGTTCGAACTCTCTGCTTACTATCTTATATACATCTTTTATGTAGAGTTAAAAATAAATTTTAACTTCACATCTGCTTATCATTGCTTGATTGATTGTGTGTGGGTTAATTGTTGATTTTAGTCTAGGATTCATTGTGGGTCGCCGCAGCGACACTACTGTCTCCGCCTTGTGTGAGACACTACTTAGACCCTGTGAATCTTGGCTAAATCACTAGGTAAAATTGACTCCTCGATAGGCTCGTGCATTTCCTATTAAAAATCCCAAAAAAGTGATAACAAATAAAATCGGGATTTCTAATATTACTCGACCCTAAAATAAACTAAAAAGAAAGATATTTGTCATGGGGTGAGTAATCCCCTCATTGTCTTTGTTTTACATTGCTTAAGTACACACTAAGGTTAGAGCCCAAATCCCATCAAGCCAACCTAAGTGTTTGTACAATTTTGACTTCTCTCCTAACTCTAAAATAGAGAAGATAGAAAAACGATCTTTTATAGTCTTCACCGAGTTGAGTAGGTGAATTGAGGGGTTTGTTTTGTGTGAGTTTATTTTTGTTTGTTTGTGTGAATACCCGATCTCTTTGCGCATTTGCACCTTTTTCTTCACTTCTCTTGACTTGACCATCGTGCTCTCCTGATCTTTTTCCTTTTATTTCGAGATGGCCGACTGGAGCAATTTTTATCCGGATTTTGTGGATCCCTCGTACACTCTAACCGGTCCACCTTCTTTTTTCCAGGAGAACTTTGCCCCTAATTTTGTGCATATCCTCCTCATACTCAATATTAGCCCTTAGATTTTTATCCATCACCACCTCCACATTTCCACCTGCATACCCACCCGAGGTTTATCTGTTGGAGTCACCTCTCATGATGTCCGCACTTGAGAACTTGTCCCAGTTCATGGAGCATATGAATTCAAGGATTGACGACCTCACCTGCCTAAATAAGAACCATATTGATGCTTCACGATCTGACGATTTGGATTCACTTGAGAATCCCAATGTGGGCTTGAAATCACCCAAAATAAAAAAATGAGAAAATTTTTTAAATATAAAAAGAATTCGTGAGACACTTGGTTGATTTAGACTATGAGGAGAGGGCCCACTTGCCAGATCATTTTCCCACACACTCATTCACATTTTGTCCCATCCTTGACCCCGAGGATGACACTGTACAAACTGCTCTTCATCGTCCTTGTGTAGATGATGATTATGATCTCCTCCCTTGTTCGGAGGAGATCCAAAAATTCAAAAAATGTTGACTAAACCTGAAGTGGTGGCCATCATTCATGAGATCATTCAAGCCCCACCTCACAAGGCCATAACCCAATTACCTGCTCCTCAAACCAAGAAGAGAAAGCGGAGGAGCATATCTGAGCGTCATATATTGATCGTGGTCATTGCCCACGCCATCACACATCGTCCAATCTCTAGGAAAAGGAACACTACTACACCATTCATTAGTTACACTATCTCTAACTACGCATGTGATCACACACTCCTCGACGACGGTGCTTCAATTAACATCATACCCTTCCCACTGGTACAGTCTCTCCTCGTAGGGACTCTCAAGAAAACTAGGATGATAATTATTTTCTGATGGATCAATAAAGAGACTAAATGGTATTCTATAGAATGTCGTCATTCGATTCGGGGCATGAGTTACACGGTTGATTCGGTTGTATTGCCAATGGAGACCTCCATTGGAGAGCACTCTCCAATCATCCTAGGATGACCATTTCTCGCCTCTGAGAGTGTTGTTATTGATTATGGATCAGGAGAGATTCGCTTCTGTCCTATTAACGAGAGCTAAATGATCATCACTGCACCCACTACTGACTAGAGACCTGCACCTGATGCAACTTCATCTATCTTAGTTGATCCCGAGGACTATGACCTTGATGAGACGATCAGAGACTTTTGCTATATGTTGGATTACAGTGAAACTCGAGAATTCCTCCCCCTGGAGGGAGACGCGGAAAGCATGGACCTCGAAGTTCCTTCTTCTGATGTTTGTGATGTGTTGATGACATCTGCGGGATTTACACGATTGACACCTGTGAGTGGAGGGTAGATCTTGATAAGATTAAGAAGGATGAATTTGATCTTCTTGATTTTATCCAGGAATTTAGGCCTTTTGATGAGAATGACGATCCAGTTCAGACTGTAGAGGACGAACATGACTCGACTACTTCCATAATGAGTTCGTTTCTTTTGGTTTTGACCTAGGAGAGACCTCGCAGGACAACCTTGACATTACTTATTCTGATGATGAGTTCGTCCCTTTTCACTTTGACATCTGTAAGACACCCAAGGTCAAACCTAGCCACACTTCTTCCACTGACCCGTCTATGTCTTTTCACTCTGCGACTGTTGAGGATCTTCATCAGGTCGATCCTAATTATCTTCCATCCATGGAGGACCCTGATATTGATATGCACCTTGTCAGATCCATTCCTCAACGGTCCCGCAAGAAGGTTTGCATTCAACCTTCTTGACCTCTGTACATCCATCTCTCTTGTATATTCGCTTTCATTTTCCTCCATCTATCTTTCGTATTGCTCATCCACCCCATTCTCATGTGTGCCTTGCTTAGGATGTATTTAACTTAAGTATAGGAGGGGTGGATGAGCCGAGTGTTCTTTATCCATTCCGTTTCATCACTCTTGTTATTTCCTATACTTAGGGCTCTTTTACCCTACGTATAAGGGGAGTTGTGTGTACATTGTTGGCGATCTATTCTTCTATCTTCATTTCTCTTTTCTTCTTTTTCTCTTTTGTTGTTGCCTTTTCATCATTCTTTTTTTACCGAAAAGATGTCGCCCCTTTTGTTAGTTTTCTTTACTTAGGACGTACTTTATCTTAAGTATAGGTGGGTGTGCACCCTGATTCTTTCATTCGTTGATCCTATCCATTGTCTCCTCTTCTTGTCTATACTTAGGGATATCATACCTTATGTATAGGGGTAGACAACCTGTGTACGATTTGTTCATTCCCACCCTTAACCCTCCCTGCTTTGTTTATAGTCTTCTATACTTAGGGTTATTTGATCCTAAGTATAGGGGGGACAGTCGACTTCTCTTTCCTTTATTCATTTCCGTATTCATTTATTCTTTAGACTTTTTTACACTCAGTACGAGATATGTCTTCTCTTTTTCTCTCTGATTTATGAGGACATAGCTCAAGCTAAGTATAGGGGTTCATATATACTCCGTATACACTTTAGCCATAACTCGTACTTTGGTATTTTTAATAATAAATATGGCTAAAATTACTTTCTATAAAATTATTTAAAATCACTTAATAAAAATATGACTATTATTCCTCAAATTCTTTTTGTATATACTGATTAATAAATCAGGTCAAAATATTTTTTGCAAAATGTTTGAAAAATAGTTTGAAAATATTTTTGAAAAATCTATTGAAAACTTTTTGGAAAACATTTTATTCAATATTTTCAACCTTTGTAAAAACATTTTGATTGTGAAATAAAATGTTTGAAAAATGATTTGCAAATGGTTTGAAAAATGGTTACAAAAAATATATTCTGAAAAATCTATATATACTGTTTGAAAAACCTTTGCAAAATAATTTTCAAATGTGCGTAAATGTTTGTAAAAATTCTTTTCATAAATTAATTAGGACTATAGTTTTTCAAAATTGCTTGAAAAATAAATTTTAAATAAGTTTGAGGTATATATACATCACACCAAAATTCTTTATTAAATGTATAAAAGTTTCTATAAAATGATCACTTACCCCTAGTAAATTCTTAAAAACCTAACTGTTGTAAATATAAGATGCATCCACGTGTAAATATTTGCACCTTATTTTCACCCAAAATCTTTTGTTTTCAAAAATTACAAAAACGTTTGCAAAACTAAAAATACCAAAAACATTTGCAAAATCTTTTTGAAAAATACAAAAAATGCATATGCATAATCTTTTTCAAAAATCCATAAAAAGTTAAAAATCTTTGAAAATTGCATCACAAAAATAATTTCTGCATTGAATATAGCATTTGCATAGCATTCATATTTTTTGGATTGAGTTTGGTATTTGATCAAGTCTAAGTAAATCCGAAGATTGGAGCTCGGTTGGACCTTAAATCTACCTACTTAGAGGAACCTTATAGGAGATGGAAGTGAGGTACTTCAGGTCTAGTTGACTTAATTCTTAGAGGATCAAAAGACTTGGTTCAATGGATTCTTGACTACCTAAGTAGAGTATTTCGGAGCACACGCACAGCTCTTGTTGATGATGACCTAACTTGGACACCTGCACCTTTCACTTGGCTCAACTCAGTTGGAATGGTGATGGGATTGGATTTTCCAGTATGAGACGCACCCAAGTGCAAACATTTGTCCTCATCAACGGAGGGAGGTGCATCCCAACCCATCCAATAGTAGATACATCTATTGATAGGAGAGTGTGGGTTGCAATAATGCTTCAAAAGAGGGATAGTCTATGGGCTCAAGAGGAAAAACCCCTTATGTAAATGCTGATGGATATAGTATTTCAAAAAAAATCTCCAAAAAAGTGGACATGCTTTATTGAAATTAAAATGCATACCGAAGTGTACATATTCTTATAGTAAATAAGCAAGCCTGGGCTTCAAAGTCAAATCAATGAGCCTGTAGATGGATGACTTGACTACACTGGTCTTGCATCCTAGGATAGGTTGCTACACTGGCTATTGTCCATTCTTCTCTTAACACCTCCTCTTGAGATGATTGTCACTTGATCTTAGAAGGGAATACCCCGCTCCTCAAGGAAGGAGTTTCTGGATTGAGGAATCTCTAGGTTGTCATGTTGGAGAAGCCAATATCTTTGTCATTTCAGATGGGGAGAGCCACTACAATGTACGAATCAGATTCATAGTCATAAGGGTTTGCGTATGAGTTGAAGTATTCTCAGCAAGATATTGAGGAGAATTGAGCAGAGTTTTGGGATTCTCGAAGGCTGTTGGATTTCAAATCCGATTCCCAATAAGGTTCTGACCGCAATAAAATTCCAAATGGTCCAACTTAAGCTCCAAACTTTGTTTTTGTGAAGACAAGTTTGATAATTAAACTTAATCCATTTTCTTTCATTTTCTTTTCTTTGTTTTTCTTTTTCTGCACTTATTGCATAAGTGTCTGCTAAGGACTAGCAAAGGCAAGTATAGGGAGGTGATGAATCTCCATTTTATCACCTTTATTCTATCATTCTGGCATTAAAAGCCCTAATACATGCATGTAAATAGATCTAATTTTGGTAAATTAACATTCATCATTTGTTGTACAAAGTGTGTATAAAATACTATTTTAATGCCAAAATTATGAAATAAAGAAAAGAAAAAAAAATATCGAAGATATTTTATGACCCTAAACCCCGAGACCTAGGCATCTGATTACTAGGACGACAAGGAATAAAGTAGGGGGAGATAAGGGTCCAAAATACAAAAAAAATCCCTTTTATTTATTCTTTATTTATTAATTTTGGGACCTATTTTATTTTCCACTTTCTACACCACAAATAAAGAAACTTTGTACATGAATTGTAGATAATAAAATATAGAAAAATACAAAATTGATTTCATACAAAAATAATATGTTGCGTAAAAGTTATGGTCTGAATAACTTTCCAAAATCCCAACTTCCCATAGCCATATCTTTGAAATAAAAACTCAAAATATATAAAATCAACTTTTATTAGATATAACTTTTAATAAGCTATTTAATGAAGGTGGTTTCATATTTTTTGGAGTTAAGGTGTGAATGTTATGTTCTTGACCTCTATTGTATAGTTTACCCGATTAAAATAATCGTTTTATTTATTTATTATTATTTTAATGATTTTATTGTTTTATACTTTTGTAAATATAATTTATAATATATGAATATATCAAAACATGAATAAAACAATAAAGAAGACATTACAAAAAATAAAATACAAAAAAATATATAGATGAAATACTTATATCTATACTTATAAAATAAATAGGCTTAATTATTCGTATATATATATTACATCAGAAAAATATAATATAAATATATTTAAGTATATAAAAGTAATTTATAAATATATCAATTAATAAAATAAAATAATAAAATCAAAAAATACAAAATAAAAATAAAAGTCACAAAAACATAGATAAATATACCTATAATTAAGCCCTAAAAAGTAACTTATAATTATATACCTCTAAAAATATGTAAAAATCATAATAAAATAACTTAGAAAATAAGAAACATTTTTAATTTTATAACATAAAATTAACAAAATTGTTTATTATTTATTACATAATTTATAAATAATTTCTAGCTGGGTTTTTTCATGGTTGGTCCACGTGGACCAACCAGGTCTCAGCACCAGTTGACCTCGATCAACTCTCTGACCGAGGCAATGTATCATGCCATCCCTAGTTTTGACCCACTTTTATGGACTTTTTACAAGTTTATTCTTTCACCCATAGACTTGGATTCCTTCTGACATCCTCTTCCTCGATCCACCACCTTATTTGCGCATATGATTTCTTGGTCAGCGGGCCACTGAATCGCCCGTTGCCCATCGATCTTTGGAGCCAGTCAGTCGCTTGTACAAAAGGCCCCTGATATTTCCTTCAATATTTGAACCTCTTTTGACCTAATCTAGCCCCTCTCCTGGTGTGCTCGAGATAGAGGAGGGTGATAGCCTCCTCTCTAGGCTCTTTGCGACGGAGTTGGACGTGGTTAAGGGCAGATTCCAGCCATCACCAGACCTCTGCTCCAAGGGTTCCAACTCATATATGTGCACCACTCGAGATCATTCTACCCTTTTATTGTGCGTTTCCAGACAAGTTTAGCTCCTAGGAGACAAAGGACCCTCCTAGGGCTCGATTTTGCAAAGACTTGAAATACATTGAGCCGTCACCTCTCCCCGACCATGAGATAACACACTGATGCTCGCCGAACCATTTTGACACCTCCGTGTGCTCGAGTAACCTTCGAGTCTTCTTTGGAGCCCTTTTACAGCGTCTCAGGTGGTTGGAGCAGTACACCATCGTCGATTGAAGCTCGTCTGAGCCAGTGCTCTTCCCTGTTCATCCTGGGAGGTCCGCAACCATTGGATTGGCTTCCACCTCCATAATCTCCAGCCATCATTAGATCAACCTAGCTTCAAGTCGTCCGATCCCTCTTTGGGATCTAATCTGGATCGTCCGCGTTCGAAGCATCATCGGTCATCCCCTATGCGCCACGTGTTAAGTGAGGCACATATCACCGTTGGGTCCGCGCCTAGCTTGGGTATGTTGCGCCCTTTCACCTGAGTATTTTTGTATTTATTTATTAATATGCAAACATTCATCTGCCATTCATTAATTTTTGTAATATTTGCACAAAAGACCCTATACTTAATTTCATTTGCTCTTTAGCCCAACGTTGAGTCAATCGACAAACTCTGTGGTTTTTGCACTTAAACCCTCGCAGGTTTTGGTTAATACTGTTTGGTCAGATATTTTGCATATTAAGTTATATATTTTGTGTACATTTTGTATCTTTACCACTATACTTTGTTATATTTTCATAAATACCCCTATCAGTAGTGTAGTTTCTCTTTGTTTTTTCTATTTATTTAAAGTAGCAAACATGCTCTGTAAAATCCCAAAAAATTAGGATAAATGCCTTATATAGTGTAATTTCATGTTAACATTTTGTTTTTTTAATTTTATGCATTTTATTTATGTTATAAAAAAATGCCTATGTTTTTCTTGTCTAGCCTATACACCCATAAAAATATAAAAGCTTTTTGAAAAATTCCAAAAAATTAGTTTTAATTTTTATTTAGTTATTTTACAACTCCAGACCAAAAACCCCTAAAAATTATAAAAGAAAATTCTTAAAAAATTTTAAAATATTATAAACCATTTATAGAAATTTATAAAAATTCCCAAAAAATCAAAAAAATTGTGTTATCTATTTTATGCTTTTCTTCCTATTATTATTTATCTATTAAAATTAATTTGGAGATATTTTGATTTTTTTCTATTTTTTCTCCATTTTGATTTCGGGCATTTAATTAAACCCTGATTTAGGGTGTTTTTTACTTTAAAGTTAAATAAAATATAGCTAAAATTCCTAAAAAACCATAAAATAGTAAAAAATATTTGAAAATCCAAAAATATTTTATTTGCTTTATTTTAACTATTTTTGTTTATACTTATATTAGCATATATTATCTATATATATCTACATTGTCTTTTTAAAGAAAAAGAATTGAAAAAATATAAAAAAGAAAATATAAAAATAGAAAATTTAAAACAAAATAAAAAAATATAAAATAAAAAATTAAGAAAATTAAAAAATTTAAAACCCACAAAAAGAAATATAGACAAATAGCTCACAATCACTTTTGCATTCGCTTGCCCGATCCATCTTGTTTGCTCCCTGTGTTCGACATTCTACATATTTACACTATACACACATTTTGTAGAGTAAAATAAAATAAAATTTAACTCCACTTTTATTTTCATTGCTTGATCATCATCGTTGGTTAATTGTTGATTAATTAAGGTTTCTTGAGGGTCTCCACAATGACTGTGTCTCTGCCCTATGCGAGACATATTTAGACCCGCGAAAAACCAGAGTTGTAACCCCTATACTTAGATCTAAGTTTGTTCTCGTAGTGATCAAAGAGCAGAAAAGGAAGACATAACTCATGCTAATGATAGAAGAGCCCATACCACAATGACTCAAATAATGTGAAGTGGATCGTCCTCCCTATACATAGGATTAACTAATCCTAAGTATAGGGGATTATACACCAAGCAGGGATGAGTGAGGATGAGAATGTACAAAAGAGTCAATGACTCGGCTTGTCCCTCCTATACTTAGGGTGAGATATCTCTAAGTATAGGAACGAAATATCAATAAGTCGAGAGAGAAGCAAAAGAGTAAATGAAGAATAACTCGAATACATTCATCCTCCCTATACATAGGATGAAAGGTATCCTAAGTATTAACAGATAAATGGTATGAATGAGATAACAAAAGAATGAAAGAAATGCAAAGTCATGAAAAGAAGGAAATGAAAGTTGTTTTTGAAGCTCATGTATATGATCCTTGATCATTCCTCCTCTGGGAGATCATATTGAAATACCACCTGTATCGAGTCTACCACGGACAAGAATGTATCATGCTTGATATATGGCTTTAGTAACTGTCCGGTTACTATGAAGGTTTGTGCGCCAGCTAACAATCCAGAAAGAATTATGCTACCATTGTCACACTCATTTTTGATAATAAATGGTCCTGACCATTTGCTTTTCAGTTTTCCTGAAAACAATTTTGACTTTGTATAGAACAACCACACCTTCTGATTGGGCTCGAAAGTATTTCGTATGATATGTTTATCTTTCCATCTTTTGACTTTGTCTTTATACATGAGGCTCTTATCATATGTAGAGTCTCGAAATTCCAACAATCACTTCATGTCTAGCTATCAGTTCTTGCCAGCTTTCTCTCTGTCCATGTTACATACATTGACTGTCCATAATTACTTATAAATGAACTCAACGGGCAAGTGGTATAGCTTGCCATATACTAGAAGGCAGGGAGACATGCCTAAAGGGGACTTGTACACTATACGATAAGTTCAAAGAATTGAGCTGAGCATGACCAGTTCATCCTATTAGGTCGTACAAGTTTCTGTAAGATAGTTTGATCTCCCTATATGGACATTCGACCAACCCATTGGTTTGCGGGTGTAAGGAGATGTGAAACGATGTTCTATGTTGTACTACTTTTTAAGCTTCTTGACCTCTTTGTTAATGAAATGGTTGCTTCCAACTGAAATTAGTATCTTCGGAATCCTGAACCATGAAATGATGTTATATGTGAGGAATTTACATACGGTGCGACTGTCAGTATCTCGAGTGAGGATAGTATCCACCCATCGACTGACATAATCAATGGAAAGCAAGATGTCCTCAAAACCCTGGCTATTAAAAAATGGCCATATGAAGTCGATACCCCCCAAAGACATCAGATATATGAATGTACTTTAGAAGCATGGTATCTCTGGAACTGATGGCATCACCCATCATTTGGTAGTAAGTACAACATTTTACATATTTAATAGCATCTTTAAAAAGAGTTGGCCATAGTAGACTGAATTGAAAAATTTGCATTGTTGTGCGCTTCCCCGAATGATGTCCACCAGATTCCAACTTATGATAATGCACTCGGACACTTATGGACTACTCCTAAGGGATGCACCTTCACTAGATAAAATCTGCACCCTCACAGAACACGTATGGATCCTTCCATTGGTAAAAATGTATTTCAGACATGAACTTGTCCACTTTCAGCTTCAGCCAATCCTTTGGAAATTCCTTGGAGAAAAGTTAATTCACAGTATTAGCATACCATGGGAGAGAGGTGACTTACAGTATCGCCTTATCTATAAAGGTTTCAGTGATTGGAACGCTTTCCTGCATAGGAGTCTCTATCTCTGTAATCCTTGAAAGGTTAAATGCCACAACGTTTTTGACTCTAGGTTTTTCTCAAATTTCTAAATCAAACACATAGAGTAGAAGGATTTAGCAAAGTGGACATGACTTATCATCCTTATTACTTTGCAGGTACCGTATGGCAGAGTGGCTAGTGTACACAATAACTTTCGACCCAAGCAAGTGTGACATGAACTTTTCTAGTGCAACACTACTCCTAGCAGCTCTTTCTCTGTGAATGTATAATTCTTCTAATCTTCATCTAGTGTTTAGCTAGCATAATGATTTGAAAATGGCAATCCATCCGGACATTGTCCCAATACATCCCCTTTAGCATAATTAGAAGTATCCGTCATAATCTCTAATGGTAGAGACCAGTCTTGCTGCTGTAGGATATGAGTCTAACTAATGATTTGTTTCAACTGATTGAAGGCATGGAGCACTCTATCATCTACAATAAAAATAATGTCCTTGCCTAGAACCTTTGTCATAGGTCGGGCGATTTTGCTGACATCATTAATGAATCTTCTGTAAAAGCCCATGTGCCCTAGAAACAACCTGACTGGATTCAGTGATGTAGGTAGCTCGAGATCACTTCCACCTTTGCTGGGTTGACCTCCATGCCTCGCTTGTAGATGACATGGACCGACACAATTCCATCGCTCACCATGAAGTGACTTTTCTCTTACGAGAGCACTAAATTGACATCACAAAAACATTGAAGGACTCAATCTAGATTTATCAGGCATTGATTAAAATTGTATCCGTAAATTGAGAAGTCATCCATGAAGACCTCAAGAAAATTGCCCACCATGTTTTCAAATACGGCTAGCATACTTCCATGAAATGTAGCAGGGGCATTACACAGCCCAAACGACATCTGTCTTTGGAATGCCCACCATGTTTTCAAATACGGTTGCATAAGTCCCAAATGGATATGCGAAAGTAGTCTTATCTAGGTATTCAAGAGTAATAGCAACTTAACTATATCCTAAGAATCCATCTAAGAAAAAAAAATATTTCTTTACGACCTGACTTTTGACTATTTGGTCAATTAAAGGAAGTGGAAAATGGCCCTTCATGGTGGTTAGGTTCAAGCATCTATAGTCCACACCAATGCACCATGATATCGATACTTAGGACCGAATCTAATGTCAGGTATGAATTATTTGATAATGTTATCTAACTCTGACTCTCAAGAGTGGTAGGAAACTGCAACTGTCTGCAAGTACAAAGGGAGATAATAATGCTTCATAGGGTGAATCTTTGTCAGTTGTGTCTACATCAAGTTCTGGAGGAGGAGTAGAGAAGGAAGATCATGCAATACGAGATGCAGAAAGTCACAAAAATTAAACTCCAGCAATAAAAGCCAAGCCTGAGTAGATGCAACTAAAGAAACACAAGCACCAACAACAGATCCCCATGCGAGCTGACGAATCTAATGTTCCACTTATTATCTTTTCCACTAGGGAAAATGATTGTAACCCTTCTAATCATTTGCATATAAAAGCTTGTTCACATGACCACCTTTTGAATGACGATGTACATATGCCATTTCCTAAAGCATTGACAAACAAAAAAAAATCGAATATTAAAAACTGCTTTGTCTAACCCAAGTGTGATTAAAATTTTGCAAAACATCTTGAAAATACCACTTATTAAAGCCATTGAATACTTTATCACTACAAAGAAAGGTCTGAAAGATGCATGTACTTTGAAGCATTATCCCTGCAAAAGCAGACTCTAGCGAGTAGTGAAACATATTCTAACCATGGCAACAGTTAATGCTATCAAGCTCTTGAGAAAAAAGAAGGATCAGGGGGAACCTCTCGCTCGATGCACGATGTTCAACAAAGAGGTTGAGAGAATACTTCTCAACAGTGGTTCATCTATATATCTGATGCCTTCTTTTCTCATCAAAGAATTTGGGTTGGGACCACATAAGCCCACTAGAATGATCTTATAGTTTGCAGACACTTCAGTTCAGAGGCCAAGGGTTATTTTAGAGGATGTCATCATCCTACACATGGACAAATCTATTCCCTTACACCTGACCCTAATCATATTAGGACGGTCCTTCATTCAAACTGTCGAAGAAGTAGTAAATTACGGTATAGGAAAAATTACCTTTCGCTCCAATAGTGACAAGGTCCAGATCGAGACGATCCAAGTACCGAGACCTGCAGAATCTATACCAGACAAGATGAAGATAGGGTAGAAGGAGAGAGAAGACAATGACTTATTGGAAGAGATCAGAGATACAACATTTTTCTTGGAAGATTTTGAAACCTAGGAATTCCTTTCCAAGGAGGAGCATCTAGGATGCACAGTCGAATTCTATTAGATCTTCAAAGATGAGTTGTTTACTGATGTGCTAATTGAGCTAGTTGAAGCACATTCATTCCCTTCAGAACAAGAGGAATTTATTTGCTGATCTTCGTGACACACTGAACTCAGAGTCAAATGTAACCATGGTGGACAGTATCCAGTTGGATGATCTGACACTTACCACTATTGTAGAGGTCGCAACTGAGTAATTCAGACCACTCTAGAGCTAAAGAAGTTACCATCAATGTTAAAGTATGCCTTCCTGAAGGGTGAGCCAAACATGTTTGTCATTATTATTAATGCTCACTGACGACTGACCAATAATCTTGTCTGTTTGAGGTTTTGGGAAGAAATCGTAAGGCAATATGCTGAAAGATATTGGATCTCTACAGGATTAACCGTTCATTGTGCTCGCACCATATCTGCTTGGAAGAAGACATCAAGCCATCTCGTGAGTTTCAGTATCATCTAAACCCTAACCTCCGAAGGTTGTGATGAAAGAAATCACGAAGTGGTGCAATGCTCACTTCATATATCCCATCTCAGACTCTAAATGGGTATGTCTGTTACACAGTTCCTAAGAAATCAGGAATTATGATTACAATGAATGGAAAAGGAGATTGGGTGTTGGACATTGCGCATTACCTACTCCATGCATTAGAACTTATTTGGGTTTTCCTTAACCTATGTAGGGATGATGGTCTTCATTGCAGTGAGGTCATCTAACTTCTTGCTCATTTCTCCCAAGCTCTTCACCAATTGCGTTATACAATCAGGTGCGGGAATCACGGGAGTTGTATCATTCTACTCAGTAGGCTACACTCGTTGACTTAGATACCGGTACAGAGGCAATGGTTGGTGACTCTAATAGGGATGAGGGGGTGATGACTGGTTTAAGCTAAGGAGAGGACTGGTATTGCTGCCGGTATGCCACCGGTTGGTTTTGGTAGCTCTGTATCCATGGTTGAGCTTGCTACAGAGACTGATGGTTCGGATGTTGTTGGTTCCTTCCTGCCTGCAGGAGGTATGGCCGAATTACCATGTTATGACCCTAGTTTTGTCCACCAGGATGGGTTAGATTCTGATCGTTGCCCCATGTGGCGTTCACCTCTTGGATTTGCGGTGGAGGTGGGTAAAATGGTTTGATAAAAGTCGGGGCCTACTAGTGATACATAACCATTCACGTCTGATGTGGAGACTGTGACCCATGGTCTGGCCTGCACGTAGTATACGTGCTGAACAGACTAGGTTGTCCTTGACTCAGCTCTACTTATTCTTGCAATTATGGTTCCTTGGATTCAGCAGGAGTCTTGGCATGTGTTGCCACAAAGTTACAAGAGTTAATTATGCTCACCAGAAGCTCCAGTTGCTTCGAGATCCGGTCTAACATATGTAGTTGCTTGGTCCTTTGTTCGATTACATTCAAAATTTCAAGATCATTTGACCTCTTCTCAATGATATCGACCTTTGAGAGATGGTTCCTGATAATGATGAAGTTGGAACTCTCATGTCCCTCTCCTTCAAAAGACGTTGCAATATACATTGTCTTGGTAAGGATTAATGGGTTCTTTTGAAATGCACGTGATGAAGAAAAGGCAGCCGATCCCTCGGCCATTTCCTCAAAAGATTTACCATACTTCGTCTTTATTAAAGTGAGACCTTCCACTTGTGTATAAGTGCATGCATCTGATTTAGGCAATTCAAAGGATAATACTTGTGTAGGAAGGCAGACTTGAGGGCTTCCCTAGTTATCACCACTTTCCCTAGGTGATTTATACTGTAGAGGGCCTTGTCTTGCAGGCTGAACGGGAAGGAAATCATCTTGACTACCTCCAATGGGACACTGTGGTAGTGCATGGTACCAAAATGCGGTTAAATTGCTAGAGGTGGATGTAGGGTTCTTCATTGGTATTAGCATGGAAGATGGGATGAAGTGAGATTAGCTACAGCTCGAGTTCAAAATGATTGTGGATTTGAGGAATATGAATCCACTTGATGATCCGACTGGCTCCAGGGTTGTGGGTTTCCTTAAGAGTCATCTTTTCTTGATCTCTCACCTCATCATCAACTCCAGGATTTCCTCCGGCTGTCTGTCATTTCCATCATGATGTTCTCCTCCTCCTTAGTTCCCTTGGTCACTCCTCATATCATTCAACATATCGTGAAAAGCTACCTGAGCAAGAGTCTGATCTGTCAACTGTTGTTGGATTGCTTGAATGGAAGTGAGCAGTTGGTTGTTGACTTTGTTCTAATCGACCTGTTGTACCTTGTCCTTGGGTACCATCTCAGGTTTAAAGAACTAATATGAAAATAATGGTCAATATCTACGGTTGGAAAATTACCCCGATCAATATTGAAGTAAGTAGTAGATGTGGAAAAGAGTTAGTAATCAGGGTCGATTCTGAACTTTATTAAAATTGGAAATGTCTGCAGAGTATAGTCAATCTCCATCCAAAAGGGAGCGAATTCGGGAGAAGAGAGATCCTGATTTATTTGAGAATGATGCGAGGAGTTCTGGGAGTGGTTTGTAAAGTCTGACCCGGTCTCTTAGGAATCGTCCCTAATTTTTAGAGATGTCGGCACTAGAGACTTGATATGGATTTTTGCAAGATCTGAAAAAAACTATCCCGAATGCGACATCTCATAAGATAAATTTATTGAGATGATGGGGAGTTGTAGCACAGAATGAAGAAATGAAATAGAAAAAAGAAGAAAGACTCGAACCAAATAAAAAAAGAGAAGTACAAAAGAACCATGAATAAAAGGCGTAAGTGCACGATATTTTTGATCTTTACTAAAATGTAATAGATCAATCAAACCTCGATACAAGGGTGAGTTCACCTACTAAACACAAAGAGCCGTGAAGGTGATAATTTCCATATTTATGATCACTAATCATCATTATTATCCCTCTTACTCAAGTAAATCAACAAAATTCATTAACAATTAACATAAATTAGCAATTTGTTTGTTGTAAATAACTGACCCTAATTAATATATATTAATATAATCTTATTATTGTGCTAATATTTTATGTCTATATTTATTATTAAAAATAATTTAAAAATTAGAATAATATTGTATCTAAATAAATTAACATAAAATTAAGTAACAAAAAAATAAAAAATAAAAAAAATAAAATTGTTTTATATTGTTTTAATAGGTATTTATTTTTATTTATGTACAAATGACCTCTGATCTCTTCGAATTATACATGAAGGTTGTAGATCTCATTGATATATACAACTTTCATGTTCATCATTTTTTCTAGTTCTGATTCTAGCTATTTATTATTGAATATCTATTGTTTTCTCTATTTATCTTAATTCCTACTGGACCATGTGGCACCTCCACGGCCACCCATGTGGCCACCCCCCATCATCCAGATCACCTAAAATCTGGACCATTTTATCTTGATTCAACAACCTAGATTAGATATTTAACCACCACCCACCTTCTTCAAAAGACGCAACTCTAACTTGCGTCCAACTTCCCCCTTTTTCTCTCAACCAATTCCAGCAGCCTACGCTCCAACCATCGCCTCCACTCTGTTCATCATTCCTCCCTTATTCATGCCATATCCCTAACTCCTTGTCTTTGTCTCTCATCTCTCTTTGGGTGATGGTTAAAACTACCTTCCATAATCGACAACATCCAAACCACCATCTTCTCAAAACTTCACCTCTAATTATCCACAATTGCATCCTACACTCTGGGACTTGTCCCCTAGCCTCTCCAATATCTAGTTACGGTACGAGGTAACAATTGAGTGCAATGACGGTTGACTTAAGTCCCATGAGATCCATGTCATCTCCAATGTGTTGTAGCCATTAAAGTGTTGCTCGAGCTTTGTTCTTTAGACAATATCACGAAGCAACGACTGGAGCTTCGTCCGCTCCAACTCCCAGGACGCGATTCCTCTTCAATCATCTGATTTCATATCTTCATATTTCAGGTAAGTTTCCTTGATCTTGTTGATGTTTCATTTTCTCTTCATTTCTAGTCTACACATCTTAATCAAATGCTTATTTGAGTTCATCAACACCATCACCAGTCATCACTGATCCACGTGTTCTCTTCCATGTCATTAATCCACTTCTCCATAGTCATTTCACATCGATCTTCTCCGAGCTTGCTAATCCTTCAGAACCCATTAGAGCTCACTCCTCCATTCCGATACAACCCTCCATTCCATTCATCTTTGCATGCACCCACTGTGTTTTTGCTTCGGTTATTTCCTTCTAACACTTCCAAGTACATGAAACATTCAATGGTCAGAAATTCAGAGCATGCTCCTATCATGTGTTTCTTCTCTAATTAGTTCGCTTCGAAATGCTACTTCTAAAATCCCTCACACCTCCTTCACATCACCTGATATTCACTGAGTCATCAACCATCCTCGTCGAGCACCATTAGCGGAGTAGCGACAAGACAAAGGATCAGGGCTCTTGTCGGAGCCCAAAAATGGCACCATCTTATACGACAGAGAAGAAGAGTGTGAGTTACAGTTGTTGTTGGATGCACCCGATTTGGGCATGATCCAACGATTCTATTGACTCCACGTAGTCCACTTCCGAGCCACCATTTTGACAATGAGGTTCGGGTGCCGAACTAGACCCAAAGAAGCAACGTAGGCCACATGGCACGAGCTTGCTCATCCGAGCCTAGCAGAATGATGAATCTCAGATTCATCACTCTAAAAATGACTAATTAGGTTCAATCCCCTAAATTAATTAGTATTCTTCATTTATATTGTATAATTAGTATTCATGCCGTATAAATAATGATTGCATCTTATCACTCATATTGCATATAATAAGAAGCCAAAAATCTCAGCCCAATTGACTTGTAAAATAACCTAACTTCATTGATTTTTACCTAATACTTGTCAATTACAAACAACCTAAAACTACCTCCATTGTGTACATATTACTAACAAGAATAAATAAAAAATACAAAAAGTTCACTAACATAAATAAGTGGAAAAGAAACTCAGAACCTAATTCTAGGATTTTTGGACTAAAACACTAATATCTTCCTCATACAGTGTCCGAGTTTATCCTACTCACTTTTGAACTAATGTACATTCAACTACCTTCAAATCAATACCATGCTCAAGTAAATCAGAGCTCATATGTGAAAGTCAGGTTTTGGGCCTCTTTTGTACATTTTGCATTTTACCTAATTTTAACCTATTATTTTATGTACATAACTAACATATTTTATTTTATTTCTCTTTCATTTACTTTATTTGATTAAAGTTTATTTAAATGCACAAAAATCCAAATATAAAATAAGACCAAAATCAAATAAATTAACTGAGTGTGAGTCCACTAACTGTTGATACAAAAGTTGCCTTTTCATATTTTTTTTATTTCTCATTTTTCTTAATTCTTAAAAATCAGAAAAAAGATCAATGTGTAAATATTTATCTTTGATTTTATCATATTTTTTGGGATTTTTATCTTATTCAAAAAATGATAAAATTATAAAACTCAAAAATTAAGGTGTTATATGTACATAGAGTACCCCAAAAATATCATCTTGTGGAAACAACTGATTTTGGTTTTCATCTCAAAGTAGATCTCATCGAAAACAACAACTTTATTGAAGAAAACTTTTCGATTCGAGTTTATTTTCTATTTATTCCATATTAATCTTTGTCTTTTTTTAATTTTCTGATGGTGCCCATTTTTGACGTTTATTTTGTTTATTTTTATATAAAAAATTGTAATAAAAATTAATTAGTTAAAATTAAAAATGAAATAAAAAAATAAAAAAAATTAAAAAAGGGGCCGCACATGCCTCCCGCACACGTGCCCTCCACATGCATCCGTTCTCCCCTTCCCTTCTTGATCTGGCGAGCGCCTGCCCTCCATCGCAATCTTGCTGTCGCCTCCAACCTTCCATCTATGGCTGCCCATCTCCACGTCGTCTTTTCGATTATCCCAACCGCCATCTTCGTTAGAATCTCATCAAACTCCATCAGATCCTCATTCCCATATCTCGTCAAATCAGCCCTACACCCACCTTCCTTCTCCATTCACCCCTTGCGATCATGTTTAACCCATTACTGCCGCCTGCTCAAACCATCCACTATTTTGCATTGTGAATTGATTTATTTGTTCTAGTTAGCGAGATACGACACTCACGGTTAGAGCCCAACTCCGGAATCTTTGTCCAGATTACTGATTTTATAAAAATGATTAGCTACTTCTCAGTGAGGAAATATGAGTCGTTGGTAAACGGTCCGGATTTCCTTAGCAGAGTGGGTTGTTTAAAGGAAATTGTCTAAGGCTCCGCTCTTAAGTAATGTGTAGCCTTTTAACATTCCTATTTACACCCATACTAGCTGAAAGTAGGCGCAACTAGTCGTAAGAATTCGGGCCAGTCTTTAAGAAAATTTCGGGTACCTAACAACTCGCTAATTTTCATCCAAGATTGATTTTATCACCTGATAAAATTGAAAAGATATTTGCCAATCTCTTGCGGCCTTCATTGTGAGAGTTGGTGAATATAGGGTTTGAATTGTGTTTGCATTGGTGTGCATGAACAAAGATCAAACATTTAAAAAACTACACACTTGTGTCGTCACTCCCCTTTCTTGATATGATTAATTTAGGGTTTCTTCTGTTGAGTATCAAAGGCACTTGAACATCATTAACCAAGATCCATTATGTCAACTAATAAACCACCTTCTAAAATTATGGGACTTTTGTCCAAGTACCCACCAGATCTATACTATGAAAATAAATTCTTCTCAGTCAAACCAAATCGTCATCCATTATGTCATCTAGTTCAAAAATGACGAGACATTGGTCTGAGTACCAACCAGATTTGTACTTTGAAAATGAATTCTTTTCAGTTTTACCCAAATAATCTAAACATTCTTCTATCAAGAATCCTCCAACAATCGCGGGAGACTTTGACCCTCAGATGAATCCGGTCCAATATTTGAATTCAAAACCATGTTACCCTGATCTTCCGACCGAATTATCAACTTCTTCATATTTCCCACCTTCCCAAAACTGTTCTACACATGATCAAACTTCATACTGGCTAACCCATCTTATTCTTATGTTCTTGTCGAACCATTTGAATATCAAACCACTTTTGAGACCAATGACCAAACGAGACAACAATTCCAACTTACGACATTCTCTCCTCATCATAACGCTGGGATAGGTCAACACTTCACAGATATACACCCAGACTGGACCTTAGGGAATAACTCGATGGACCGACCAAACCGTAGGGAGAGGCCCACACCTAATAATCATCAACATTAGATTAACCATGACAATCAAATCCCTCATGACCGACCTACATATCACTCCTTCAGACAACCTGCACATACAGAGGACTTGACTGATGGTATAGACACACATGAACCCTATATGATCCCACGATATGAGGGACCGATCAACTATCATGAAAAGTTTTACTCAAATCAACTATACAGACCTGAGTCACAACATGCTGAGCATGAGACCTACAGAGTCCCGTAGAATCCTCCCACTGAGCAGACTCCTTCCATGATTTTTCTGGAGAAAAGTTTAGAAGATAACGATTATATAATGGATATTCAGAGGAAATCTTCTCCTAGCTCATACATGAAAATGGAAGATGAAATGATTGGATCTCAAGTTGAAAATAAGAGAACACTTAGGAATCTACATAGACCACTCATATGATTGATCATGAAAAGTTTTTGGAGGATAAAATTTCAAAGATAAGTAAGAGATGTGAATTACTTGAGGATAATTTTAAAAATTTCAGTGACCGATTAATTTCATTTTATGGTAGCCGTGCCCATCTTCCTTCGAAACCTCAAACTAGTTCTATGTGCCGACCTAATATAATAGAATATCAAAGTGGAATTTCGCCGAGGAATTGGTTATAGCCCCAGATAGATATCCGGATAGCCATTGTGGCAGTTGGCAGCATGAATGGAATAGATCGAGGTCTATTTCCTGTTCATTCTCCGGGGATATTAAGTAGCTGGAAAGATAGGACCAGGGATGAGAGAAGCGATAAAAGTAGGATGATGTTAATAGTTTAGGGGTCGATAGAGGTTTTAAAGCAAGCATCACGGGCGAATAGGAGTAAGCAAGGATGAGAGGCAAGGACCCAAGGAGACTCTTTTCGGTGGGGTGCCTCACTTGTTTTGTGTCACTCACCTTATATATAATACAGAGCTTTCCTAGGGTATATATAAGCAAGATTGAGAAGACAATCGCCGCGGGAAGAGCTTGTGAGCGGTATCCGAATCTGGCAGTTGGAAAAGCCAGAAGCCTGAGGACCGAGCTCGGGTATGAAAGTGGAAGATAGAATACTCATATTCCCGTTCACCATAGGGATGATTTGACAACGATACTTATGCATAATATTCCCCTATGGATCACCTTGACCCTACATATCTAAGCTCCTCATCTAATTGGGAAAACAACTCATCTACACACCACACCAAAAAGACCAAAGAAATAGAAACCACTCAAAAAATAAAAAAAATAAAAAATCCATAATGATTGAAAGAGGAGGAGATTTGAAAATTTTGGATCCTACTCTGAGGGAAGCACTGGATAAAAAATCAATTTTTGTACTTCCCTTAAATCAGGCCATTGAATACTTCCCTGACCTGGAAAGATTTATAAAGATTAAATTAATGATTAGAAATTTGGCTCGGATAAGAACAAAGACTGAAAGACATATCTTGTTAATGGCCACGTCGTTGATAATAAGGAGAAAAATCAAGAGTTGTAGAGTGAAGCGGTTGCCTTGATTTGACTGTGGAATCAAAGACACAACATTCAACCATGCCCGAATCGATGATGACTCACCAATCAATATACTCTCGACCTCTATATTTGACAAGCTCAAACTCGGACCTGTCAGGAAGAGAAGAGAAATTGTTCAACTGGCTGATCGATCGATAAAGTGGCCCAGAGGAACCATTTCCATCATCGTTACATTCCAAGGTGCTCCGGTCAAGGTGGACCTCATGATCATTGATATTGATCCTTAAGAAGAATTCACTCAGTCTCCAATCATTCTTGGAAAGCCATTATTGGCATTAGCTAAGGCAATTATTGAGTGTGAGACTCGAGAAATCAGTTTTACAGCACTGGGAGCACTTCGATCTCACCCAGTCTTTGGGGAAACACGATATTCTGAGGCGACCCACGAAGCCGTCAACAGTCGTAACCACCAAGCGGTAGAAGAGCCCTACCTCACTACTACACATGAGATAACGACTTTTGAACTGACCATTGGTTCAGAGACTCTCCCCATTGTTCTATTTCCCGCTGCTCTCACCATGGAACATGAAATACATGACTTCTTATATGATCCTGAGACATATACATGGGCTTATCTCGAGTCGGCCAAAATCTCCTCGAAACACTTTGATCAAATCAACCTGACACATGAATGCACCAACATCAAGTCAATTGAGAACAAATATGCGGGATGTGCACTGACCAGGGAGGAATATTTCAAGTATTATTCATCTGGAGACTCGATTGTTAACACCTCACTTCCAAGACCAGCACATTCACAGACAACAAGAACAAAAATGCCCATTCCGGCTTCTCCTTCGTATAGAAAGAAAGTCACCTTCGACCATCCGGAAAAGGAATCGTTAGATGATTCCTCATCAGGTCCGGACAAGGTGATCTTTATGAGTGAGGTCAGTTTGGTAGCCCTAAAACCCTATCTATGCAAGGATCCAAATTTCGACCCCCGTTGGATGACTCCTACACCTCACTATTACTCCTCAAGAGCCGATTCTCTTGGTCTCATTAAATATACTGGAATAATTTCTTATCAGCTAGCTGAGACTAGTGCTTTAGAGTATTCATCATCCAAAGACGAATCTCTTGACCCAAGAAGGAACAAATTATAGAAAACAACTAAAGCAATTGAAGCATAAGAATATCTGTAGTGCCTCTACTTTCAAATACTATTCCTTTGAAGATAACTCCGATGATGGATGGAATCATATGATTCATATGCTTCATCTACTCTCCAGCATGATTCTTCTTAGGATAATACTAACAATGGTTGGGACTCATATGCTTCATCTTCTTCTTATCATTACGATCTCCCACCACAGACTCACAAAAAGATCTCGCGAAAATTGCATTAATCATCGGCAAACCTCCCTCCCTCTCGACCCCAGTGATCCCCTTGTACATCTTCTTCCTCTACTTAGGCCAATGCCTAAGTATAGGGGGGACCGATGCCATCTGTATATACCATTCTCCTCATCAACTCCTTCTCATGATCGCTCCATTTCCACCCTTCTTCCGTACTTAGGCTGATCAGAGCCTAAGTATAGGGTGAACCAATGCCCACTGTATGTACTCTCTCCATTATCTTCTTCCCTTAATCGCCTCAGTTTTGCTCTTCTTTTATACTTAGATTGTCCACAACCTAAGTATAGGGGGTGGGCCGACTTCTATTTTTGTATGATTTTTTTTCACTCTCTTATGCTTAGCCCGAGCTATGTCTTCTCTATGCTTCTTGTGCTCTAAGGACACAACACTTGCTAAGTATAAGGGGTGTATATATATACTGGTATATATTTTACCCATAGCTCGTACTTTCGTGTAAGTCTATATATATTTATGGGATGGGTAGCTAACTTCTAAAAAAATAATTTTGCAACTAACACTGATTGTATCCAAGCAAAAATTTTGAAAAACGAATTCATTTTTGCAAAAACAAATCCTTGCATTAAAAAATATCTCAAAAAAATCAAATAAAAAAAATACAAAAGTAAAAAAATGTGTCTGCATTTCACGCACTTGCACTTCATCCATCATTTCATGCATTTGCGAAAAAACCTTGTGTTTTGAATAGAATTAGCAGAAACTGAGAGTGGTCTGAACTTGACCTTAATCCACCTAATTTTCAGATGAACTTCACCGAGAAAGAAGATTTTATAAGCTTCAGGTCTTTGACTTAGTTCTTTGAGTTTCACATGACAATGTGCAGCGTTTGACTCTTACTGTCTAACATGGTCTCTTCATTCTAGGTACGACTCTGGAACGGGGAATTAATTTGTACTCTCGCACTATGCACTTAGCTCTACGCAGACGAGGTGTTGGAAGACTGTGTGAGTTTCTTTTCTTTCAGCATGGACATCTAAAGACTGGAGTACGGAATGAAATAAAACTTCAGAAAAGGGTTGGACAACTGGGCACAATTTTTTTCTAAGACCCCAAATCTTGTACGAAAAAAAAGATTCCATATTCGTAGGGGCACAACACGATCCATGCAAACTACCAAAATTCAAAGACAAAGAATCCTACTACCAAATAAATATTTGACCAAAAAAGGTCCAAGCTTCAAGAAAACATGCAGATCTTGGTGGAGACTTGGCTAAACCGACTGGTTTCACAAGGAGAGGTGACTACATTGGTCACCCTATAGTTCTTTTCCACTTCTTCTAATATCTCCCCTCTTCGATTGTGAACACAGTGAGACAGACCTTAGAAGGAAATACCTGCCTCCCCGAGGATGAGTTACTGGAGAGGTTTGTATGGTAGTTTGGCAGTCTAGATGGGAGGAGCTAAAACCTTTCACACACATGAGTCGATTGTTCAATGTTCGTGGTGTATGCTTTAGGAGGAGGATTGATCTAAGATAAATTTTGAGTCGAAACTGTGACAATGATATGTAGAACTTGGAGGTTGTTTATTTTAAAACCCTAAGTCTCAAAGAAGTTCTGCCAAACTAATAATCCAAAAGTTAGGTCTAACTTTATTTTCACCTTCCGTTCATGGTCTTGGTATGGAACCCAATCTCATTAAACCTCATTGCATTTCTTTAGATGCCCAGAGACGAGCATGGTTTAAGTATAGGGAGATGATGAATCTCAGATTCATCACTCTAAAAATGACTAATTAATCTCAAATCTCCAAAAAGCATCGGCATTATTTTTTATATTACATAATTAGCATTCATACATGTATAATTAATAGTTGAATTTTATCACTCGTTGCATATAATTAGAAGCCAAAAATCTCAGCCCAATTGATTTGTAAAATAGCCTATTTTCCTTGATTTTTATCAAATTCATGCCAACTCCAAATAATCTGAAACTACCTCCATTGTGTACATATTACTAATAAGAATGAATAAATAATCACTAACATATATAAGTGGACAAGAAACTCAAAACCTAATTCTAGGATTTCTGGACTAAAACACTAATATCTTCCTCATACAGTGTCCGATTTGATCCTACTCACTTTTGAACTAATGTACATTCAATTACCTTCAAATCAAGACCAAGTTCAAGTGAATTAGATCTCATATGTGAAAGTTGGGTTTTGCGCCTCTTTTGTACATTTTGTATTTTGCCTAATTTTAATCTATTATTTTATGTACATAACTAACACATTTTCTTTTATTTCTCTTTCATTTATTTTCATTGATTAATGTTTTAATAAAATGCACAAAAATCCAAATCCAAAATAAGATCAAAATTAAAGAAATTAACTGAGTGGGAGTCTTCACTAATTGTTTATACAAAAGTTGACTTTTTCGTACTTTATTTTATTTCTTCCTTTTCTTAATTACTAAAAATCCAAAAAATTAGTAAATGTATAAATTTTTATCTTTGATTTTATAATATTTTTTCATATTTTCATCTTATTTAAAAAATGATAAAAAAGTATAAAACTCAAAAATCAAGGTGTTCTATGTACATAGAGTACCCCAAAGATACCACTTTGTGCAAATAATCGAATTTGGTTTTGATACCTTCTTGAAAGTTGTAGATCTCATCGAGACGCGCAACTTTCGTGAAGAAATTTTTTTGATCCGAGTCAATTGCTTTTTATTCCATATTTATCTTTGTCTTTTTATTTCGAATTTTCTGGTGGTGATACGTGGCCGCTCCTTGAGCCACCACGTGTCACCCATTTTTGGCCTTTATTTTCATTTATTTTTATATAAAAAATAATTAAAAAAATTAATTGATTTTAAAAAAGTGAAATAAAAATAAAAAAATAAAAAAGGTGGTCGCACGTGTAGCGCACATGCCTCTAGAGCACGTGCCCTGCACGTGCATCCGTTCTCCCCCTTCCCTTCCAGGTCTGGCGAGTGCCTTTCCTCTGTCACGATCTCGCCGTCTCCTCCAACCTTCCATCTATGGCCGCACATCTCTGCACCGCCTTCCCGATTAAACCTACCCCCATCTTCGGTAGAGTCTCGTTAAATTCCATTGGATCTTTGTTGCCATATCTTGTCGAATCATCCCTACACCCACCTTCCTTCTCCGTTCACCCCTTGCGATCCTATTTAACCCATCACCACCGCCCTCTCAAACCATATGTTGTTTTGCACTATCAAGGGGCATCGGTGGTGATGGCCTTAGTGCCACCCTCCTCGATGAGATCCGAGGGCCAAGTACCATCTTTGTAGTTACCCTCTTAAGTGACTTGCTCCACTCTAGCCTCCTACGTCCTTCGAGCCGCTTGGAGCTGTAGACTCTAAGCATTATCCTCTGTTATCGCGTAACCACCTTCATCGACAACCCCTTCGACTCCGCAATAGTGTCTCATACAACCACTCCATCCCGGATCCACCACCTCTGCAGCCACCCTCAATCACGCACCCGCATAGTCTTCATCTTCACCTCCGTGCTCCAGTACATCATCTCCCATGAGCACCACTGATGAATACCCATTCATCACTCTTTATTCTTTTATTTTAGCTACAAAACCCATGCAAAACACATGTATATTCTTGTAAATAGCAATAATTGTCAAATAGCATGCATTGTGTAAAATACAACAATTAGCATGTTTTTTTGCATAAATAAAAGAATAAAGAAATAAAAAAAAGAGGGAGATATTTAGAATAAGTATCGAGCGACCTAATCCCAAGGGAGGGCTCAGCATGGGCCTGACCGCAAAAGAACCCAAGTAGAGAGAGATAGGGAAGCTCATGTGTTTGTACATATTTATTTGTATTTATTTGTAAATATAAAATTAAAATAAAAATGAGAAAAATAAAGGAAAATTAAAAAGAAACAAAAGTCCCTTATTCATTGTACATAAACCATATCTATTTATTTTCCCTTATAAATAAATAAATAAAAATCCAATAAAAATATGTAAATATTCCATATTCCATAATGTGAATAAATAAAACAAAAATCATAAAAATAAAATATAATGAAAAAGAAATAAAATCAATTCCAACCTTGTACATATACCATGTAAATAGATGTGTATAACTATTTATCTAACCCTTGTAAATAATTAATAAAAATAAAATAAAACTACCCTATTATTCCAAATTTTAATATATAAATAAAATTAATATATAATTGGAATAAAATATATAAAAATAAATAATTAAAAATCAAAAATCAAAAATTCATATTGTATATACCTATATATAATAATATTATATTGTAAATACATTATTTTTATTTCAAAAAAATAAATACAAATCACAAAAAAATAATTTAAAATAAAGGAACATTTTTCATGTTTTGACTTTTTTTGAAAGAAGGCCATTTACTATTTTAAATTGAATTTTCAAATAATTATCCAATGGCAGCCTCTTATTGGTCCACGGGGGATTGTTGACCCCCGATCAACTCTCCCCCTGGACCAGTCCACTCGGATCTGTGTCATCGACCCGACTTCACTTATTTTTCAAAGCCAGATCCGAGACCCAAATAATCAAACCCTGGGTCCTAATCATATTAGATATATCCGAGATCCACACCCGGTGGTTTTTCCTCGGGATCCGAGCTCCGACAACACGCCCGACCCTCTTCTTCTCGGACCCCTAGTGGTATATAGCTCCAGCTCCGCCGCACCATTCATGACATCTTTGGCGCTACTCCTTCGTCCCAGGACCTACATTGTGCTACCCAGAGTAACAGCTGAGAGAGCGTAGTGTCGAAGAGAGAAGAGGAGCCCTCCGGCACTGATCCGACGACCCCCTTGTCGCCGTGCGCTGCCGTGAGCAGCGCCCGAGCCTCGGGACCCTGACGACCCTTGAGGCGATGACCAAGAGCTTCCTCAGCTCGTCCACAGTCGATTCTGCGCATCAGGTAGACCCGATTCTTCCTATCTTTCTTTGATTTCCGATTACCCCCAATTCGCTCCGCCCCCATCTCTCATCGATTCCGACCATGCCGCTCACCCATTTCATCAACCGACCCTACTAACATCTTCATGAGACCTCTCTTCACGTTCTTCGCCCATTCACCCACCTTGATTCGACCCGGAATCAAGAACCCGACCTCCCTGATCGTCGCCTTGCCAGAGGTTGCCCATCTCGACGCGCCAGCCACCCATTTCGCCTCTAACCGGGTCGAGGCAGTTTGCCCTCGACCCAGGAAGCTCCCTAGGCTGTTTTGCAGGTCGAAGGAGACCCATCTGAGGGTCATCGAGTTTGAGCCAGGAGCTTCGAGCCTCCGACGTCGCCGGACCACTCCAGTGGTCTCCAGTCTCCTCGGAGGATTCCAGTCGGTGCAGAGCGCCGAGACGAAGCGATTCCACCTTCCAGCAGCTCCAGAGGATGTCCACACCGCATGCACGGAGCCGACAAAGCTCGTCGGTGAAGTGTTCTTCCAGGATCCTCCTCCGTCGTCCGTTCATCCTCGGAGATCCAGATGCGATGCAGACCATCTATTTTAGGAGTAGCCAGCCATCGTCAGATCCAGCCGAGGGTTGATCAAGACCGTCCGATTCAGCGAAGGGGTGCCCTTGCTCCTGCACCGTTAGATCTTCCACGTGGCAACCCCTCAGCCATCCGTATTAATAAAGGGTAATTTACATGTAGGCCCATCCTCCTTTTGTTTTTAGTTATTAGTCCTGTAAATATTTTCAGTACTTGTTTTTATTTTGTAAAAATTGTATAGAGGACCTAGATGTTTATAGTATTTGCATATTAGTCCCTGTGTGTGTGGACCACGTGCTTCGACAGGTGAGGACTTGGATTTTTTGCAATATATACCCTGCAGTTTTGTGTGTTATTATTTGCATGTTTTAAAATAGGAATTGCAAGTAGGTCCCTCCATGCTTGGACCACGTGCCTCGCGCGTGAGTTATTGGGATTTTTGCACGAGGGCCCCCGCACTTTTCTGCCGTGTTATTGTTTGGCCCCTGTATATTTTTTTATGACATATAGGTCCCTGTGCATTGTGTGCCTCTTTTTGATTTAAATAAAATATCAAACTTAACCCAAATTGCGTGAAATTTGGATACGTGGCTCTTGCCACTGTGTAAAAATTTCCCTAATTTTTTGGTACATTTTTGAGGCATTTTTCTATTTTTAAAATTCAAAAATCATTGTTTTTGTGTCTGTCTAGATTAGAAAATCATAAAAAATATAAAAACTCTTTTAACAATTCTAAAAAAATTAGCATTTGTTTGTTTTGGTGTATTTGATTTTCTATGCATTTTTGGCGTTTTTTGGATATAGAAAACCATAAAATTAAAAAAATACTTGAAAACTTATAAAAATTCTAAAAAATTGTAGAAAACTCAAAAATTAATAAATTCTTTTTCTGAATTTTCCTTTTTATTTGTAGTTTTCACAAAAATTACCTCCAGGCTGTGAATGCCCATTTGATATTTTTCATGAGGCCTTGAAGTCTGGCTGGATAGTCTGTCACTGTTTCTGTCTTCTTTTATTTTTAGAAAATTCTATAAAAATTATAAAAAGCTCAAAATATCACCAAAAACAGTAAAAAACAAAAAAAAAACATAAAAATATTTTCGTTTGAATTTTTGGACCCTTTTTGAGTGTTAAAATAATTGGTTGAAGTTGCTTGGTTTTGTCTTTTTAATATTTTCTCTCATTATTTAAAATCCAAAAATATATAAAAATATTTAAAAACCACCAAAAATACTTGATTTTGTTTTATTTTGCTTCTTGACTACTTCGTAGGCCGTGAGGCCAACTCGTGCTCCCTGAGTCCGAACCTGGGTGCTACACCAGGCTAATCTCATAGCTAGGGCCACTATTTTTTATTTGCTTGTTTTATCATGTTTGATTGGTGGCCTGATCTCTATTTTTCTTGATCGAGCTGAGATCTTTCTTGATCCGGGTCGCAAGGACCGGAGAGTGATTATTTATACCTAAACTCGGATTGATTGATAGATTTTTGGCCCATCAGAATGGCGCCGTTGCCGGGGAGCATGGCTTAGTAGTCGCATTTCTGTTTATTTTATTTTCTTTTTATTTTCACGGCTTTCCGCAGCTTTTTCTTCATCCCGGCTTTTCGCGGATTTTTGTCTTTCTTTTATTTTCTTTTATTTTGCTTTTTGTTGTTTTGAGTGTTTATTTTCATTTCCCATTTTTGCACATATACCCTGTTTTGTTTATTTGCTTTATTTTAGCTGGTTTGTGACACTCTGATTGTTTCTTGTGAGTGCCCAAGGACCGAGGTGGCTTCTTCGGAAGATGAGGCAACTGCGGGAGTTGGATGTGGCTTCCTTCTCTACAAAGACATAGGAGAGCGCGAGGAGGCAGCAGAGTGCGGGAGGAGTAGATAGTTTAGATTAGGTCTAATTCCTGCTTAACTGAACTATTGTAATAATACAGGGACAAGACACTCAGACTTGGACTTTTTGAGACTCTCGGAGTCTGTTTCGTCGAGCACCGGTGTGCTCAGGGGACCCCTCGATTTTTCACGACTTTTATCGCGATTTTTGTCGTTTATTTCCTGCCTATTCAGTTTCTCGCGGATTTCAGCCTTAGCTTAGGAATTTTGCTTGATTGCGCTGTAAATAGTAGGGTCCACACACCTAATAACCTTGCCTGTACCTATAGACCAATTAATTGGACCAAAATAAAAGATCAATAAAAAGACTATTTGGTCACCGGAGGGGTCACGCACCGCTAGAGGTCGTATACAGCGCTGGAAGGACCTGTTGTGGCGGGCACCGATCGGCATCCGAGACCGGACACCGACCCCTCTTAATTGACCACTTAGCCATTGTTCTTTCGAGTAGAACTGCTGGTTAGGGCCCAGATTTCCGCTTGCATCATTTAGGTAGTTTTATTTCTGTCTTTCAATTCTACGCGGATCATATTGCATGTAGACTGCTGGAGTCAGGTACGCATTTCTTACTCTGCATGCATCATTGATTTCACACGCATCGGCTTTTTGGACTTCTCCCCCCGTTTTTGGACTTAAATAACCAAGAGAACCGAAAAATTTGTTAGGCGATTCTTTGTTATTGAAAAATACCTAAAAAATTGAAACCATAAAATTGGGATTGTTAACCATATCTGACCCTAAAAGACACTCACCAGAAAAAAATGTCTTGGGGAGAGCAACCCCCTCCTTGTCTGGTTTGCATGTGCGAGAGAGTGACCTGCACCCTAGGATAGAGCCACATCTGGACCCCTTTCAGACTACTGCTTCTGGGCTAGTTGTTCTCCAGTGAGGATCGCTCCGGTCTCTGGTAAAGCGGGCCACGATATCCTTAATAGAGCGAGCCGATCGCATAGCCGGTAAACGGTCCGCGGCTTGTACTGGCTGGGAAAGATCTAGTTCGGGATCGGGACAGTCTCCTGGGGGAATCGGATTCCCAACAGGTCACATAATCGCTCTGCTATCGTGACTTGATCACCTAATAAAAATTAATAAGATAATTGACCGAACTCTTACGGTCTTCAACTCGCATTGAGTAAGTGAATCAGGGGTTTGTTTGCTGATCATAGTTGTTAACAGATCTCATCCGCCCGACTCGCCAGGTCAAAATGATGGGTAGGAGATCCCTTAGGCAGCCTCTGGCTGCACCGCTTTTCAGCACTCCCGCCCGCGCATCTAGGTTGGTTCACGAGAGCCGAGACCCGCTCTCCGAACCCGAGTTCGGCTCCACCATGTTCTCCCTCGACCACCATTCTACCAATCCAAAGATACCCGTGCCAGATGAGAGACCACAGTCAGATGATTTATCGGCACCCGAGTTTGGGTCTTTTGCCTTTGTAGAGACCATGGCCGACAACAGTGACGACTGCACCGGAGGTCCCAGCAGATATTCATCATGGACCAGGGTGTGATCAACTCCACCCTGATCGCCTCCCTAGAGACAGTTCAGCAGCAGTTGAGGGATCAAGGTGCATTCATGATAGAGATGAGGCGTGAGATGGAGCAGCTGAGAGCACACCATGATCAGCGCGAGCCAGGAGACGGGCCGAGGAGACCCGACGATGCAGCAGCAGCCGCAGCCGCAGCAACAGCCTCCGTAGCAGCGGCAGTACCGGTCCAGTCGAGACCGATGCGGGAGTTACACAACTCCGGATCGACACTGATGCACCATTGGGTGGTCTTACCAGCTATCGTGGCGGACTTCAAGTTCCCCCCGAACACCATGCAGCTCCTTCCCCGGTTCCATGGGCTCGCCATTGAGGAGCCCCATCTCCACCTTCAGAAGTTTCTGATGATCTACAGCACAATCCACGACAGACAGGTGGACGAGAATACCATCCGTATGATTGCCTTCCCCTTCTCACTGGCCGATAGAGCAGCCACCTGGCTGAAGCATTTGGGGAAGTTTGTGTACACCTGGGAGCAGCTCCGCACCGAGTACTTGAACAAATACTATCCACTCGGGCGGAAAACGTAACGAGGGCCCTGATCAGCAACTTCTCCATGCTCCCCAATGAGCAATTCCACGAGGCATGGGAGAGGTTCCGTGAGCTGACCGACATATGCCCGCACCATGAGATTTCGAAGTCGAACCTTGTTCAGTGCTTCTTTTGTGGGATGACACCAGAGCTGCAGGGCCTGGTGAACGCTTCTTGTGGCGGGTCCTATTTCTCCAAGGATGAGGATCAGGTCTGGGCCATCTACGAGGAGATGGCCGAGAACTACACTGTGATGTACCATACCCGAGTCTACACTCAGGGATGCCCCCAGCCATAGACCGTGCAGTACCAGAGGATCGCAGAGGTCGACGCTGGTCCTTCCAATTCGTCAGCGGCAGTAGCACAGGCCGAGTCCACAGCCGCCAACAAGGGCATTATCAGTGAGAGGCTAGACCAGATGGAGATCATAGAGAATAAGCAGTGCTAGGGTATCACACAGATGAAGCAGATGGCACAGACGTTGAGTGACCTGAAGACACGACTCATGTGTCTCTAAGAGGCACAGTCGGCTTCTCAGCCCCGTCTTCAGGCACGAGGAGATCCGAGCAGCAGCGACAGTTCGTCCCAGCGCTCCCAGCAGCCTAGACATGTCCACCTTGTACAGGCAGAGCCGTACCAGCAGCCGCAGCCACACTACAAATCACCACCATCTCCAGACACGCAGATGGTGGTTTACCAGCCGGATCAGCCTCTGGCAGTACTCCCGCCACCCCCTTACGAGTCAGAGCCGTTGATGGATGTCAACGGGATTTGGTACGACCAACCCCAGCCCGGTATCCGACGAGACCATCTCGGATTCTGTTGGTCGGCCGGAGGTGCCAGTTCCCAACAGCAGCCTTCAGGACAGGGTGGCCAGTACGTCCATCAGCAAGATCACCACCACCAGCAGCAACCCCCATTGTACCAGCAACAACAGTCATCCAAGTATGGTCCTCGTCCCTATCAGCAGGGACATTCTTGGAGGCGTGATAAGCCTCAGCAGCAGTTTCATCCACAGCAGTACCCCTCTCACCCGCAGCACCAGCCACAGCAGCAACCTCACTACCAGCGAGGCCACCCATCGGGTTCTCATGGGCCATCCTGTGAGAACCCCGCCTTTGATGACATAGCCCTCCTCCTGACCGAACAGCAAGCTACTTTCAGACAGGAGATGGATGAGTTCCGCCAGGAGATGCGAGAGATTGTGAGAGGGAAGGCCGCCATCCCTGCCCAGATTGAGCCCAATCCGAACAACCTCAAGAGAAAGTCTGAGCAGGTAGATTTCACAGAGTATGCCACTCCGAGTGATTCGTTTGGTGATATGTCTGCCTATCTTTTTGATACTGACTTTGTCACACTTAGGTGCGGTAGGATGCTAGCAGGTGGCGCCTCGTCTGAGCGACACCCCCAGGCCACTTCCAGAGCGCCAGACGAGGAGGAGGAGCGCGATACTGATGCCGCGAGAGATGATGACAGTGGTACTGATGCCACCATGGATGGTGATCCCACTGACAGTACTGATGCCGTCATTTCACCAGATGGAGGAGGTGGTACTGACACCACCAGTGTTGCTGAGCCAGAGCGCGGTGCTGATGCCGCGAGTCGACAAGCTAAGGGTGGTGCTGATGCCACCATTTTTACTTTTGATAGTCTGGTAGTCTTTCTTTCTTTTCATGTACATCAGGACACTTCTGGCAATATGGAAAGCGTTTATTTTCTTCTGATCCACCTGTGGTGCTTGATGTATGTGTGGATTCTGCCGTTGAGTAGCCTAGACCCTCTCCTAGTCCTTCATCTGAGAAGAACCCTGTGATCCCCTTCCCTAGAGCACTCCATATGGGAAAGAAGAAGAAAATAGAAAATCCAAAAAAGAAGCAGCAGGAAGAGTTCAGCCAGCAGATGATCCACCGATTCCACATTCAGCTGACTCTTCAAAAGGCTTTGCAGCACATCCCTCTACTCCAGAGATCGCTCAAAGACAGGACCACAGTTAGGAGGAAGAGGAGGAACCACCAGTCTGAGATCCATGTGCTGACCAGCGGTACTTGTTTCATGATCCAGAACCGTCTGTCGGCTAAGAGGCCAGATTCAGGAGCCCCGTATGTCAGATGCCACATCAGAGAGCAGAGGTTCGACCGCACTCTATTAGACAACAATTCTTCGATCAACCTACTTCCTGCAGTCCTTCTCGACCGCTTCGAGTTGGGCACTCTACGACAGAGCAGGACAGTCCTTCAGTTTGCTGATCGATCTGTCAAGAGGCCGAAGGTGTTGCTGAAGGACGTTGTCGTCACGATTTAGGGCCTACGATTCCACGTGGACTTCGTTGTGTTGGACATGAAGTTCCCTAAGTCAGTGACCGATACCCCCATCATTCTAGGTCGCACGTTCTTGGCCACAGCCAAGGCAGTGACCGACCATGATAGCGGGAAGGTATACTTTCGCGTCGAGGGCGATAGTGTACAAATAGAGACGGTCGAGGATATCAGAGTCAGAGATTCAGCATGCTCAGAGCCGACCACTGATTCAGAGCAGATGACAGATGCGGGGCCAGACATCCAACAAGACTGCGACTTTGTGATCACAGATGACGAGGCAGTTTGGGCTGACCCAGATGCACATGCCATCCTCTCACCCTCAGAGTCCGCTGATGCAGAGACGCCAACAGAGGAGAGCTTGGAGAGCGCATTCCTGGTCCATGATACTATTCAGTCGGCAGAGCCAGTTCTTGACCATGAGACAGCTTGTTTCTGTGATGATGATACAGATCCCTCGGAGACAGATGCTGACTGGGCAGAGTTTGATGATCTTATACCATGTATGACTTCCACTGAGCCTGCAGCTAGGAAGGAGGTAGATGCCATGTAGAGCAGAGACAGTCCAGTAGAGCAGCCTTCTCCAGATTCAGATTGTGAGCGAGAGTTTCAGTTCTCCCATGCGGATTTGACAGCATTCACTCAGAGCTTTCAGAGGCCAGATCCGCCAATACCGACTTGTCCAGAGCTGAAGCCACTTCCTGTGTCGCTGTAGTATAGGTTCCTTGCGCATGACATGAGATGTACCCAGTCACTATCTCCGCCGATTTGACTGGAGAGCAGGAATCCCGTCTGATGGGGGTTCTTGAAAGAACCGCAAGGCAATAGGATGGAGCGTAGCCGATCTCCAGGGGATAAGTTCGGCCCTGTGCTCCCACCATGTCTATCTCGAGGAGGAGGCGAAACTGTCACGTGAGTTCCAGCGGTGGCTGAACCCGAATCTGAGAGAGGTTGTCATGAAGGAGATCTCAAAATGGTGGAGCACCGATTTTATCTACCCCAACTCCGACTCCAAGTGGGTCAGTCCGTTGCATGTGGTGCCCAAGAAGACGGGCATCACTATAGTTGTCAGCGAGTCTGGAGAGGAGATCGCTACCCGGGTACCCACTTCTTGGCGGGTCTGCGTGTATTACAGATGACTCAACCAGGCCACCAAGAAGGATCATTTTCCCCTGCCCTTTATAGATCAGACCATTGAGAGACTGGCAGGGAAGAGCCATTACTGTTTTCTTGATGGGTACTCCAGCTACAATCAGGTGGCCATCTCTCCCGAGGACCATGACAAGACCACCTTCACCTGTCCCTTCGTCACATACGCCTTCAGACACATGCCATTTGGGCTATGCAACGACCCTGCGACTTTTTAGAGATGCATTTTGTCGATCTTTTCGGACATGGTGGGGGAGTGCTTGGAGGTTTTCATGGATGAGTTCTCGGTCTACGGCGACGGATTCGACTCCTGTCTTGACTGCCTAGACCGAGTCCTTCAGCGATGCATTGAGGTTCACCTTGTGCTGTCTTGGGAGAAGAGTCACTTCATGGTGACTCAAGGGTGGTGCTTGGCCATATCATCTCCAACAGGGGCATGGAGGTTGATCCGTCCAAGGTAGATGTCATTAGAAAACTCGCACCGCCGTTCAACTTGTGGCAGTTACGGTCTTTTCTGGGGCACGTCGGTTTCTACCGGCGCTTCATTCATGATTTCAGTAGGATTGCCCGACTGTTGACTGATCTGCTGACGAAAGACACCGAGTTCCTTATCGATGACAAGCGTCTTTTGTCGTTTGAGACTCTCAAGAGATGTGTTGTTGAGGCTCCTATTCTCCAGCTACCTGATTGGTCTCTCCCATTCGAGATCATGACGGATGCCTCCGATTTTGCCGTAGGGGCCGTACTGGGACAGAGAAGGGATGGAGTCCCATTTGTTCACTACGCTAGCCGTACATTGGATGCCGTGCAGCAGAACTACACAGTCACTGAGAAGGAGATGCTAGCCGTAGTCTTTGCCTTAGATAAGTTCAGATCTTACATTATCGGATCTAGAGTGACCATATACACTGATCATACCGCCATCAGGTACCTCATGGCAAAGAAGGATGCCAAAGCCAGATTGACTAGATGGATCCTTCTACTCCAGGAGTTTGACATAGATATTAAGGATAAGCATGGAGTCAAGAATGTGGTGGCAGATCATCTCTCCCGATTAGAGCATCTTGAGGATTCTGAGCAGACTAAGCCTATTTGTGATACCTTCCCAGATGAGGTGATTCTTGCTATCGCCTCTCTCCCGTGGTACACAGATATTGTGAACTTTCTTGTTGCTAAGAAAGATCCACAATATTGGCCCAGGCAGAGACTTGAGACTTTCCTCACGAAGGCCAAGTCCTACCATTGGGAGGATCCCATCCTTTATCATGAAGGAAGGGATAGCGTCTGGCGCAGGTGCATTCCTCAGGAGGAGCACCATAGCGTCCTCACTTACTGCCACAAGCTTGAGGCAGGAGGACATCACTCTGGGAGGAGAACGGCACAAAAAGTGCTCCAATCCGGCCTATGGTGGCCTACCCTCTTCAAGGACTCTGATGAGTTCATGAAGAGGTGTACTAACTGTCAGATGATGGGCACCTGTGGACAGCGTGATATGATGCCGATGCAGCCCATTCACTTCTATGAGGTTTTTGACGCATGGGGCATCGATTTCATGGGTCCATTCCCTAAGAGTCAGGGATTCGAGTACATTCTGTTGGCCATGGATTATGTGAGTCGTTGGGTTGAGGCCATCCCCGCCCGAACCACAGATGCTAGTACTGTTTGCAGATTTTTGAGGAAGCATATCATTTCACGGTTCGGGGTACCTCGAGTGTTGATATCTAACGGGGGGTCTCATTTCGTCAACGACAAGGTAAAGGCCCTTGCTAGCGAGTTCAGCATAGACCATCGAGTAGCCACTCCATACCACCCTCAGACGAATGGTCTTGCCGAAGTGTCGAACAGGGAGATCAAGACTATATTGCAGAAAGTCGTCCGCCCTGACCGAAAGGATTGGTCACAGCTTTTGGACTCGGTCTTATGGGCATATCGGACGTCTTTCAAGACACCTTTGGGCACATCTCCCTTTCGCCTCGTTTATGGCAAGCCGTGCCATTTACCTGTTGAGCTGAGACATAGGTCACTTTGGGCTAACACTGATATACTTTTGGATCCAGATAGTGTAGGAGATCAGAGGAGGGCAGAGTTAGCAGCCTTGGAGGAGCTTCGTGATACCGCCTTCTCAAACAGCCTATAATACAAGGAGAGAGTGAAGGAGTGGCATGATTCTCATATCAGCCACAAGCATTTTAAGCCTGGACAGAGAGTATGGCTGTTTGATGCTAGGCTTCGTCTATTTCCAGGGAAGCTACTGAGCAAATGGAAGGGACCGTATTTGGTGAGAAAGGTACACGACAACGGGAGTATTGACATATCTGAGTTGTCTTCTGAGAGTACCTTTTGAGTGAACGGGCAGCGGCTCAAGCCATATCTAGATCATGAGCCGCGGGTCGTTGATGTTGCCCCTATTCACTTTGCGTGAGATGTGGTCTCTTGACTCACATCTATTGCATCTCACGCCTGATTATCACTGTTCTTCCGACTTGTATAGATCCAGTTGTCCATATTATTCAATTCTTTAGTCCCACATCCCTTTTCTCATCTTTTGATTATGCTATACTTAGGGTGTACTTTACCCTAAGTATAAGGGGTTGTCAGACTCTCGGGTATTCTTTTGATTCTTTCTACCTCTGTTTTTGCTGCCTATACTTAGGGACATTTTACCCTAAGTATAGGGGGGGTAGACCCTGTACATTCTTCACTCGGCCATCCCTTTGTGTACATCCTGCTATACTTAGGATTATTTGATCCTAAGTATAGGGGGAAATGCCAAGACCCTCTTGATTTCTATTCTTTCATTCGTCTTTGTATATAGCCTTCCTTTTCACTTCCCAATACTAAGGACGAGTTATGTCTTCTTCATCGCTCTTGACTCTGAGGACATCGTTCGAGCTAAGTATAGGGGGGTGTGTATATATTTCATATATACTTTAGCCATAAATTGTACTTTGTGTAAGTGTGTTAATAAAAAAAAGGCTAAAAACTCAAAAAATCCATAAAAATTAAAAAATTTTTCCTTGTAAATAAACATTCTTTTATTGCACATACATAGCTATTGTACAAATTATTTTTGTAAAAATGTTTTAAGAAACTTTTTGTGTAAATTGTGTGTAAATATGTGTATATCAAATTTATGTATATAGTAAAAAATTTTTCCAAAATATTTTGAAAATCAAAAGTATGCAAAAACCTTGTGTAAATTTGTGTAAATATTTTGGAAAACTTGCATTCATGCACACATTCATGATTTCAAAACATTTTTCAAAAATTTTTGCACATGTGTAAAATATTGTGTAAATAGAATCTTTGTATATATATGTATAGTTTTTCCTGGATTATATTGACATTGAAACTAACCTGGAATTAAATTGGAAAATGGAGCTTGATTAAGATCTTAATCCACCTAATTATAAGAGGAACCTTATAGGGCTTAGGGTTAAGGCTTTTCAGGTCCATGGTGACTTAATTCTTTGAGTCCACTAGGCTATGATCACATGTCATCTCAATGAGCCTAAGTAGAGCACTTAACAACACACACATGACTCATAAAGACAATGGCTTGACTTGGATCCGCACTTTACACCGAGCTCTCTACGAATGAGGTGGTGAGGAGGCAGTCTTCCTTGACTTGGGGTAGCATATGAGGGTAGTACTTCTAGGCGGAACCTCTCTTCTTCTTTTAGTGAAGGAAGTGCATCTCAACTTGGTCTGGTTGCCATGAGGTCTAACGACAGGAGTTGTGGGTTGCAATAATGCTTCAAAAGAGGGATAGTCTACTGGCTCAAGAGGAAAAACTCCTTATGTACATATGCTGCACCTTGTAAATATGTTGTACAGATGCACTTGAAAAGAAATGCAAAAAGAAAATAAATCCAAAAAAGTGGTGGGTCTGATAGAAAATGATAATCCCACCGGAGTATGTATATAATGCAAATAAGCAAAGCTTTAGACTCATGATACATCTTATGTATCTTGTAGCAGGGAGACTTAGATACACTGGTTGAGCTCCCAAGGATACATGGCTACACTGGCCATGGTCCATTTTCTTCTTCCCCCTCTTCTTGAGCAGGTTGAACTTGAGCTTAGAAGGGAATACCCCGCTCCTCGAGGAAAGAGTGGCCAGATTAGGGTCATAGAGTTACTTTGTTGGGGAGGGTTGTCAAGTTGCTACTTCTGAGGTGGAGAGCTATACCTCACATACACTGTACAAGGAAAGATTCATAGTCTTCAGGGTTTGTGTATGTAGACTTGTTCTGATCTGGATTGTTGAGGAGTCTTGACTATAGATTAGTCGATCTTAGAGGCTGTTGAGTTTTAAACTTAAGTCCAAATAAGGTACCGACACGTTAATAATCCGAAGATCTGATCGAGCTCCATATTTCAATTTAATGAGGCAAGTTTAATAATCAACATTGATCCATGCATTTTCTCCTCTTTTTCTTTTTCTTTTTAATTTCTTTTTCAAATAAGTGTTTGCTAAGGGACTAGAAAAGTTAAGTATAGGGGGGTGATGAATACCCATTCATCACTCTTTATTCTTTTATTTTAGCTACAAAACCCATGCAAAACACATGTATATTCTTGTAAATAGCAATAATTGTCAAATAGCATGCATTGTGTAAAATACAATAATTAGCATGTTTTTATGCATAAATAAAAGAATAAAGAAATAAAAGAAAAAGAGGGAGATATTTAGAATAAATATCGAGCGACCTAATCCCAAGGGAGGGCTCAGCATGGGCCTACCGCAAAAGAACCCAAGTAGAGAGAGATAGGGAAGCTCATGTGTTTGTACATATACCTGTAAATAAATAAAAATTATTTTCCTCTTATTCAAATAAAAATCGGTGTATATTTATTTGTATATATTTGTAAATATAAAATTAAAATAAAAATAAGAAAAATAAAGGAAAATTAAAAAGAAACAAAATCCCCTTATTCATTATACATAAACTATATCCATTTATTTTCCCTTATAAATAAATAAATAAAAATCCAATAAAAATATTTACATATTCCATATTCCATAATGTGAATAAATGAAATAAAAATCATAAAAATAAAATATAATGAAAAATAAATAAAATCAATTCCAACCTTGTACATATAGCATGTAAATAGATGTGTATAACTATTTATCTAACCCTTGTAAATTATTAATAAAAATAAAATAAAACTACCCTATTATTCCAAATTTTATTCTATAAATAAAATTAATATAAAATTGGAATAAAATGTATAAAAATAAATAATTAAAAATAAAAAATCAAAAATTCATATTGTATATACCTATATATAATAATACTATATTGTAAATACATTATTTTTATTTCAAAAAAATAAATAAAAATCATAAAAAAAATAATTTAAAAATAAAGGAAGATTTTTCATGTTTTGACTTTTCTGAAAAAAGGCCATTTACTATTTTAAATTGAATTTTCAAATAATTACCAATGGCATCCTCTGATTGGTCCACGGGGGATTGTTGACCCCCGGTCAACTCTACCCCTTGGACCAGTCCATTCGGATCTGTGCCATCGACCCGACTTCACTTATTTTTCTAAGCCAGATCCAAGCCCCAAATAATCAAACCCCGGGTCCTAATCATATTAGATATATCCGAGATCCACGCCCGGTGGTTTTTCCTCGGGATCCGAGCTCCGACAACACGCTCGACCCTCTTCTCCTCGGACCCCTAGTGGTATATAGCTCCAGCTCCGCCACACCATTCACGCCATCTTTGGCGCTACTCCTTCATCCCAGGACCTCCATTGTGCTCCCCAGAGTGACAGCTGAGAGAGCCTAGTGTCGAAGAGAGGAGAGGAGCCCTCCGCTACTGATCCGGCGACCCCCTTGTCGTCGTGCACCGCCGTGAGCTGCGCCCAAGCCTCGAGACCCCGACGACCCTTCAAGCGACGACCAAGAGCTTCCTCAGCTCATCCACAGTCGATTCCACGCATCAGGTAGACCTGATTTTTCCTATCTTTCATTGATTTCCGATTACCCCCAATTCGCTCCGCCCCCAACTCTCATCGATTTCGACCACGTCGCTCACCCATTTCATCGATCGACCCGACCAACAACTTCACGAGACCTCTCTTCGCATCCTTCGCCCATTCACCCACCTTGATTCGACTCGGAATCAAGAACCTAACCTCCCTCGTCGTCGCCTCGCCGGCGGTCGCCCATCTCGACGCGCCAACCACCCATTTCGCCTCTAACCAGGTCGAGGCAGTTTGCCCTCGACCCAGGAAGCTCCCTAGGATGTTTTGCAGGTCAAAGGAGACCCATCTGAGGGTCGTCGAGTTCGAGCCAGTAGCTTCAAGCCTCCGACGTCGCCGGACCACTCCTGTGGTCTCCGGTCTAATCGGAGGATTCCAGTCGCTGCGGAGCGCCGAGACGAAGCGATTCCACCTTCCACCAGCTCCAGAGGAGGTCCACATCGCACGTACGGAGCCAGCGAAGCTTGCCGGCGAAGTGTTCTTCCAGGATCCTCCTCTGCCGTCCATTCATCCTCGGAGCTCCAGATGCGATCCAGACCATCTATTTGAGGAGTAGCCAGCCATCGTCAGATCCAGCTGAGGGTTGATCAGGATCGTCCGATTTAGCGAAGGGGTGCCCTTGGTCCTGCACCGTTAGATCTTCCACGTGGCAACCCCTTAGCCATTCGTATTAATGATGGGTAATTTACCCGTAGGCCCTTCCTCCTTTTGTTTTTAGTAATTACTCCTGTAAATATTTTCAGTAGCTGTTTTTATTTTGTAAAAATTGCATAGAGGACCTGGATGTTTATAGTATTTGCATATTAGTCCCTATGAGTGTGGACCACGTGCTTTGACATGTGAGGACTTGGATTTTTTGCAATATATACCCTGCAGTTCTTGTGTGTTATTGTTTGCATGCTTTAAAATAGGAATTGCAAGTAGGTCCCTCCGTGCTTGGACCATGTGCCTCACGCGTGAGTTATTAGGATTTTTGCACGAGGGCCCCCACACTTTTCTGCCGTGTTATTGTTTGGCCCCTGGATACGTTTTTATGACATATAGGTCCCTCTGCACTGTGTGCCTCTTTTTGATTTAAATAAAATATCAAACTTAACCCAAATTGCGTGAAATTTGGATACGTGGCTCCTGCCACGGTGTAAAAATTTCCCTAATTTTTGGGTACATTTTTTAGGCATTTTTCTATTTAAAATCATTGTTTTTGTGTCTGTCCAGACTAGAAAATCGTAAAAAAATATAAAAATTCTAAAAAATTAGCATTTGTTTGTTATGGTGTATTTGATTTTATATGCATTTTTGGCGATTTTTAGATATAGAAAAACCATAAAAATTAAAAAACACTTGAAAATTTATAAAAATTGTAAAAAAAATGTAGAAAACTCAAAAATTAATAAACTCCTTTTCTGAATTTTCCTTTTAATTTGTAGTTTTTATAAAAATTACCTCCAGGCTGTGAAGGGCCCATTTGATATTTTTCATGAGGCCTTGAAGTCTGGCTGGACATTTTGTCACTGTTTTTGTCTTTTTTTATTTTTAGAAAATTCTATAAAAAATATAAAAAGCTAAAAAATTCACCAAAAACAGTAAAAACCTAAAGAGACATAAAAATATTTTTGTTTGAATTTTTGGACCCTTTTTGAGTGTTGAAATAATTGGTTGAAGTTGTTTGTTTTTGTCTTTTTATTATTTTCCTTCATTAGTAAAAATCCAAAAAAATATAAAAATATTTAAAAACCACCAAAAATACTTGTTTTTGTTTAATTTTGCTTCTTGACTACTTCGTAGGCTGCAATGCCAACTCGTGCTCCCTGAGTCCGACCCTGGGTGCTACACCAGGCTAATCTCATAGCCAGGACCACTATTTTTGATTTGCTTGTTTTATCTTGTTTGATTGGTGGTCTAATCTCTGTTTTTCTTGATCGAGCTGAGATCTTTCTCGATCCGGGTCGCAACGACCCGAGAGTGATTATTTATACCTGAACCCGGATTGATTGATAGATTTTTGGCTCATCAACCACTCCAGGGCCCGATTTCCTTCTCCAACAGCAGGAGGTTCACGCTCCATTCTTCATCGATGCTTCCCCGCCTTCAGCCGTGACCAGCCTCCAAACATTACCCCTCCAGGAACTCCTCTGATCTGGCTCCACCGTATGCCAATCGCTCCGCCCGCGAAGCCCCGTCCTCTGGTATGCACAAGAATCGAGGAGTTGGGGGACATGCATTGCACCCTTCTCGGTGGGAATTTGTAAAAGCATCCCTCCAGTTATATCGTATTTCAGAAGAACTCCACACGTGATCCACACATGGGGGTGGACATTCTGTAAACAACACCCTAGAGATCCAACTTTTTACGCATCGATTTAGCCAACCAAGGGGCATATGAGGCATGCATGTCCCCTTAGAAATTTGCAGAGAAGACCCTCTGAGTTTAGGTAATTACAATTATGTCCATGCATTGCAATTTTTTTATTTTGTTTAATTATTATAATTGCAGTTAGACCCCTGAATTTTCTTCTGTATTTTAAACAAACATTTTGCATCATTTTGTTAATTAAAAATTACATTGTGTCTCAACTAATTCTCTACATTGTGGCATGTGCTTCATATTTTTATGCTATGTGATAAATTAGTGATTAATATTCTTGTGAAAATTCACATATTTTGCCCACTCTGCACATCGACATTCATAAGTAAATTAACGTTAGCCTAAAAAATCACAAAAGATCCAAGGATCATAGAATTAATTGCATTTCACATTGTGCCCCAAAAGAATTGCATTTGCAAGCTTGGTTTGCTCTATAAAAATCATTTTGTAGAATTCAATCTCTAATTTTTAATAGGTATTAAATATCGTATTTTAAAGGTTTAGTTTTTTTCTGAGATCAATCATTTATGATAGAGATCTTGGATAATTTTATTCTTTGAAAATAAATGTGTTTAATATTTATTATAACTAATTGGAATTCACACCATTTGCTTTCATAAATTCATAAAATATTCATCTTGCATCCGAAAATTCCAAATAATATAATGCATTTCTTTCATAATTATTTACATCTTGGCCAAGTTTTATAATTATTGGACTCCATTTAACTGAAAATTACATTTTAGTCCTTAAAATCAGCTGCATTTGCATTTTGCATTTCTATATTGCATAAAATTACCAAAAACATTCCGTCTTGAAAACCGTGCACGAATTTTGATAGACATAATTCTAATTTTGCCTTGAGTTTGACCTTCGGACCTTTCCCAAGTAAAATAAACACAAAACCCACTCTGATTAAAATTGAATAAATTAATTGTGCTTATTTTATTGATCAATTCTGAATACACGTCAACAACGAAATGACATTTCAAATTCTTAACAATTCATGCAAATTAGCGTAGGATTTTCGCGACTCGTCACAGAAGCACGTGTATTGCATACATGATGTGGAGCATATGCGACACAACCCTTTACTTTCCCATAATTACAGATAAGCCCTTTCGCCTTTTGTAAAATTTACATTCCAGCCCCTGTAGGTTATTTTATTTGTGTTTCAGTCCTTTTTGTCTTTTTTGTAATAAAAACTTGTATTTTTTTGCAAAAGGCCCCTCGATTAAACATTGAATATCTTTCTACATATAAATCCAGATGATGTGATTTTGGTCTCGTTTGAAAGTTCTTTTTATGCACGTTTTATTGGTGTGATTTGTTGCTAATTTTGGTTCAAAAATCACGTATGAATTATTTCTTCTTCTAAGTCCTTAATTTTATCTTCAAATAAAATTAAAAGAAGACCATTAGTGAGAAATTAAATTTGACTTGCATATTGGATCTTAATGACTCGTTGTTAGTTATTTTAATCATTATCATTAGGATATTAAGTGATCTAATTGATTTTTAAACAGTTAAGCATCATAGTAAAATTAAAGGACATGTTTTATTGAGTTGCTTTTGATACTTTAAATCACCATTTGGCTTGTTTCGTGCCTGAATTAATATTAAATAAAGTAAAGGAATTTCTGTAGTTAGTACAAGTCTTTTTATTGTGTGTCTACTTCTATTGTCATTGACATAATTGTATAGTTTGTACATTATTGTCTTCATGTAAATTAATTGCATAAAAATGTGTTAAAAATCTGTCTTGTTGATTTTTGTGCATCCACTCAATATAATCATCCTATAAATTGCTACCCTTAAATATTTGATGCTTAAAAAATATTCACTAAATTTCGTGCATCCTTGTCTTCCACCCTGGACATCCCAGGCTATAAATTCAAGCAGAATCCTCCTCATAGAGATACTTTCATTCGGTTCTGTGTGATACGCTAAGTGCTCGTGCTACAATGGATGCATATTAACCTATGCATTTAGCGATTCATTAGAAGTTTCGATAATTATTTTGTCAATTTTATTTGTTTTAAAGAACTCTTTTCAAATTTAGCCCTTAGCTGCTATCCCTGTTGATGAGTCTCCATTTCACCACCTTTATTCTTTCATCTTGGCCTTTAAACCCTATCTAAACGCATGTATATAGCATTATATTGCATAAAATACATCTATTATTTGCAGTATAAATATTGAATAAAATATTGTATATAAAGAAATATCAAATAATAAAGAAAATAAAAAGAAATGAAATGCCAAAGGTATTGAATGACCTTAAACCGTGAGAACTAGGCGTCATGATGAGTAGGTCGACTAGGAACAAAATATGGGGAGATAAGGGCCAAAAATACACTAAAACCCTAATTTATATTCTTCAATAAAGCTAATTTTGTTCTATTGTATTCTTTATACATCAAATCAATAAACTTTGCACTTGAAAATTGTAGATAAAAATATATATAAAAATACAAAATTTATTTCACATAAAAATATTGCACAATGTGCTTTATACACTCAGAATAAAGACCCCAAATCCAAACTTCACATACATGTATCTTCTCCTACTATATCAAAATTGACCAAAATCACTTTAGTTATATATAACTTTTAATAAGTTATTTAATGAAGGTGATTTATTCAATTTGGAGTTAAGTTGCAAAAGTTAGATTTTGGACCCCTATTGTACATGATACCTGAATAAAATAATCAATTTATTTATTCTTTATTTTTTCATATTTTTATATCTTTAGAATTTTGTAATATTATTTATAACATATGTACATAATTAGAAGAAAGGAAAATAACTAAAAAATACAATAAAATAAATAAGAATATAAACATGCATAGATGAAGTAAACATACATATACATATATAATAAATACAGTAATTTATTTAAGAATACATATTACTTCAGAAAATATAACAAAAATCTATTCATGTGTATCTAATTAAGTTATAAATATAAAATATGCAAATACAATAATAAAATTTAAATAGAAAATAAAAATAAAATACCCAATATATAGGTAAATATACCTATAAAGATATCTCAAAAAATAACACAAAACAAATAACCTCGAAAAAATATAAATCAAATTAAAATCCTGCATTATTTAATAAAAACTGTCTATGTTTTCTGACAAAAATAAAATCATTTTCTATTTCTTTTCTATTTAGTTCTCTTTTTATTTTTGTTTTGTCTTGTAGCGGCCAAGTGTATCAATGAGGGCTCAATATCGGTTGACCCACCGGTCAACTGTGCCCTTGAAGCCTTAGGTATGACAGGTCTCGTTGCTGACCGTATTCCTCAATTTTTCCTGAGCCTCCTTGCACTATCTCGGTTGGAATCCTTCAGACTTTTTGTTCATCGATCTTTACTTTTTCATGCATCATCAATTCCTTGATCGATGGAATACTATCGTGATTCATAGCCTCAATCAAAGATCATCTTGTACATAAACCCCTCTACCTCTTCAATTCGAGTTTGATCTCTTTTGGACCACTAAATCTGAAAATTTCTTGTGCGTGAGGTTGCTTGTGATAGAGGCTCCCCCCAAGAATTTGGCATTGAAAAAGGGGTGTTTTCTCTAGTATATGCCAATCGTCCGCGAACTCTACTTGGTGGTCCACCGACTCCCTTCTCCGACAAGCAGAACCCGAGCTTTTACTTCCTTTCTATTCTTCAGATGTGGGTTAGGATAGTTTAGGCCTTTAATTTATTAAAAATCACATTTTATTATGTCAAATCTCGAATTCGTTGTTTGCTGGAGCTGAGCTCTGTCGACCTTTTTCACTGTTCGTCTCCGTTCTCTGAACCATCTTTCGCACCCATTTTGTTCTCCTTGACTTCTTTTACATCTCGTGCACCTCCAGTCCCCTCAATCTTGTTCAGCTCGAGCAATTACCCTCCTCCTCTGTCACCTCGTCGGAGGGCTCCGCCTGACATCCCTTACGCTCATCCTAACCTAATAGAACCCCCCAAAACCTCTAGTTTTTGTACTAAGCCTTTTTGCAGGATCTGGAGGCATAAAGGACCTCTCATAGATCATATTTTTCTAAGGACAAGATACTTGGAACCTGAATGCTTCTTTGACTTCATCTGACCATGCTGGAGCACCCCGGAGCCTTTTGAAGCCTCCAGTCGGTGCGAACCATCATCGATGATTTTTGGGCTACTTGGGAGAATCCTAGGTAGCCAGAGACACCTTGAAGAGACAATCAAAGCTCGCTAGAGGCAAGCTTCTTCCTAGTTCTTCTAGGCTCCCTCTCCTCCATTAGATCAAGAATAACGACCCATGCCTTTTAGGAGCCGCCCGATGCTTACTTCCTCAACCATTAAAGAAAACACCCAGATCTAGTCTGGGCCATCCAAAGTTGAAGCATCATTCGTCTTCCCGTGAATGACACATGGTCAAGTTGAATGCATCCGACCGTTCGCTCGCGTGCTAGTGGAGGGTTATTTTTTTAGCCTCACCCATTTTGTATTTTAGTTTTAGTCCATAGATTATTATCTGTAATGTAAATGTTTTGGGTTATTTTCCAATTAGACCCTTATACTCTCTATATTTGTACTTAGGTCCCTTGCCACATCATCTCACGTGTCAATACACGTGATGTGGTGGGTTTTTTACAGGGACCCCTCTGCTTTTGTGTTATTGTTTAATCCTTTAATTTTGGAATCCAGTTCAAATCTTTTTGGAATATTTGCATATATGCCCTATTGTGTTTTGTAGGTGCATATATACCCCTGCTGGTATCGAATGAACTAAAATTTGTAGGAAATTTATGCAGAGGCCCTTGGACTTTGAAACTGTGTTTTGGATTACGTTTTTACTTAATTTTATTAACATTTCAGTCCCTCGTAGTGTTATATTTTATTTTTATTTATTCCTTGCATGAAAAATACGATTTAACATCTAAAAATTATAGGAATTTTATTTAAGTGTCTACTGTATTATATCACATATATTTTTTGCATGGTCAATTAAAATATTTCCTATGTTTAAAAATCCAAAAACATTGCATTAAAATCCACAAAATATAGAAAAATATTTTGAAAAATACTAAACAAATAGCGGATATTTACTATTATATTTTCCATATACATACCAAAAATCATTAAAAAACTAAAAAGGAAACCCAAAAAATTACATACCCTCTCTAATCCTAAATAATTATATAAGATCACTAAAAACTCTAAAAAATGAGTTTTCTATTATTGTACCTTATATATTATATATTACATATTAAAATTAATTTGGGAAAATTTTGAGTGATTTAGATATTTTTGAAATAAAAAACAAGTGAGCTATATATTATTGCTCACTGTTTTCTTATTTTTATTCAATTTAAAATAAATAAATTAGCAAAAATTTAGTTAAAATTCACAAAAATAGATAAAATTTAAAAAAGATAAAAAGTTTTTTGTTTATTTTGAGTATTTATATGTATATATATGTATATACTAGTCTTTATTGTATATTTATTCCTTTTTTACTTATATTATAATGATTAATATTATAATTAAAAAATACCAAAAATATATCCAATACCTTAAAAAAATAAAAAGGATTATAACTTGGTATTTTCTAGATTTTTCTATATTTTATATCTATTTATATCCTATTTATATATTATAGTATCTATATTATCTACATATATACATCATACATATATATATATATATATTCCATAAATTGAAAACGAATTAGAAATGGAAAATATAAATTATAAAAAGTATAAAATAAAATATAAAACATAAAAATATAAATAAAATAATTAAAAAAATAAATACTTAAAATGCACAAAAACTCAAAAAAACCCATAAGAACACTAAAATGCTAGTTGTCTTTTTGCCAATTTTTGTAGTCTATTCCATGTGCTCCTTGTGTTCGACCCCTACACTTGGTTGTCACTATACACATTTATTTTGTAGGGTTTATAATAATTATTACTAATTAGTAATAATTAATAGTAATTATTTTTTCTTTTTCTATTTTTATGGATTTTACATTATATGTTTTTTATGGATTTCTATTTATTTCTATTTTTTATTTTATAATTTTTAATTTTCTGTTTAATTTTTAATTTTTTACTTCCTTTTTTCTTTTTAAAATATAATATAGATTTATATATAGTAATATTAATAATATGTATTATATAAGTAATGTAAAGATATATATTATATGTATGTTTTTATGTTTAAATTTTTTAATATACTTAAAATATATAAAATAAAATGTTTTGTGTTTTTAATAATTTTCTCCATTTTTGTTAATTTTATAAGATTTTTCTAATAAAGTATAAAAAATCCAAAATAGTGGTAAAATAGTAGAGCTAAATTGTTTTTGTTTTAAAAATAGATAATAAGATTAAAATTTCCAAAAACTAATTTTAATAATTACTATATATATAATAAAGAAAAATATACAATAGAAATTTATTTTTTGGATTTTAAATAGATTTTTTTAGTTTTATAGTGTTTTTAAGTTTTATGATTTTTTTGGTCTTCTTTTTTATTTTATTTTTTGTGTATTTTTGTTTGAAAGTAGAATATATAGTAATTTACCTAATATATTTATGTTAAAACATTAAAGATGATTTTATATTTTTTACTTTAATAATTAGAAAGGGAATAAAATGCTCCTTTTCTATTTTTATAGAAGTAGGAAAATATGATAAAATACCAAAGAAGATATGGGCTTGATTAAGGTGTATATGAGGTATCTAAGATATTTTTCCAAGACTTAAAACATATAGGCTATATTTGATAAAAATAAAAATGTAAGCAATAAAAATGCAACCTAATAGTGATATAATTGTAATTAAACACAATATCAGGTCTGTGAAAGCATGTTTTTTTCCAAATGTATAACATTATTTATATAAAATATAGTACTAAACAGAAATACCTAAAGCTATAGGGGCTTAGGTGCAAAATTTTCAGGTCCTCAAATGTACGGGTACACGAGGTGACTTGGCAAGGGACTAAAATGCAATTAAAAGAAACTTCAGGGGTCCCTTTATAAATATTACAAGAATTATTTCATAGTAGAGGAAAGATTAAATACTCAAAAATAAATACAAAAATGCACAGGGGTTCAGATGCAAATACCCCTAAGAGGAGTGTGGGTTGAGGACTTGGATTTATTCACTCAAACACATGTCACACCCACATCGGTTGATGACAGTTCACATAATTTCAGTTGAGATTAGATCTTGGAGAAGATCTAACAGTTTGCACGAGGTTCAATCCAACAATGGTTGTGCAAGTTAGGCAGCACTCATGATCGTACGGCGGAAAAGAGATGTGGAAGAACCTGTAGGAACAAGTTCCAGGAGCTGCTTAAATCATATGTAGTGTACGACTCTGACCATCCCTCTCACTGCTCATATATCCTACATATTCGGGGAGGTGGTCCGCAACTTCTAGTGACCTCAAAGTGGTCTAGGCCCCATTGGTCAGGTCCTGGAGCTCAAGGGAAGCTAAAGCACCTGGGGGTGCTATTCTTGTCAACAACTACTCAGATGGGGACCACTAGATGTTGTACTTGCATCATAAGAAAGACAAGGCACGAGAGAAGCGATCCAGGCATTTATTGGGTGATTTGGCATGAAATGGAGTGGGGCAGAGTGTCGTCAGCAGAAGTGGAAGAAGGAGACCCGATCTCTTGATCTAGGTTTTATCAAGGGAAATGGAGGTGAACTAGATGGAGTAGAAGTAAAGAGGAAGAAGGTGGTGGTGTCAGGTGGTCATAACAGGGCTAGAACAAGTGGTGACAATGGCTAGATCTCTAGAAGTTAGAACTTAAAATATAAACTCTAAACTAATAATAATAATAAATTCATGAAACAAAGACTGAAAGCAAAAGGAAAGAACTATAATCTACCAAGAAAGTGAGTAAAAGGGACAGATCGTTCTTGAAACCATGGAGCATAACCACTAGGAGTGGATCTCAGGTGATGGGTGGAACCTCCCTCGATCAACCTCCTCCTCACTAAGCAATGTAGATCGCCACTTACTGTCACTAAGGGAGAGATCCATAGAGAAAGCCTAAGGGGTCAGATGAAGATCAAAAGGGGAACAACCATAAATGGAGGAAGGGGATATTATTTATAAAACACGGTGAGTGCGTCCAAAAAGCTAGGGTTTTTTTATCAATACGAGGATCATCTAACAGAGCAAGGGCTAGGGCATGATATAGGGATGTGGCGAGGTGATCATTCATGAAGATATCATGCCAAAAATGTAATCCACAAGCTCTAAAAATGGCAAAGAAGGGCAACTTGCACATTCTGACAAGTCAAAACTAGGGTGGCTATAGTTGACCAGCGGGTCACCAAGGGAGAGCTCCCATTGGTCCACGGATGACTAGATGTGACAAAATAGAAAGAGAAATATTTACTAATTCAATTAAAAATAATAAATGATTTCACTAATTAAAAGTAAAAAAATAAAAATTATTTCTTTTTTATGTACTATTTTATCATAATTTTAATTTATTTTTACAACTTTACTTATTAGATGTTAATTTTTAAAAGTCTTAACATGCGCATATTTACCTATATTTTAAGTATTTTATTTTCATCTTGTATTTTTAAATTCATTAATATATATATATATATATACATATTTATATATGTATATACATTTAAATACATATTGACATATTTTTATTTTATTTTTCTGATTTTATTTATGTACTTAAATAAATAGGGGTATATATTATAGGTATATTATGCCTATATATTTTAATACCTTAATTTTTAATGTATTTTGAATGCTTTTATTTTATGTTTATGTTTAAAATATATTTTAAATAATATTTACAAGTATATAAAAATATAAAAAGGTAAAATTATAAAGAATATATATAATGAATAAATTATACAGATATGTGGGACAATGAGACCCCAAAAAGCTGGCTTTTGCATCTCAAATTCATTTTTAATGAAACCACCTTCATTAGATAGACAATTTAATTTTAAGAACAATAAAGATGAGTTTAGTCAATTTGGTCTTTGTATGGTAGAGTTATTCATATGTAATCTTTTGTTTGTAGTTTTTTCATCTGTGAGTCCTGGTCACATTTTGCATTATATTTATGTACAATTATTTTTGTATTTTTCTATGTATTTTTATGTACAAGTTTCATGTTGAAGGTTTAATAAATTGAGGTATATAAAATGCAAAATAAATTAAGGTACAAATGGCTATTTATAAATGAATTAAATTAGGGTTTTGAGTATATTTTCTGTACCGTTAATGGGCCTATCTCCCCATACTTATTCCTAGTCGATCAAGTCAATATTGACTTGGTCTCAAGGTTTATGGTCATTCACTATTTACAATACTTGTTTTTCTTTTCTTTCCATTATTCTTTTATTTTTGTATTAAATACATGTATTAACATTGTTTTTATAAGTTAAATAATGTGTTTTTTGAACAAATTAATGTTATATACATGCATTTAACTAGGGATTTAAGTCCAGAATGAAAGAATAAAGGTGATGAAATGGAGATTCATTACCCCCTATATTTACCTTTGCTAGTCCCAAACACTTGTGATAATGAGTGCATAAAAAGAAAATAAAGGAAAGAAAAAGGAAAAACTTGAAATAATTTTGACTCTTAAACTTAATAAAATCAAAGCTTAGAGTTCGGTTAATCCCTTTTGATTTTAAGTTAGTTCGGAACCATATTCATCTTAGGAATTGCAATACAACAACCCTTAGGTTCCATGTTTCTCCATTCAGTTCAATCCAATTTCCTGGTCAGAACCATCCTTTCAGCCATATACTCTCGTAACCTTGAAATGACAGGTACCATGTGTGTGAATTGGGTTAGCTCTTCCCAGACAAACAACTGAACTATTAAGTATTCTTCTCTATCAGTAACTCATCTTTACAGAGATGGATACTTCCTTCTGAGTTCAGGTACATGATAATAAAAAACGAAGGAGGGAGAATCTACAAGAAAAGGAAAATAAGTGGAAATGGAGCAGTGTAGTCGTATTTCCTAGTGAAGCTCAAGTAGTATGACTGAGTCTCCACCAAGAAGTAGGTCTTTTCTGTAAGCTCAAAATTTTTAGAATTTTGATATAGGCTTCATTTTTGGATATTTTCTTCGTTTGGCATCCTCTGCATTCTTGTTTTACCCAGACAGATATAGAATTTTTTGTTCCACCCATGTTTTTGGGTCTTAGAAAAATTGTGCTAGCAGACCATTCCTCATCTAAAGCTTTATTTCAAGTTAGTCTCCAGTCATTAGATGTCATTACTACCTGAAGAATAGAAGGTTGAAGTATTGGTTTCGGAATGACCAAGAATGGTTCTTGAGCCACCCTCGACGAAGCTGCCTAGTATCGTCACGACTCATACTCCAAGATATTTCAACAATTCATCTTGATTGAGCTACATGTTATGTGTGAGGTCTCAAGTCAAGCCATTGTCTCAAGAGTCGTATTGATGACATGAAAGGTTATAATTAGACACATTGAATCGACTCATAAATGCAGTCTCATAGAACCTAAAGAATTAAGTTAAAGTGACAAGAAGTATCCCAACTCCATTCCTTAACGGGTTCCTATAGAATTAAGTGGATTAAGGTCTACACCAAGCTCCAATCTTCAGATTTATTTAGACTTGTTCAATTGTCATCATCCTACCTAAAAATATAAATGCAATTCAATGCATGAAATAATTTTGAGGATATAATTTTGAACTTCCTAAGGATTTTTCAAAATGTTTTGCAATTTTTTAGGAGTTTTTTAAAACATTTTGCAAACTTTTATGGGGTTTTGAATGTTTTGATTTTCATAGGGATTTTTTATAATGGTTAGGGAAAGATGTATATACAAATATTTACACGAGAGTACATGCATATTTAAAAATATTGGGTGTGGATTTTTACACTGGAAATTTGTACATAAGTTAGATGCCATTTATTATTTACAGGTTTTGTATATAATAGTTGTATATATATATACACATTTTATAAAGATTTGTATTAGAGTTTATTTATGATAATAATATACATGGATCTTAATTTACTTTGAAAACATTCTGACATACATTTTAAAAACTTTATTTTGCATGTAATTTTTAAAAATAATTTATAAACATATGCAAAGATTTAAAATCATTTTACAAAGATTTTTCAAAGTTATAGATAGATTTTTCAAACTATTTGTGCAATCATTTTTCAAATCATTTGCAAACTAAATTTCAAAATAAAGATAACAAGTTTTATAAAGATTTGCAAAGGTTTGAAAATATTTTACAAAAGATTTTCCAAAAGGTTTCATAAGTTTTTGCAAGACATTTTACAACCATTTCAACTCATTTTGCAAAACATTTTTGAATAGGTTCATTTATTGTATCTACAAAAATTTTGAAAAATTTAAGACATATTTATAGTGTATTATTTACAATTGATTTATTATATATCCTTACCATAAAATATATTAGGCATATTCTTGAAAATACGAAAGTACGAGTTATGCATAACATATATAAAACTTATATAGGACCTCATATACTTAGTGCAAAATATGTCCTCATAGTGATCGAAGAGAAAAAGGAAGTCACAACTCATGCTGAGTATGGAAAAGCCAATACTGCAATGATAGAATAAAAGAATAAGAAGTCAATCGTTCCCCTTATACCTAGGATTAACTAAGCATAAATATAGTAGGTTGTATACAAAATAGGGATGATCGAGGTTTAGGATTAACAAAACACAACTCAACTTGTCTCCCCGTATACTTAGGGTGAAGGATCATTATGTATAAACAGAATTCAACAAGTGAGCAGACAAGCAAGGGGATCAAAAGAAATGAAGAAAAATAAAGATGAGAGAATGGATAGCATCACTCCCCTATATATAGGCAACGACAAGAGTGATGAAACAAAATGAGAAAGAACACTCCACTCGTCCACCTCCCCTATACTTAGGATAAAGCACAACCTAATCAAGGCAAACACACGGATCGAGTTGGACGATATATACGATAGATGGAATGAAAGAAACAAAAGCTAGTATATACAAGGTGATGAATATACATTGATCAAGAAGGTAGGAACTTTACCTTCTTATGCGACCGCTAAGGAATGAATCTGATAATGTGCAAGTCAATATCAAGGTCAACAACTGACGAAACCCGATTAGGATCGACATGGTGGAGATCCTCAGTGGCCTCAGAATGAAAAGGAACATACTCATCAATGGAAGAAGTAAGGTCAGCTCCGGACCTGAAATAACTCCTTTTTTTTGCCCTTCGTTATAAGGTATCTATAGTGTAAATGCTGCAATTCTCATAAATACATGTCAACACACAAGAAGAAGGAAAACATAGGTCTATGCTCTCCGATTGTTAACTTTGGAAAAGGAATTTTTGGGTCTAGGTATCATAGATGGTATAACAAACATCTCTGATCTCAACAACATGGTCGTCATCCTCTGAGTCAGTTGAAAAAGGTACACTCACATCAGGGGTGGGTTTCTTAGTTACAGTGGGGGCAATGATTGTCTCAATCAGAATGCTCTCATTGTGGGAACACAAGCTTATCTGTCAAGATGCATAATAAATAACAACCTTCGTAGTAGCATGAAAAGGCTGACCTAGGATGATTGGAGTACGCTCCATAGAGGTGGAGGCCTCCATAGGCAAGATAATGAATACAATGTAGTTCTTGCCTTGGATTTGAATGACAAAGTTTTCATGAATACCATTTGTCTCTTTATTGATTGGTCAATGAATTGACAATTCATCATGATTTTCTTGAGAGGCCTGAGATTAAGAGTCTCAATAAGTGAGGAGGGTATTATATTGATTGACACACCACAGTCAAGGAGAGTGTGATCATAGTGATGGCCATAAATGGCACATCTAACAAAGTGTGTACCTATGTCCCTTTTGTTGTTTGATAGATTAATTGTGATAGCACGGGCAATGGCCACGGTCAGAATGTGGCACTAATGCCTGTGATGTCTTTTCTTTCTCTTGGGTGCCGATGAAAAGTCCATGGCCTGGCGAAGTGGGGCCTCAATGATAGACCAAATAACAACGACCACTTTGATGAATATGTAATTCAACACTCTAATTAGTTGAAAATAGAACTTCTTCCCTAGAAATTAGGATCACTTACAAATTAAATTGATAAAATTAACTTTCATGCACTTGTAATTAATTTGCATAAATTAGCATTCATTTATGCCTTCGTATTCATCTTCATATTTTCACTAAGCTTCACACATTTTAATTAATTCATTCTAACTCTAATGGACCTGAAACCAACTTCATTGTGTACATATCACTAACCTTAATCTATAAAAATCCTAAAAAATGCTACTTGTACATATTCAAAATAATCCCAAACCCTAATTTCAGAATAGACAGACAAAAAATGTTGATATCTCTCCCATATAGTTTCCAAATGAACTCTACACACTTTTGAATTATTGTACATTCAATTATCTACAAATTAAGATCAAATTCAAAAGAATCAGTGTCCATTTGTGAAAAAAATGATTTTTGGACCTAACTACGCATTGTACATTTCTGTTGATTTTGACCTATCATCTCATGTGCACATTTCACTCATTTTAATATTTCATTTTTAATTTCTTTATTTTATTCATTTTGTTAATAAATTACATAAAAATCAATATATAAAAAAATCAGAAAAACAATTAAAAACACCAGTTCTGACTTGAGCTTATTGACCTGACCCACCTATATATTTCACTCATCCACTTTTCTGACTTATTTATAACTCATAAGATTACAAACAGAATCATATTTTAGTCTATTACATCATTTCATATTATGTTTGATTTTTGTATCCATTATACATTCAAAGAAAATCAACTAAAAATAACAAAACCAAAAACATTTTATATTTTATATACATAAAATATCACAAAAAATTAATAGCTTTATTGCATGGTCCATGCATTTATGGGTCCTTCATGTATATTGTTGATCATATTAAGATAAACATTTTTCATGTTGATCACTGATAAAACGCGGTCCCGACTCCTACGATTTAGGAGATTGTCGATTGTAGAGAAGGAGAAAGAGAACCATGTTTTAATTAAACAAATATTTACGGTAGAAACATGAGATAAAATCATGTTCTACCATTCACTACTAATTTTAACCAGGTGAGTGTGCCGGGTCAAACTCAAGGAAGCAGAATGTTTAAACCACGATTTTCGAGACAAGGAAAGAATTCCAACAAAATTCTCTTTTATTCTTGATTTTACAATGAAAGAAATTGAAAACAAATTCGATTCGAAACAAACACAAGAAAACAAAAATCAAAACCACAAAATAAGGTGACGAAAAATTCAGGAAAAATACTTGAAAAATAGCTAGTATAGTTATCGAGCTACCCTGGAAAATTCGCGGAAAATGAGAAAAATACGAGGTTTAAATGGCCCCTACAAGCGAGGGACCTAACTGCAAAAAAAGTATTTAGTTTTTATTAAAGAACAGTCCCTGTAGGGACTAAAATGCAAAGGAAAATAAAAGATTTATAATTAGGTCCCCACGTAGGGACCTAATTGTAAATTATGGAAACTCTGGAGGTGCGCTTGAATTTCTAGAACTTGGTGGACTTAGTATGCAATTGGTCTACCTCTTTGATTTGAATGGCCAGGTCTAGAAACTCAGCTGCGATCTGGTGTGTCGAAATCTGCCACGCGTCGCAAGCCTGTACACATGGCATTCTTGAGTGTTCTTGAGGCCAGTTGCAAGGTTGACGACGGTCCTTCTTCTCCGAATTATCGCTGGCGACTGACGATGGTCTGGGGCCTCCGGCTGGTCCAGATGGGTGACTCCTTCACCCCTCGAGCTCGCCCGTGGGTGAGGTTGGTTGAAGTCGGTCATGATCGGCAGGAAAAGGCTGATGAAGATGGTGGTTCAGTTGCTCCTGGAAACTGATGATGGATTTGCATCTTCTTCGAATGGCTCATTCATTGTGCTTGAGAGTTCTGTTTTCCTGGGATTCACTCCAGATGAAAGATGGATATGCAAATTACAAATGTATGTGCTCGATTCGCTCAAGAACCAGCCAAATTATTAATAGTTGCAAGATCAAAATGTCAATTTCAGCATAGTTGAAAACACGGTGTTTGATTAATGTCAAAATGACGACGAATCCAAATGAATCGAGATGGAATGGAGTAACGAGATTCGGTTCGCATCTCAGATAAAGGATTAATGGACTTAATCGTAGGATTAACTACCCTAATCGAGGCACATAATCGAGAAATAAAAGGTTGAAAGGTGAATAAAATACCTGGGGAGTAGAAGGTATACGACCTCCTAGTGATATCTCGACGGGGCGACTTCCCGGAGCTTGACGATGCTCGAAGCGGCGATGCAAGGGGGTGATGAGCACCTAGGAACCTCCTCCGATCACCCTTTTTCCATGCGGGTAGGACACTAGGATCTGTCACCTCCTTGGATGGCCGGAGTCGCGTGAAGAAGTTGGGTAGTCTGCCAGTTAGTTCTGGAGAAGAGTTGGTTAGGGGAGAGTTAGTTAATGGTGTCAACTTCGTGGCCTTTTATAAACGAATTGCTTGAGCTCCATGGTAGATCCAATGGTGGGTGTGTGTTAGGGAGGTTAGGAGGATATGATGAAGGGATGAGATCTAGTGAAGATGTTGGAATGGCACGGGAATAATTAGGTGAAAAGAAGGCATTGAAACAGAGTTCCAACGACCTGTTGTTGGAGAAGAAGAACCAGGTGCTGACACTTGTCAGCACCTAGTTGGCCAGAGTGTTAAATACCATATAAATTATATATTAAGTAAAAAATAATAATGTTATTTTCAATAGGTATAAATATGAAAATATAGATAATAAAATTATCTAAATTATGGTATAATTAATTTTCGTAAATAATAAATATTATTTGAAATATAAATATTATGTTAATAAATAAGTATAAATAATACTTAATAAATAGGTATTGAATTTTTAATTCAATAAATAATTAATTTATTTTTTAATTTTATATTTTCTTAATTATTAGAATAATAAATAATGTCTTTACAACTTTTTGATGATTTTAATAAAATAATTTAGATATATTAATAAATATTGGTATAGGTTAGACAGTTAAATTTTATCCATAAATTAGTGTTTTGGATTTTATTAAAATATTAAATAAGCTCGAAAAATTCCGAAATTAATCATGATGAAAATACGATATCATGAAAATAATTACAAATTATAAAATTAATAAAACTTTAAATAATGTGTTTAAATAAAATAAATAGCCCAGAAACCCAATTGTCATTAGGTCCCAAAACTGACTTTTTGCAAACGGACTTCGATTTTCATGAAACCACCTCTATTAATTAGAGAATATTATTTTATGAACTTCAAAGATGAGTAGAGTGAAATTGGAGTTCGTTTGAGGAAGTTATGATGTTCGGAATTTGAGATTTTGATAATTTAAAAGGTGGATTTCTTGGCATATATTCAGGGTAATATTTTTAACTTTTTTTTTATTTTTATATACATTTTTATAAATAATTAGGAAAAGTGTTTGGTGAAAAATATATTCATATAAATTAATTAAAATTCATTGAAGATTTGCAAATTATTTGATAAATAATGAATAATGTGTGGAGTGTTATTTAATTATTTTTTATGGTTTTCGTCTCTTAATCCCCCCTACTTGTTGTTTTGTCGACCAATCCATGCTGACTTGGTCTCGGGGGTTAGGTAATATAAATATATCTTTCAGTTATATTTATATTATCTGAGTCATATTGTACATATATACATATCTACAATCTGCCTTTTTTTCTTTTCTTTATTTTTTTATTCTTTATTTATTTACATGTTTTTTGATGAATAAAAGTGCATTTTTATTCAAGAATATGATTTGGATAAAATGTGGAAGCTAATGGGTATTTTCATGTATTTGTTAAGAATTTTATGACAAAATACGACAGAAAAGTTAATGAATCATGGATTCATCAACCCCCTATACTTAAACTTTGCTAGTCCCTTAGCAAACACTTATTTGAAAAGTAAGTGAAAAAGAAAGAAAGTTAGAATGAATTTGTTTTCCTAAACCAATTCATGAGAACAGACAAAGGATAGAGCTCGATCAGGGCTGAAACAAGCATTTTGTCGGAGCCTTAACTAGGATTATGATTTTATCCTCAACAGTCCTCAAGTTCCATAAATCCTCATTCAAGATCACCTCATCAGCTAGTTTATACTCACTTATTCATATCATAAACTCTATCATATCTGAAGTCAATTTGTACAGTGTGTGAATTTATTTAGCTCTTCCTGCTCAAAGAAGCGAAGAAACCGTCCATCCCAGCTATACACTTCCATTGATTCCTCATCCAGCTACTCTTTCCTCGAGGAGGGAAGTATTCCCTTCTGAGGTCAGTTCATGCTATGTCAATAATCGAATATAGAGAGAAAGTAGAAGAATGAGAAAATAAGTGGAGTGTGACTAGTGTAGACGCATCTCCTTGTGAAGCTCACCTAGTGTAGCTAAGTCTCCACTAAGATGTGCAAGCATTTTTGGTGGAAGCTTGGACCATTGTGGTTGTATTTGTATTTGGTGGCTTCTTCTTTGATTTGGCTTTGTAATTTGCTTGCACTGCATTCATCTCTTTGTGCCTCAACAGATATAGCATCTTTTGTTCCGTCCCTTTTTTGATGTCTTAGAAAAAATTGTGTCAGCAGATCCTTCCCTCATCCGAAGTGACTATCGCAACCCTAATTTCTCCTGTCTTTAGATGTCAATGCTGCAAAGACAAGGATAGAAACGCACTACCAAGGTGTACTGCCCTTCGCAACTGCATGCAAGTTGAGCTAAGTGCAGAGTGCATGTGTCGAAGATTGGTTCACTGGTGTAGAGTTGTACGGATGACACCAAATGGTATACTTAAGCACATATGAGTTGATTTCCCAAATATGGTTTTATATAACCCACAGATTTTAAGTCAAAAGACCTGAAGAGTCTAAATTCCAGTTCGTAACTAGGCTTCTTACAACGAAAGTTAAAGGCCATAATCAAGCTCCATCCTTTAGACTAGACTTAATCCTTAGTTCCAGAAATCAAACTTTTTTTGAAAAATGCGAATGCAAATGCAACAATGTTTTTGTGAAGTATATTTTCTGAATTTTACTCATTTTTATGGATTTTAAGGCTTTTGTAATTTATATGAATTTTAGGACTTTGTATTTTTATGGATATTCTGATTTTTATTAACTAGTATTTATACAAGAATTTTACAAGATATATTTTATTTGAATTAAATATCTAATGTATTTTACAGATTTTATGTACAGAGAATTTTACAAGGAATAAATGATTTTTACACATATTTTAATAAATAGGATTTTAAATAAGTATTATTCATATTTTAAATATATATTTTAAATACATATTTTAATTTAAATCCTTTAAATATAGATTTTTACTTATTTACAAGGATTTTATTATTAATGGATAAGTAGATAGATGGTTTTAAATTAACCCTCACCCACTTTTTATGGATTTTATAGATTAGAAAAATACATAAAAGTACGAGTTATGGACAAAAGTATATATACAATATATACACACCCCCTATACTTAGCTTGTGCTATGTCCTCATAGCGTCAAATGAGAAAAAAGAGGACATAACGCGTGCTAAGTAAAAATGGGTGAAAAAGAATAAGAGAGTACAAGTCAATCAACCCCCTATACTTATGATCTGGTCATCATAAGTATATTGGAAGAGCAAAAATGAGGTGACTGAGGAAAAAGAATATACAACGAAGGAACAAAAGAAATAAAGAACACGAGATCATCGAAATCACTCGGTCCCTCCTATACCTAGGATAAGGCATCCTAAGTATAGAAAAGAGTGTAGCCAAAAATTGGAGAACAGTGATTTGTGAAAAAGAAAGGATATACAAAAGAAAAAAAAGAAAACGTTAATCAACAAACAACCAGTCCCCCTATACTTAGGATCTGGTATCCTAAGCATAGAAGACGAGCAAAAATGGGGACGATTGTGGTTTATGAAGAATATACAAGTGTTGTGGATCTCCAAAAATCGAATGGCTCAAAAGTCTTTGTACAAGATGAGATAAAGTGAAAGAATGATCATGAGTCCTGTACAAAATAGATCACTTCAACCAGGGTCGTATTGAATCTTCTGCTTTTTATGTGCGTACTGATCCTTGGCTGAAAAAGTAGAGCCGCCTCTGTAAGTGAACTCTGTACGTGGCATAGATCTCTTTTCTGAAGTATGCGACTCTGGAGTCGGACTACAAAAGGTGTCTATATGTGTAACCATCACACCATCCGACTCTCTACGCTGAATAGACTGTATGATATATGAAATGTAATTAACTGACTCTCGTGCTGTAATATGTGTACTCTCCATCCGTGACACTAAGATGTCTACTCTAAGTGACTATTCATCTGAATCTGATATGAAATCTGTCTCTGTATGTGAACAATCATCTGAAGAACTAGGTACCATGTGATCTACCCTATCCTCGTGTAGGATATCATGGGTATCAAAATAAACGCTCTCAAGATCAGGAAACTATGTCTCATCTATGTGCTAGCAATCGTCTGCAAGACTGGTGTCCTCTGATGTAAATGACAATACTGATTTGGGACTGCTACATCCTCTCTCCATCGCAATGTGTATCTTTCCATTGTCTGTGCGGAATGATACTCTCCCAGCATCATAATTAAAGAGTGCACTTACTGTCTACAAAAAAAGGGTCTCTTGAGAATGATTGGAGCAAGGAGTAACTGCGTAGGGCATGTCATGTCTAGGACATTAAAGTCTACTGGAAACTGCAAGCCCTGAACAGTTAAGATAATTTTCCTCAGCACACCTCTAGGTCTTTTTACAGATCGATCTGCAAACTGAAGTATTGCTCGTGATTTCTAGAGAGGACCTAGCTTGAGTTTATCAAGCAAAGAGGATGGAAGCAAATTAATCGAGGAACCATTATCTAAGAGAGTACGATGGAATGCGGCATCTTCAATCTAACAAGTGACATAGTGAGCTCCTGAATCTTTCTTCTTCTTGAGTACCTTATTCCAAATAGCACACGAAGTTGCCTTCGTCAATATATGCTTCTAAACTCATGATCTCTTTTTCTTAACGTGGTGCATCGATTTTTCAACTGATTCTTGAGCGTAGGAAAATGATCCAAGGCATCGTGAAGGGGGATCTTAAAAAAGATGTGATATTTTAAGTCATTCAGTCTTTGGAGTCACAACATTCTTTTTGTGATTTTTCTTTCCTTTTCCAAACAAAGCATCAGCAAAAGGAAAAATATCAGGAATGAGAAAATCAGACTTTTTATTGAATTCAGAATAAGTTTGTACATCGAGAGTTTCATAATTATGTATAAAACTTTCTAAAACAGGGGAAGAAACTTTTTATCGAGAGTATATGTACGGTCTGGCATGATATCATCGTCAGACTCGCCGGTACTCGTTGGTGTCCATGTCAATAGTTTTAGCATCGCTCCCTTCTCTCTGATCTTCATGATGGTCCTCATCAATGTGTTGGTTCTCCTCCTCAGCATTAGAATATGGTTGCTCATAGATTTTCTCTCTCTCCACATTAAGTGCCCTCTCCTCTACTCCATTAGGTGCTCGTGGTGATCTATCACTCCTGAGACGAATGAAGTTAGATAAAAATTCAGGGAAAGAGATCGTACATGTAGTGTTGTCTACCTGATCTTGATGCCTCCTCTTGTTATTCAGATTCATCTGAGGCTGGGCTGTGAGTGGTCTTCGATGCGGTTAACTCATCCAGACGACGGTTAACCTTCTCTATCTCTATTTGTGTGTAATTTGGAGCATACTCAACATATCCATGATTTGATTTAGAGCTTGGGCCTGTGAAGACATCTCAAGTACGGTGTGGTGACCCTAGCTTTCTACTTTCTCATGCCTTGGCGTGTATTGCTACGAGATGTAAGGCTGGGAGGATCTTTGCGGTGTAAAGGAAGATTGCTGCTGCTGATAATGATATGGCTGTGAATGGTTAGCAGGATATTGATATGAATGTGGTCTCTGATATGCATGCTGGTGAGACTACTGCTGCGTGAATTGATGTTGGTGCTGAATGTATGGACGTCCATGCTGCAGATGACTGTACTGTTGCTGCTGATGATGAGGTACAGTCGGTTGCTGAATCAGAGTATACCAAATCCCGTTGATCTCAAGTGTGGCTTGAGGCTCAACATCCATATCCGCAACACTGGTGATCTAACTGGGATTAGCATGGGACTGATCCTCATGCCAATCAATCTGCGGAGTCTCGGGCTCGCTCTGAACAAAATGTATCTGTCGGGTGGGCGGAGTAGGTAAAGTCCTCTGTGCATGTTGTGCAGTCGAAGAAGATTGGGCCTGCTGGTACTGAAGTTGTAGCTCTGAAACCTTCTTCATGAGATCACTCAGCTGTTGAGGCAAAGATGAGAGTTTCTCCAGCTCTCGCAGCGGAAGTAAGTCCTGAACTTGTTTCTGAATCACATCCACCAATGTTAATTTCTCGCTAATGAAGCCCATGTTGGTATTGGATTTAGACTCTGAAATATTAGCCACCTTATGATGCTCTCGGTGATGTGGTGGCTGAGGGGGCTTTTGGAATGCCCGAGTAGAGTCGATGACTCTCGCGTTCTCTGCCATCCCTTTGAAGATGGACCAGACTATCTTGGCATCCTTATTCAAATAACTGCCGCCACATGCGGCACTCACCAGCCCTTGAATGTCCGACTGGAGGCCTCCAAAATAGTTTTGCACAAGTACCTTCATCGGCATCTCATGATGCAGGTATCTCTCCGTAAGTTCCTTGATCATATCCCATGCCTCATGGAAAGATTCATTCAGAAGCTATGTGAAGTTGGAGATCTGACTCCTCATCATGTTCATCCTTCCCAGAGGGAAATACTTACACAGGAATGTGGACTTTAATTTGTCCCATGTAGAAACTTCCTTTCCTAGATGACTCAACCAGTAAAGTGCCTTATCTGCTAAGGCGAAGGGAAAGGATTTGAGGCAAACAACCTCTTGCGTAACTTCTGGACAACTTGCCGTACCACAAATCATCTCGAACTGCTGCAGGAAGGTAAACGTCTCCTCTGTAGCATTCCCTTTGAACTTGGGAAGCAATGAGATGAAGGACGATCTCAGCTCGTATGGCCCTTGATTTGGCGGTAGCCGAATACAATGATGTAGCGTTCTCGTGCCCGGGTCATACTCATCTCGTAAAGTGGCGGGAACCACTGCAGGCGGTAAAGGGTTCCCGATTCCTACTCTCAGTGCATCTAACTCAGCTCGCAACTCATTCTGAATTCTGAATTGTTCTCGTATCTGCAGGTTCATCTGTTGTAAGATATCGATAATTCCTATCGTTATATCTGCGGCTGGATCTGTTCTTCCTTCAGTGTGGTGATACTCAGCTGACCTCTCCTTGCTGGTCCTTTACCACGAATCATGTGTTTCAGATCTGCTGTGAAAGAAAATTTCTCGTAAGAACTCAATGAAAAATCAGCTGGAGATATTGATGATGCATTGAGGCAAGGGTATGCCTCAATAGACTAGCCGGTAGGTGAGGGAGTCTGGGTCTGACTCTCCTCAAAGATGTACGATGGATGGTGGATGGTCGAGGACTCACGGAGTCTGAGCAGAAAAACCATCGAGTCATTATCTTTGATGTCAAAAAAATGATCTGGATAGTATGATTTGCGATTCAAGAAAGATGGGAAATGCGTATAAGTTACGGTAACTCACGCCCTGCAAGCAAACACAAAGCAAACCCCGTTTTCACCAACACAACCCGATGATGACCGTAAGAGTTCGATCTTTTATCTTGTCGGTTCTAGGGTTGTATTAGCAAAAAAGTATAATCTCGATTAACGTGAGCTAATAGGTGCCCGAAGTTTCCCCGAAATACTGTCCTGAGTCTTTACAGAGAACCACTTGCTCTTAGCCTGTATGGGGGTAAGTACAGACTATTTTTGGCTACCCGTGTTACTTGAGGACGGAGCCTTATGCAGTGTCCTCTAAACCCCCCACTCTACTAAGTAAACTCGGACCGTTTCCGGCTACCGAGCGTACTCACTGAAAAGCGATGATTAGGTGTATAGACTAAGTAGAATCTCAAAAGAAATACAGGTTTTGGGTTCTATCCTTATGGATCATCTCCCACTCGCGCACTCTGAGAAGAACCTGTGCGGGGATTACTCTCCCAAGTCAATTGAACCTTACGTTTGTTTTAAGTCAAATACATTAGCAATACAGATTATTTTTGGGATTTTATATTTTTTTGAGTTTTTTCAGACAAACGTCTATCGATTGTCTTTATTATTTTTTTATAAGTCCTAAAATCATGCACCTAGGTTGTGAAACCTAAGACTAACTACGAAAGTGTAATCAAATAGGAAAAAGAAAACTCTTAAGCAAGCACTTAGCCTCGTAAAAAGCTGCGAAAAATCAACGATGAGAGAAAAACCGCGATAGGTGCCCTGATCCCCCGAATGCATGACACTCGATGCATCAGACCCCGAGAAAAAAAATAGGAGGGGAGGTACAAGTCGGGATGCCCTTATTAGGCCCCTTTCTAAAAAACAAAAACACGAGCAAGTGCCCTTTTTTATTACAAGAATAAAAGAAAAAAATACAACTCGAGCAGTAACTATCCTTGACCTCAACAATCGAGAACCTCGATCTATGCACTTTCAACTATTTTGCGGCTTTCGAGAAAGCCGGCTGAACCTATAGGCTCTACAAGAATAAGTTAAGAAAGAAAAAACAAAAAAACTGTAAACAAAAAAAATAAAAGACACATGAAAACTGTAAAAATCGAAGAAAAACCGTAAATAAAAAACATAAAGAAAATATGTAAAATCAAGAATAATAGAGAAAAATCGGTTCAAAAACCACTGTAAAAACAACGCTTCCTTGGTAACAGCAGCATTTTTATAAAACGCGGTCCCGACTCCTGCGATTTAGGAGATTGTTGGTTGTAGAAAGAGAGAGAGAACCACGTTTTAATCAAACAAATATTTACGATAGAAACAGGAGATAAAATCATGTTCTACCATTCACTACTAATTTTAACCAGGTGAGTGTGCCTGGGTCGAACATAAGGAAGTAGAATGTTCGAACCACAATTTTCGAGATGAGGAAAGAATTCCAACAAAATTCTCTTTTATTCTTGATTTTATAATGAAAGAAATTGAAAACAAATTCTATTCGAAACAAACTCAAGAAAACAAAAATCAAAACCATAAAATAAGGCAACGAAAAATTCGGGAAAAATACTTGAAAAATAGCTTGGGTAGTTATCGAGCTACCCTAGAAAATTTGCAGAAAAATGAGAAAAATATGAGGTTCAAATGGCCCCTACAAGCCAGGCACCTAACTGCAGGAAAAAGTTTTTAGTTTTTAATACGGAAGAGTCCATGTAGGGACTAAAATGTAAAGGAAAATAAAAGATTTATAATAAGGTACCCACGTAGGGACCTGATTGTAAATTCTGGAAACCCTGGAGGCGTGCTTGATTTCTGGAACTAGGTGAACTTAGTAATCAATTTGTCAACCCCTTCGATTTGAATGGCCAGGATTAGAAACTAAGTTGCGATCTGGTCCGTCGAAATCTACCACGTGTCACAAGCCTGTACACCTATCGTTCTTGAGTGTTCTTGAGGTTGGTTGCACGGTTGACGACGGTCCTTCTTCTCTGAATTACGATCGGCGACTGACGATGGTCTGGGGCCTCCAGAGGGGCCAGAGGGAAGATTCCTTCACCCCTCGAGCTCGCTTGCGGGTGAGCTTGGTCGGCGTTGGTCATGATCGACGGGAAAAGGTTTATGAAGATGGTGGTTCAATTTCTCCTAGAAACTGATGATGTATTTGCATCTTCTTGGAATGGCTCGTTCATTGTGCTTGAGAGTTTCGATTGCCTGGGATTCGCTCCAGATGAAAGATGGATCTGCAAATTACAAATGTATGTGCTCGATTCACTCAAGAATCGACCAAATTATTAATAGTTGCAAGATCAAAATGTCGTTTCCAGCATAGTTGAAAACACGGTGTTTGATTAATGATAAAATCATGATGAATCCAAACGAATCGAGATGGAATGGAGTAACGAGACTCAGTTCGCGCCTCAGATGAAGGATTAATGGACTTAATCACAGGATTAACTACCCTAATTGAGGCACGCTAATCGAGAAATGAAAGGTTGAAAGGCGAATGAAATACTTGGGGAGTAGAAGGTATACGACCTCCTGGTGATAGCTCGACGGGGCGGCTTCCAGAAGCTTGACGCAGCTCGTAGCGGTGATGCAAGACGGCGATGAGCACCTTGGAACCTCCTCCGATCACCCTTCTTCAACGTGGGTAAGACGCTAGGATCTGTCACCTCCTTGGATGGCCGGAGTCGCGAGAAGAAGTGGGTAGTCAGCCAGTTAGTTCTGGAGAAGAGTTGGTTAGGGGAGAGTTAGTTAATGGCGTCAACTTCGTGGCCTTTTATAGACGAATTGCTTGAGATCCAAGGTAGATCCAATGGTTGATGTATGTTAGGGAGGTTAGGAGGATATGATGAAGGGATGAGATCGAGTGAAGATGTTAGAATGGCGCAGGAATAATTAGGTGAAAAGAAGGCTTTGGAACAGAGTTCCAACAACCTGTTCTTGGTGAAGAAGAACCAGGTGCTGACACTTGTCAGCACCTGGTTGGCCAGAGTGTTAAAGACCATATAAATTATATAATAAATAATAAATAATGTTATTTTAAATAGGTATAAATACGAAAGTATAGATAATAAAATTATCTAAATTATGGTATAATTAATTTTCGTAAATAATAAATATTATTCGAAATATAAATATTATTCAAAATATAAATATTATGTTAATAAATAACTATAAATAATACTTAATAAATAGGTATTAAATTTTTATTTCAATAAATAATTAATTTATTTCTTAATTTTATATTTTTTAATTATTAGAATAATAAATAATGTCTTTACGAATTTTTGGGGATTTTAATAAAATAATTTAGATATACTAATAAATACAAGTATATGTTAGACATTTAAATTTTATCTATAAATTAATGTTTTGGGTTTTTTTAAAATAGTAAATAAGCTCAAAAATTTTTGAAATAAATCATGGTGAAAATAAATATCATGAAAATTATTAGAAATTATAAAATTAATAAAACTTTAAATAATGTGTTCTAAATAAAATAAATAGCCCATAAACCCCGTTGTCATTTGGTCCCAAAACCGACTTTTTGCAAACGGACTCTGATTTTAATGAAACCACTTCTATAAATTAGAGAATATTATTTTATGAACTTCAAAGGTGAGTAGAGTGAAATTGGAGTTCGTATGAGGAAGTTATGATGTTCAAAAGTTGAGATTTTGATAATTTAAAAGGTGGATTTCTTGGTATGTAACTATTTTTAACCTATTTTTGTTTTTTTATATACATTTTTAGAAATAATTAGGAAAAGAGTTTGCTGAAAAATATGTTCATATGAATTAATTAAAAATCAATGAATATTTGATATTATTTGATAAATAATGAATAATGTGTGGAGTGTTATTTAATTATTTTTTATGGTTTTCTTCTCTTATCTCCCCCTACTTGTTGTTTTATCGACCAATCCACGCTGACTTGGTCTCGGTTGTTAGGTTATATAAATATATCTTTCATCTATATTTATATTATCAGTGTCATATTATACATATATACATATCTACAATCTGTCTTTTTTTCTTTTCTTTATTTTTTATTATTTATTTATTTACATGTTTTTTTGATGCATAAAAGTGCATTTTTATTCATGAATAGGATTTGGATAAAATGTGGAAATTAATGAGTATTTTCACGTATTTCTTAAGGTTTTTAAGACAAAATGCGACAGAAAAGATAATGAATCATGGATTCATCAATCATTTTTCCATTTGGGTCCATATTTTATTTTTAATTGATTTATTCATTCATTTCCATGCATGGTTAACATCTCTCGGTCAACATTTCCACGTGACGTGCATACACTGGGCCACCTTTCACTTAGTCACCCATCGTTCTCTATAGGTTCTAGACATGTGACCAATGTTTCCCTCACCTACTACACATGCTAAGCACGTGACTCTCTTCAGCCCTCCTCCTCATGTGCCCTACACGTGAAGGGCTTCCTCGTCCACCATTCTACAGTTCACCCCTAACCTCTAGCTCTGCTTACACCGGCGCACTTCCCTCCACCCGATCTCTGCAGCACCTCCTCGACTAACCTTCCACTATCATCACGACTTCCCATCACCTTCAACTACCTAATGATTGATAACTAGCTAAATGTGTATGATAAAAAGTACTCGTTGTAATACAGGCAGTTAGTGAACTACACAGAACTAGGTCAGATGTCTTTGCGAAGAGGACCTAGCTTTAATTTATAAACCTGGGAAGTCTAGGGTCGAACACAAGGACCCGAGCCATAAAATGGTTGTTCAAGTGTTTAATAATCATTTTGAGGGAATGATACATCACCTAGGTCAAAACAACACACAATATTTAAATGCACATCACAATTCATGCATGAATGAAACAGAATATGGTTTTAAACATTTTAATGCATGTTATAAAAATTGCCATAATGAATAGAATGACATTACAACAACACATGCAAAGATGCACATTAATATACCGTAAAAGGATTTATAAAACCTAAGCAATTTTATAAATTTAATCTAGACTTAATAAAGTGATTCAAACTAGAGTAAAGTTTCATCTAATGAACATGGAAGCTTCTATATACTCTAACAAGACAATCCTCACTTAGTTGTCTAATAAGGAAATAAATCATATCATAATAAAGACAAATAAATTAGTATCAAAATTCCATTGAAATCACTTCATTTGGATAAACAATGATTAAGTTATTGAATATTAAAATTCATGGCATAAATGTAATAAAAACATGAATAAACTTAGCACAAGGTTCACAAATAGGTCCCTCGAAGGAGTAAAATGTAAATATGAAAAGCCAGGCTTGGAATTTACTGAATACCCCCAAGTGGGGGTACTTTTGCAATAATGAAAGTCAGCAGGGTAGGCATTGCAGCTTGTCCAGATTACACGCATAAGGCATGCACACCCCATGCTTGGATGGTTAGTTCCTGGTTCAGGCCGTGTGGCAAGCGCTTTGTGCTTTGGCTAAAGGCTCGATACGCTTTGTAACTGCAGGGTCATAGTCAGAGATGTGGCCTCAATTGGCCGTCAGATCATCCCCAAATTGGGATGATCCGATGACACTTGTGCCTTCTCCTAAGAAGAATGTCGTTGTGAACGATGACAGGGATTTTGTATTCGATGAAAGACTCTGAGTCTCCTCCTTGCTTCACCAGCTCCATTTATGATCAAGAAACCTTCATAGGAAGCTTGTGAAAGCGAAGGAAGTCTGATGAACGATTGAAGATGGTTGGAACTTCGCATCGATGTAGTCTCGATGATGATGAAGAAGGAGAGCAACTTTTCTCAAGTTTTCTGATAATTGAAAATACCTTTGTCTAGCAAATATTAGAATACAATAGCCGAGGCAAATGTATTATGCATGTGATGTGAGTGAGTGAAATGGACGACTGAGCATGTGAAGAAGGTTAGAGCCCATGTTTTTTCTTCTCCAAAACACCAGAGTAGAAGTGAGTCAAGCGGTAGAGGGTACGGAATATCGAAGAAGGTGAGTGGGACCAAACACGTCCATATCTAGTGCAGTGTGCAGGTCGAGGTACTGTGATAATTGAGTGGAGGATTACAAACAAGGAAAATAAACAAAGTAGACCTATGTTGCCTGGATTTTCTCCAGATCACCAAGGTGGTTGTAGTGGCATGGGAACGATGCTTTGAACGACTGATCGTCCCTTTATACCCAAACAACAATTCCGATAGCTCATCAGCCATGGAATGGTCGTAGACATGCTCTTCCTCGAGCAAAGGTCTACACCGGAGTAAAGCTCCATTATTGTGACTCCATCCTTCGATCTTCCTGTAATGAAGTGAAGGAGTGTGCTAGGAGATACTCACATAAAGGTGGACAACTGGCCACGGTAGCCGGTTGTGAAGTATTTGATGATGAAGGTGGCGGTTCAAGCGGATTTTCATAAAGGTAAAAACCACTAACCGGGATCGGTTTCATGGGATGTAGGTTGTTAGCGTAGGTTAGGGGAGTTATGCAAAGGTTAATGAGGTAGCATTTAGTTGGGAGAAGATCAGAGAGAGTTAGGAAAAACTAGTTGAATTTTACGGTTAAGATGAGGAGGGGCAACTACTTGGAGGATGATGACATACTGTTCGATAATGTGATTCAACGGCTGCCAAAGAGGCGCTAGGGGATGAGTTAGATAATATAAATTTCTTTGATAAACCAGAAGAAAATGCATCATGAGCATGTGGCTTTGATTAGGTCTGATCACAAATAAGATGGTGGCGGTTGTGGAGGGAATGGATTGATCACGACCATCGATCAACCTCGATCAGACAACACAAAAGTGGAACGGGTGGCATACAGAGGATGGGCCATGTGGCAGGCATCTGTGAAGCCACATGGCCTAATGATCACCCAGCTAACTAAAGTTAAGTTGATTAATAACAATGTCGTTGTCACCCAAATCAATCGGATCAGATATTGAGGAAATATTTTAACCACTATACAAATCAAGCAAATCAGGCACATGGTGTAGCTATTTTATTAACCTAGTATAGCGACCACGATCAAATATAAGGAGCACTGCAATAAACTAGGTAGACGATTCGGAAAATCAAAGGATTTTTATTTTAGTTTTTTGTGGTTTAATTTTGTAAATTTTCAATTTTTAAAATAAGGAAAATAAAATCAAAGGACAAAAACCAAACAAACACTTCTTCTGGACTATTTAAATATGTTAAAATGCGCATAAAATTCAAGTAAAAATAATTCTGGGTTTTATAGGTCTAATCCTTATTATATGGATTTTTGGGGAATTTTCAAATGTTTTTGGAATTTTCTAAATATCAAAAACTAGGAAAATATGCAAACAATGCACATTCAGAAGGATGTTGTAAATTAAAAATAACACGAATGCTAAAAAAACTCCAAGACACTAATTTTATATAACACTATACGTAAATGTCAACAGTCAGAAACCTAAAATGTAATTTTTTTATTTTTGGTTTATTTTATGATTTTTTATAAGTTTTTTTGTTTTTTTGCAAAATTTTAAGTTTTTATAAAGTATTTTCATGCCAAATTTATACATTAGCTAAAATAGGACAAAATACACCAATATTTGTTTTTGATAATTTTTAAAACATTTTTTAAGTTTTCATGAATTTTTTAAGGCAAACAAGAACTTTTTGGTTGGTTTTTGAATTTATAATAATAGAAAATAAAAGAAATTTAGTACACAAAATTACCACCTAAAGTATAAACTAGCATGAGCTAATACTATTTTTGGGTAAAAATAACTATTTATTGCAATTAATACAAGATACAACTAAAATTAGTGAAGTAAGGACCTATTTGCAAATATTTCTAGTTCTGGGGGCCAAAAAATAACATGAAAAAAGGAAGGCAAGGGCCTTAATGCAAATTATAGAGATAAAAATGCACGCAACACGCGACATTGACTCACAAGGGAAAGTGCAAATAATAAAAACTTCAACTATTTTTATTAACCAGTAAAAAGCTCAAGATAAAACATGCAAAATAACGACAAAAAACACAAGTGGACACACGTGACTCAGACTCGACTACACTAAAATGCAAATATGAAAGTCATAAGGTCCAAAATGCAAAATATTTTTAACTTTTTATTTCATTTGTAGGACTAAAGAGAAATTACATAAGCATCTAGGGTGAAAAGGAAATATACCCCTCAGTAGGACACGTGGCAGGCATAGGGCAAATCTCTAACATACGATCCTGATGATCGTTAGAGGCAGATTAACGACTCAGATGTCAGGTGATAAACCTCGGATCTACCCTCTTTAATGGTATCAAATTAATGATTTCGTTGTAGTCAGATAAATCCAGATCGAGCAAAAAATAACCACACGGATCGATGAATCGTCTAATGAAATTAAGTACGGTTTTATGTTTGTTTAACCTGGGCAAGCCACAGGGTCGACTCAAGGAGGCAAAGGAACAACTCGGGATCAAGTTAGAGGGATTAGATTGTGGTTTTCCAAGTGGGGTTTTTTTTAATTTTTTATGCAATAAAAATGTAGATGCACCGATGCAGATGAATTAGGTTATTAAGAAAATCAACAACTTAGCCAAAATTTTTTTTATTTTAATTTAGTCTAAATTGATAAAATTATATATTTCCTATAAACCTAATCCAATGATTAATGCAAAATGGATTTTTTTTTTGTAATTTTTGGATTTAAAATGCAACGATGAAAAATACAAACTTTTTTAGGGTATTATGCAATTTTTTGTGCAAATAATATGCAAAAAATATGAAAAAATTACTAGAAGATAAAAATGATGAAATTAAGATACAATAATTTTTTAGAATTTTCTGACACTTTATGATTTTTTATGATTTTTTTACTGAAAATAGAGCGACTGTGAGTATTTAATTCCTAATTAATCCACAAAATAAGATTATCCAGAGAAAGAATTATCCCAAATAGATATTTTAATAAGGAATCTAGGAGAGTTGAATTTTCTCAAAAATAATCTTTGTGGATATAATTAAAAATCAATCACTGAATTCACTCTATAATTTATTTTATGCGCAAGACAAGCCCAAATTGGACGAAATTTGGACTGTAATTAATGCACAATGAGAGGCATCAAATACAATTTTTCACAATTTTTAGAGCAAGAAATATATCTGTGCGAATTTCAGAACTTAAATGGGCAAAATATTACTCAATTTCGATCTCTGATTTTTAATAAATAAATCGATGCTCACAAAAATGCAAATAAATAGCAACAAGGTAAAGATTTAGTTGCTCTACAAAATGCTATTTTTGATTGAATAAAATAATGCAATTTTAAGGTCCAAATTATCATGCGAAGTCAGGGGTATTAATGCAATACAAAAATGAAACAAACAAACTGAAACTATGTACATGGACATATTTGCAAATATGTAAACATAAAGGGGTGAAAGTGCAATTTTCAAAAATAATAAAAATTAAAATGGATAATTTGACCTCTAATCCACGCGAGGGCACAAGGGGGGGCCAGGGTGTGTGCGGCGGAGCATCTGGGGTCGTAGGGTAGTCGCGCGAAGGTGGAAGGAGATGGCAGATGTGCAGCGGCGATGGAGCGTGTGGCCACCCACAGAGGGAGGATCGTGGGGCACTACCTCAGTCACTCGGGGCTCAGAGCTCAATCAAGAAACAAAATCAGACCACCAATCGAAAAGACAAAAATCGATCAAAACCAAAATAGTGGTCTTGCTATGTGATTAACCTGGTATAGCACCCAGGGTCGGTCTCAAGGAGCACGAGTTGGCCTCGTAGCCTACGAAGTAGTCAGAAAGCAAAATAAAATAAAAACAAATATTTTTGGTGGTTTTTAAATATTTTTATATTTTTTTTGGATTTTATAATAATGAAGGAAAATAAAAAAAGCAAATACAAGCAACTTCAAGCAATTATTTAAATACTCAAAATGGGTCCAAAAATTCAAACAAAAATATTTTTTATGTTTTACAGGTTTTTTACTGTTTTTGGTGAATTTTTGAGATTTTTATAATTTTTATGAATTTTTTAAAAATAAAAGAAGGCAGAAACAATGAGGAACTATCCAGCCAGGCTTCAAAGACCAAATTAAAATATCAAATGGTCCTGTAAAGCCTAGAGGTATTTTTTACGAAAAATATAAATAATAAAGAAATTTTAGAAGAAGAGTTTGTAATTTTTTGATTTTATATAATTTTCTAGAATTTTTATGAGTTTTTAAGTGTTTTCTAATTTTTACTCTTTTTCTATATCCAAAAATCGCCAATAATTCAGAGAAAATCAAGCATACAAAAACAAGCAAAACTTGATTTTTTTAATTTTTTAAAAAGGTTTTAGTATTTTTTATGATTTTATAATCTGGACAAACACAAAAATGGCGGTTTTTGAATTTTTAAAAATAGAAAAATGCCTAAAAAATGTGGCCAAAAATAAGGGAAATTTTTACCCAGTGGCAGGAGCCACGTATCCAAATTTCACGCAATTTGGGTTAAGTTTAATATTTTATTTAAATAAAAAACAAGATCATAGTGCACAGGGACCTATATGTCATAAAAACATGTTTGGGGGCCAAATAATAACAATCAAAGAAAATGCAGGGCCCAAAGTGCAAAAAGCCTACAATACATGCGCGACGCACGTGCTTCAGGCAGAGAGGGGCATATGTGTCATTCTTATTTTAAAACATGCAAACCATAACACAGAAATCACAGGATAGAAAATGCAATTTAACCAAAACCTCACGTGTCAATGCACGTGGATCACATATAGGAGGACTAAAGTGCAAATAGGCTAAACATTCAGGTCCAGAGTGAAAATTTTCCAAAATAAAAACAAATAATTCTAATATTTACAGGACTAATTAATAAAAGTAGAAGAAAGAAGGGCCTAAGGGTAATTTACCCTTTATTAACACGGACGGCTGAGGGGTTGCCACATGGAAGATCTGACGGCTGCTGGGCGAGGGCACCCCTTCGCCGGATCAACGGTCACGATTGAGCCTCTAATAGATCTAACGGTGGCTGGCTCCTCGCAAGTGGACGCTCAATATCAAAACTGGGCGACGGGACTCGATCTGACGGTGAGGACGGATGCGCCAAGAACAGGTCACCGACAAAGTTCACCGGCTCGATACTCGCGTTGGGATCCTCCTCTGCTTCTGCTGAGATGTGGAATAGCTTCGTCTAGGTGGTCCGCAGCTGATGAGCCCCTCCGATGAGGCCGGGAAGCTCCGAGGAGCTCCAGCGATGAAGGTGGAGCTCGACCTCTGTGCTCGAAACTTGGACCTCCAGATGAGGTCCCTTCGACCTGCAAAATGGCACGAGAGGACTACTGGGTCGAGGGCAAACTGCCTCGACCCGGTTAGAGGTGGCGTAGATGGCTGGATGAGGCGCGACGAGGATCTCCTGCGAGGCGACGGTGAGGGAGGTCGAGTTCTTGATTCCTGGTCGAATCAAGGTGGATGAATGGGCGAAGAACGTAAAGAGAGGTCTCGTGGGCGTGATAGGCAGGTCGGATGGATGAGCGGATGATCGGAGTGGTCGGAATCGACGAAAGATGACGGCGGGGCGAATAAGGGGTAATCGGAAATTAAAGAAAGATAGGATGAATAGGGTATACCCGATGACGGGAGTCGACTGTGGAAGAGCTAAGGAAGCTCTTGGTCATCGCCTTGAGGGTAGTCGGGGCCCGAGGCTCGGGCGCTGCTCATGGCGGTGCACGGCGACAAGGAGGTCGTCGGATTAGTGGCGGAGGGCTCCTCTCCTCTCTTCGACACCACACTCGCACTGCTGTCACTCAGAGGAAGGGGATAGAGGTCCTGGGATGAAGGGGCAATGCCAAAGATGGCGTGAAAAGCGCAGCGGAGCTTCAGCTATATACAGCTAGGGGTCCGAGAAGAATGGGGTCGAGCGAGGTGGTCGGAGCTTGGATCCCTAGGTAGATCCCCGGGCGTGGATCTCGGATGCAGGAGGGATGATTAGGACCTGGGGTTTAGGCTTATGGAGCTCGGATCATGCGAGGATAAATCTGAGATATCAGGTCGGTCGCCAGGATCTGCAAGAAAGATGTCCGCTGGGGAGAGTTGACCGGGGGTCAACAATCCCCCATGGACCAATGGGAATTCACCTTTCGATAATTATTTGGAAATTAAATAAAAATAATAAATGACCAAATTTTGAAAAAGTTAAAACATGAAAAATGTTTCTTTCTTTTTAAATTATTTTTTTGTGATTTTTATTTATTTTTTTAAAATAAAAATATTGTATTTACAATATAGTATTATTATATATAGGTATATAAAATATGCATTTTTGATTTTTGATTTTTAATTATTTATTTTTATACATTTTATTCCAATTTTATATTTTATTTATTTATAGAATAAAATTTGGAATAATAGGATAGTTTTATTTTATTTTTATTATTTAATTACAAGGGTTAAATAAATAGTTATATACAAATATCTACATGGTATATATACAATGTGGAATTTGATTTTTATTTTATTTCTTTTTATTTTAGTTCTATTTTTGTGAATTTTATTTTATTTATTTACATTATGGAATATGGAATACGTACATCTTTTTATGGGATTTTAATTATTTATTTATAAGGAGAAATAAATAGATATGTTATTTCTATTCACATGGTTTATGTACAATGATGAAGGGATTTTAATTTCTTTTCAATTTTTCTTTTATTTTTCTCATTTTTGTTTTAATTTTATATTTAAAAATACATACAAATAAATAAACATCCATTTTTATTTTGAATAAGAGGAAAATAATTTTTATTTTTTTACAGGTATATGTACAACACATGAGCTTCCCTATCTCTCTATACTTGGGTTCTTTTGCGGTCAGGCCCATGTTGAGCCCTCCCTTGGGATTAGGTCGCTCAATATTTATTCTAAATATCTCCCTCTTTTTCTTTTATTTCTTTATTCTTTTATTTATGCACAAAAACATGCTAATTATTGTATTTTACACAATGCATGTTGAATGGTAATTATTGCTATTTACAGGAATATACATGTGTTTTGCTTGGGTTTTGTAGCTAAAATAAAAGAATAAAGAGTGATGAATGAGCATTCATCACCCCCCCGATACTTAACTTTGCTAGTTCCTGAGCAAACACTTATTTGAAAAAGAAGTGAAAAAGAAAAAGAAAAAGAAAAAGAGGAGAAAATGCATGGATTAATGCTGATTATTAAACTTGCCTTCATTAAATTGAAATATGGAGCTCGATCAGATCTTTGGATTATTAATGTGTCGGAACCTTATTTGGACTTAAGTTTAAAACTTAACAGTCTTTAAGATCCACTAATCTATAATCAAGACTCCTCAACAATCCAGATCAGAACAAATCTACATACACAAACCCTGAAGACTATTTTCTTTCCTTGTACAGTGTACGTGAGGTATAGATCTCCACCTCAGAAGTAGCAACTTGACAACCCTCCCCAACAAGGTAACTCTATGACCCTAGTCTGGCCACTATTTCCTCGAGGAGCAGGGTATTCCCTTCTAAGTTCAAGTTCAACCGGCTCAAGAAGAGCGAGAAGAAGAGAATGGACCATGGCCAATGTAGCCATGTATCCTTGGGAGCTCAACCAGTGTAGCTAAGTCTCACTGCTGCAAGCTACATAAGATGGAACATGAATCTCAAGCTTTGCTTATTGCACTATATACATGCTCCGGTGGGATTATCATTTTCTATCAGACCCACCACTTTTTTAGAGTTATTTTCTTTTTGCATTTTTTTTCAAGTGCATCTGTCCAACATATCTACAATGTGAAGCATATGTACATGAGGAGTTTTTCCTCTTGAGCCAGTAGACTATCCCTCTTTTGAAGCATTATTGCAACCCACAACTCCCGTCATTAGACCTCATGGCAACCTGACCAAGTTGAGACGCACTTCCTTCACTAAAAGAAGAAGAGAGGTTCCGCCTAGAAGTACTACCCTCATATGCTACCCCAAGTCAAGGAAGACTGCCTCCTCACCACCTCATCCGTAGAGAGCTTGGTGTAATGTGCGGGTCCAAGTCAAGCCATTGTCTATATGAGTCATGTGTGTGTTGTTAAGTGCTCTACTTAGGCTCATTGAGATGACATGTGATCATATCCTAGTGGACTCAAAGAATTAAGTCACCATGGACCTGAAAAGCCTTAACCCTAAGCCCTATAAGGTTCCTCTTATAATTAGATGGATTAAGATCTTAATCAAGCTCCATTTCCCAATTTAATTCTAGGCTAGTTTAAATGTCAACTATAATCCGGGAAAAACTATACATATATATATATACAAGGATGTTATTTACACAAAATTTACACATGTGCAAAATTTTTGAAAAATGTTTTGAAACCATGAATGTATGCATGAATGCAAGTTTGCAAAATATTTACACAAATTTACACAAGGTTTTTGCAAACTTTTGATTTTCAAAACATTTTGGAAAAATTTTGTACTATATACCTAATTTTGATATGAAAATATTTACACACCAGTTACACAAAAAGTTTTTGAAAACATTTTTACAAAAGTAATTTTGTGCAATAGCTATGTATGTGCAAATAAAAGAATGTTTATTTACAGGATTTTTTTTAATTTTTATGGATTTTTGGGTTTTTAGCCATTTTTATTTATTAACACACTCACACAAAGTACGAGTTATGGCTAAAATATATATGAAATATATACACACCCCCCATACTTAGCTCGAACGATGTCCTCAGAGTCAAGAGCGATGAAGAAGACATAACTCGTGCTTAATATAGAGAAGTGAAAAGGAAGGCTATATAGAAAGATGAATGAAAGAATAGAAATCAAGAGGTTCTTGGATTTTCCCCCTATACTCAGGATCAACTAACCCTAAGTAAAGCAGGCTGTACACAAAGGGAAAAACGAGTGAAGAATGTATGGGGTCTACCCCCCCATACTTAGGGTAAAATATCCCTAAGTATAGGCAGCAAAAACAGAGGTAAAATGAATCAAAAGAATACCCGAGAGTCCTACATCCCCCTATACTTAGGGTAAAGTACACCCTAAGTATAGCATAATCAAAAGATACGAAAAGGGATGTGGGACTAAAGAATAGAATGATATGGACAACTGGATCTGTACAAGTCAGGAGAACAGTGATAATCAGGCGTCAGATGCAATAGATGTGAGTCAAGAGACCAGATCTCACGCAAAGTGAATAGGGGCAACATCAATGACCCGCGGCTCATGATCAAAATATGGCTTGAGCCGCTGGCCGTTCACTCGAAAGGTACTCTCAGAAGACAACTCAGATATGTCAATACTCCCATTTACGTGTACCTATCTCACCAAATACGGTCCCTTCCATTTGCTCTGTAGCTTCCCTGGAAATAGATGAAGCCTAGCATCAAACAACCATACTCTCTGTGCAGGCTCAAAATGCTTGTGGCTGATATGAGAATCATGCCACCCCTTCACTCTCTCCTTGTACTGTAGGCTGTTTGAGAAGGCGATATCATGAAGCTCCTTCAAGGCTGCTAACTCTGCCCTCCTCTAATCTCCAACACTATCTGGATCCAAAAGTATATCAGTGACAACCCAAAGTGACCTATGTCTCAGCACAACAGGTAAATGGCACGGCTTGCCATAAATGAGGCGAAAGGGAGATGTGCCCAAAGGTGTCTTGAAAGACGTCCGATATGCCCACAAGATCAAGTCCAAAAGTTGTGAGCAATCCTTTCGGTCAGGGCGGACGACTTTCTGCAATATAGTCTTGATCTCCCTGTTCGACACTTCGGCAAGACCATTCGTCTGAGGGTGGTATGGAGTGGCAACTCGATGGTCTATGCCGAACTCGCTAGCAAGATCCTTTACCTTGTCGTTGACGAAATGAGACCCCCCGTCAGATATCAATGCTCGAGGTACCCCGAACCGTGAAATGATATGCTTCCTAAAAAATCTGCAAACAGTCCTAGCATCTGCGGTCCGGGCGGGGATGGCCTCAACCCAATGACTAACATAATCCACGGCCAACAGAATGTACTCGAACCCATGACTCTTAGGGAATGGACTCATGAAATCGATGCCCCATGCGTCGAAAACCTCATTGAAGTGAATGGGCTGAATCGGCATCATATCACGCTGTCCACAAGTGCCCATCCTCTGACAGTCAGTACACCTCTTGACGAACTCGTCACAGTCCTTGAAGAGTGTAGGCCACCATAGGCCGGATTGGAGCACATTCTGTGCCGTTCTCCTCCCAGAGTGATGTCCTCCTGCCTCAAGCTTATGGCAGTAAGTAAGGACGCTATGGTGCTCCTCCTGAGTAATGCACCTACGCCAGATGCTATCCCCTCCTTCATGGTAAAGGATGGGATCCTCCCAGTGGTAGAACTTGTCCTTCGCGAGGAAGGTCTCAAGTCTCTGCTTGGGCTAATCCTGTGGAACTTTCTTAGAAACAAGAAAGTTCACAATATCGGCATACCACGGGAGAGAGGCGATAGCAAGGATCGCCTCATCTGGGAAGATCTCACATATTGGCTCAGTCTGCTCAGAATCCTCAAGATGCTATAATCGGGAGAGATGTTTCGCCACCACATTCTTGACTCCAAGCTTATCCTTAATCTCTATGTCAAACTTCTGGAGTATAAGGATCCATCTGGTCAATCTGGCTTTGGCATCCTTCTTTACCATGAGGTATCTGATGGCGGTATGATCAATGTATATTGTCACTCTAGATCCAATAATGTAAGATCTGAACTTATCTAGGGCAAAAACTATGGCTAGCATCTCCTTCTCAATGACAATATAGTTCCGCTACACGGCATCCAATGTACGGCTAGCGTAGTGAATGGCAAATGGGAATCCATCCCTCCTCTGTCCCAGCACGGCCCCTACGGCAAAATCGGAGGCATCTGTCATGATCTCGAATGGGAGAGACCAATCAGGCGGCTGAAGAACAAGAGCCTCAACAACACATCTCTTGAGAGTCTCAAACGACAAAAGACACTTGTCATCGACAAGGAACTCGGTGTCTTTCGTCAGCAGATCAGTCAACGGTCGGGCAATCCTACTGAAATCATGAATGAAGCGCCGGTAGAAACCGACGTGCCCCAGGAAAGACCGTAACTGCCGCAAGTTGGACGGTGGTGCGAGTTTTCTAATGACATCTACCTTGGCCGGATCAACCTCCATGCCCCTGTTGGAGATGATATGGCCAAGCACCGTCCCCTGAGTCACCATGAAGTGACTCTTCTCCCAAGACAACACAAGGTGAACCTCAATGCATCGCTGAAGGACTCGGTCTAGGCAGTCAAGACAGGAGTCGAATCCGTCGCCGTAGACCGAGAAATCATCCATGAAGACCTCCAAGCACTCCCCCACCACGTCCGAAAAAATCGACAGGATGCATCTTTGAAAAGTCGCAGGGGCGTTGCATAGCCCATATGGCAAGCGTCTAAAGGCGTATGTGCCGAAGGGACAGGTGAAGGTAGTCTTCTCCTGGTCCTCGGGTGCGATGGCCTCCTGGTTATAGACGGAGTACCCATCCAAGAAACAGTAATGGCTCTTCCCTACCAGTCTCTCAATGATCTGATCTATAAAGGGCAGGGGGAAATGATCCTTCTTGGTGGCATGGTTGAGTCGTCTGTAATCCATGCATACCCGCCAAGAAGTGGGTACCCGGGTAGCGATCTCCTCTCCAAACTCGCTGACAAATGTAGTGATGACCGTATTCTTGGGCACCACATGCAACAGACTGACCCACTTGGAGTCGGAGATGGGGTAGATAAAATCGGCGCTCCACCATTTCGAAATCTCCTTCATGACAACCTCTCTCAGATTCAGTTCATCCGTCGTTGGAACTCACGTGATGGCTTCGCCTCCTCCTCGAGATAGATATGGTGGGAGCACAGGGCCGGAATTATCCCCTGGAGATCGGCTACGCTCCATCCTATTGCCTTGCGGTTCTTTTCAAGAACCCCCATCAGACGGGATTCCTGCTCTCCAGTCAAATCGGCGGAGATAATAACTGGGTACATATCATGCTCACCCGCAAGTAACCTATACTTCAACGACGCAGGAAGTGGCTTCAGCTATGGACAAGTAGGTGCTGGTGGATTTGGCCTCTGAAAGCTCTGAGTGAAGGCTGCCAAATCAGCATTGGAGAATTGAAACTCTCGCTCACAATTAGTATCTGGAGAAGGCTGCTCTGCTGGACTGTTTCTGCTCTGCATGGCATCTACCTCCTCCCTAACTACAGGCTCAGTGGAAGTCAGACGTGGTATGAGATCATCAAACTCTGCCCAGTCAACATCTGACTCCGAGGGATCTGTATCATCATCACTGAAAAACTTTGTCTCACGGTCAAGAACCGGCTCTGCCGACTGAAAAGTATCCTGGTCCAGGAATGCGCTCTCCAAGCTCTCCTCTGCTGGCGTCTTTTCATCAGCGGACTCTTAAGGTGAGAGGATGGCCTGTGCATCTGGGTCTGCCCAAACTACCTCGTCATTTTTGATCACAAAGTCGCAGTCCTGGTGGATGTCTAGCCCGACATCTGTCATCTGCTCTGAATCTGTGGTCGTCTCTGACCATGCTGAATCTCTGAATCGGATGTCCTCGACTGTCTCTATTTGTACACTCTCGCCCTCGACGCAAAAGTATACCTTCCCGCTATCATGGTCGGTCACTGCCTTGGCTGTGGCCAAGAACAGGCGACCTAGAATGATGGGGGAATATGTCACTGACTCAGGGATCTCCATGTCCAACACTACGAAGTCCATGGGGAATTGTAGGCCCTGAACCGTGACGACAACGTCCCTCAGCAAACCCTTCGGCCTCTTAACAGATCGATCAGCAAACTGAAGGACTGTCCTGCTTTGTCGTAGAGTGCCCAAATCGAAGCTATCGAGAAGGGCTGCCGGAAGTGGGTTGATCGATGAACCACTGTCTAATAGAGTGCGGTCGAACCTCTGCTCTCTGATATGGCATCTGACATATGGGGCTCCTGAATCTGGCCTCTTGGCCGACAGACGGTTCTGGATCGCGAAACATGTGGCTCTTGTCAGCACATGGATCTCAGACTGGTGGTTCCTCCTCTTCCTCCTAACTGTGGTCCTATCTCTGAGTGATCTATGGAGTAGAGGGATGTGCTGCAAAGCCTCCTGAAGAGTCAACTAAATGTGGAATCGGTCGATCATCTGCTGGCTCAACTCTTCCTGCTGCTTCTTTTTTGGATTTTCGATTTTCTTCCCCTTTCCCATGTGAAGTGCTCTAGGGAAGGGGATCACAGGGTCCTTCTAAGAGGAAGGACTAGGAGAGGGTCTAGGCTACTCAACGGTAGAATACACACATATATCAAGCACCACAGGTGGATCAGAAGAAAATAAACCCTTTCCTTTATTGCCAGAAGTGTCCTGAGATACATGAATAAAAGGAAAGACTACTGGACTATCAGAAGTAAAAATGGTGGCATCAGCACCACCCTCGGCATGTCGACTCGCGGCATCATCACCGCGCTCTGGCTCGGCAACACTGGTGGCGTCAGTACCACCTCCTCCATCTGGTGAAATGACGGCATCAGTACCTCGGTGGGATCAGCATCCATGGTGGCATCAGTACCACCGTCATCATCTCTCGCGGCGTCAGTACCACGCTCCTCCTCGCCTGGCGCTCTGGAAGTGTCCTCAGGGTGTCGCTCAGACGAAGCGCCGCCTGCTGGCATCCTACCGCTCCTGCTCAGACTTCCTCTTGAGGTTGTTCGGGTTTGGCTCGAAATATGCAGGGATGGCGGCCTTCCCTCTCACAATCTCCCGCATCTCCTGGCGGAACTCATCCATCTCCCATCTGAAAGTAGCTTGCTGATCGGTCAAGAGGCGGGCTATGTCGTCTAAGGCGGGGTTCTCATAGGATGACCCATGAGAACCTGACGGGTGGCCTCACTGGTAGTGAGGCTGCTGCTGTGCCAGGTGCTGCGATTGAGAGGGTTACTGCTGTGGATTAAACTGCTGCTGCTGAGGCTGATCTCGCCTCCAAGAATGTCCCTGCTGATAGGGACGAGGACCATACTGGGAAGACTGCTGCTGCTGGTACACTGGGGGCTGCTACTGCTGGTGATCTCTCTGATGGTCGTACTGGCCACCCTAACCTGAAGGCTGCTGCTGGGAACTGGCACCTCCGACCGACCAACGGAATCCGGGATGGTCTCGTCAGATACCGGGCTGGGGTTAGTCGTACCAATCCCGTTGACATCCATCAACGGCTCTGACTCGAAAGGGGGTGGCGGAAGTACTGCCAGAGGGTGATCCGGCTGGTAGACCACAATCTGCGTGTCTGGAGATGGTGGTGACTGGTAGTGTGGCTGCGGGTGCTGGTACGGCTCCTCCTGTACAAGGTGAACCTGTCTAGGCTGCTGGGAGCGCTGGGACGAACTGCCGCTGCTGCTTGGATCTCCTCGCGGTTGAAGACGGGGCTGAGAAGACGTCTGTGCCTCATGGAGACACATGAGCTGTGTCTTCAAGTCGCTTAGTGTCGGTGCCATCTGCTCCATCTGCGTGATACCCTGGCACTACTTCTTCTCTATAATCTCCATCCGGTCCAGCTTCTCGCTGATAATACCCATGTCGTCGGATGTGGACTCAGCCTGTTCTGCTGCCATTGATGAAGTGGAAGGACCGGCGTCGACCCGTGCGATCCTCTGGTATTGCACGGTCTGTGGCTGGGGGCGTCCCTGTGTGCAGAGTCGGGTCTGGGACATCACAGTGTAGTTCTCAGCTATCTCCTCGTAGATGGCCCAGACCTGATCCTTGTCCTTGGCGAAGTAGGACCTGCCACATGAAGCATTCACCAGGCCCTGCAGCTCTGGTGTCAGCCTGTAGAAGAAGCTCTGAACAAGGTTCGGCTTCGAAATCTCATGGTACGGGCATCTGTCGGACAACTCACGGAACCTCTCCCATGCCTCGTGGAATTGCTCATTGGGGAGCATGGAGAAGTTGTTGATCAGGGCCCTTGCTGCATTCGTCCACCTGAGTGGATAGTACTTGTTCAAGTACTCGGTGCGGAGCTGCTCCCAGGTGTAGACAAACTTCCCCAAGTGCTTCAGCCAAGTGGTTGCTTTGTCTGCTAGTGAGAAGGGGAAGGCAATCATACGGATGGTATCCTCGTCCACCTGTCTGTCGTGGACTATGCTGCAGATCATCAGAAACTCCTAGAGGTGGAGATGGGGCTCCTCAGTGGCGAGCCCATGGAACTGGGGGAGAAGCTGCAAGGTGTTCAGGGGGAACTTGAAGTCCCCCACGATAGCTGGTAGTACGACCCAACGATGCGTCAAAGTCGATCCGGGGTTGTGCAACTCCCGCATCGGTCTCGGCTGGTCCGGTATTGCCACTGCTGCGGCGACTACTGCTGCGGCTGCGGTTGCTGCTGCTGCGTCGTCGGGTCTCCTCAGCCCGTCTCCTGGCCCACGCTGATCGTGGTCTGCTCTCATCTGCTCCATCTCGCGCCTCATATATATCATGAAGGCTCCCTAATCCCTCAACTGCTGCTGAACTGTCTCTTGGGAGGCGATCAGGGTGGAGTTGATCGCACCCTGGTCCATAATGAATGTTTGCTGGGGACCTCCAGTGCGGTCGTCACTGCTGCCGGCCATGGTCTCTGCAAAGGAAATAGACCTAAACTTAGGTGCCGATAAATCAGTCTGCGATCTCTCATCTGACACTGGCATCTCAGAAAAAGAAGAATGGTGGTCGAGGGGGAACATGGTGGAGTGGAACTCGGGTTCGGAGAGCGGGTCCCGGCTCTCGTGAACCAACCTAGATGAGCGGGCAGGAGTGTTGAAAAGCGGTGCAGCCAGAGGCTGCCTAAGGGACCTCCTGCCCATCATCTTGATCTGGCGAGTCAGGTGGATGGGATTTGGTTATAAATATGATCAGCAAACAAACCCCTAATTCACCTACTCAACGCGAGCTGAAGACCGTAAGAGGTAGGTCAATTATCTTGTCAGTTTTTATTAGGTGATCAAGTCAAGATAGCAGAGCGATTACGTGACCTGTTGGGAATCTGATTCCCCTAGGAGACTGACCTGATCCCGAACTAGATCTTTCCCAGCCAGTACAAGCCGCGGACCGTTTACTGACTACCTAACGGCTCGTTCTATTAAGGATATCGCGACCCGCTTTACCGGAGACCGGAGCGATCCTCACTGGAGAACGACTAGCCCATAAGCAGTAGTCTGAAGGAGGTTCAGATGTGGCTCTATATTAAGGTGCGAGTCACTCTCTCGCACATGCAAACCAGACAAGGAGGGGGTTGCTCTCCCCAAGACAAATTTTTCTGGTGAATGTCTTTTAGGGTCAAGTTGAGTTAGCTGTCCCAATTTTATGTTTTTGATTTTTTAGGTATTTTTCAATAACAAACAATTGCCTAATGAATTTTTCGGTTATCTTGGTTATTTAAGTCCAAAAACGGAAGGAGAAGTCGAAAAAGCCGATGCGCGTGAAATCAATGATGCATGCAGAGTAAGAAATGCGTACCTGACTACAACAGTCTACATGCAATATGATCCGCGCATAATTGATAGACAGAAATAAAACTACCTAAATGATGCAAGAGGAAATCTGGGCCCTAACAAGTAGTTCTACTCCAAAGAATAATGGCTTTGTGGTCAATCAAGAGAGGTCGGTGTCCGGTCTCGGATGCCGATCGGTGCCCGCCAGAACGGGTCCTGCCAGCGCTGTCTACGACCTCTAGCGGCGCGTGACCCCTCAGGTGACCAAATAGTCTTTTTATTAATCTTTTATTTTGGTCCAATTAATCTGTCTATAGGTACATGCAAGGTTATTATGTGTGTCGACCCTACTATTTACGGTGCAATCAAGCAAAAATCCTAAGCTAAGGCTGAAATCCGCGAGAAAGAATAGGCAGGAAATAAACGACAAAAACCGCGGAAAAAGCTGCGAAAAATCGAGGGGTCCCCCGAGCACACCGGTGCTCGGCGAAACAGATCCCGAGAGTTTAAGTACCCAAGTCTGAGTGTCATGTCCCTGTATTATTACAACAATTCAAATAAGCAGGAAATAAACCTAAGCTAAACTATCTACTCCTGCACTTTGCTGCCTCCTCGCGCTCTCCTACAACTTCGTAGAGATGGAAGCCGCCTCTGATTCCCGCGGTTGCGTCGGCTCCTCACGAGGAGCTGCCTCGGTCCTCGGGCCCTCGCAAGTAAACAACAAAGTGTGTCACAAACCAAGTAAATAAAGCAAATAAAATAAAACAAGGTATATGTGCAAAAGTGTGAAATAAAAATAAACAATCAAAACAACCAAAACCAAAATACAAGAAAATAAAAGAAAATAAAAATAGAAGACAAATAAAAAGACGTGAAAAGCCGCTGACAAAGAAAAAGCCGCGGAAAACCGTGAAAAACAAAAGAAAACAGAAAGAAAGAAAATACGACTACTAAGCTGTGCTCCTCGGCAACGACGCCATTCTGATGATGAGCCGCCCGATAGACTAAGGTAAAGATATCACTAAGGTCGTTGTGACCTCAGTCACTCGGGGCTCAAAGCTCAATCAAGAAATAAAATCAGACCACCAATCGAAAAGACAAAAATCGATCAAAATCAAAATAGTGGTATTGCTATGTGATTAACCTGGTATTACTCCCAGGGTCGGTCTTAGGGTGCACGAGTTGGCCTCGTGGCCTACGAAGTAGTCATAAAGTAAAATAAAATAAAAACAAATATTTTTGGTGGTTTTTAAATATTTTTATATTTTTTTGGATTTTTTAATAATGAAGGAAAATAAAGAAAAAGCAAATACAAGCAACTTCAAGAAACTATTTAAATACTCAAAAAGGGTCCAAAATTCAAACAAAAATATTTTTATGTTTTATAGGTTTTTTACTGTTTTTGGTGAATTTTTGAGATTTTTATAATTTTTATGTAATTTTTTAAAAATAAAAGAAGGCAGAAACAATGAGGAACTGTTCAGCCAGGCTTCAAAGACCAATTTAAAAAATCAAATGGTCCTGTAAAAGCCTGGAGGTATTTTTTATGAAAAATATAAACAATAAAGAAAATTCAAAAGAAGAGTTTGTATTTTTTTTGATTCCCTATAATTTTATAGAAATTTTATGAGTTTTTAGGTGTTTTCTAATTTTTATGGTTTTTCTATATCCAGAAATTGCCAAAATCCACAGAATATCAAGCATACAAAAACAAGCAAAACTTGATTTTTTTTAGAAATTTTAAAAAGGTTTTAATATTTTTTTATGATTTTATAATCTGGATAGACACAAAAATCTCATTTTTTGAATTTTTAAAAATGAAAAAATGCCTCAAAAATGTACCCAAAAATTAGGGAAATTTTTACATAGTGGCATGAGCTACATTTCCAAATTTCACGCAATTTGGGTTAAGTTTAATATTTTATTTAAATAAAAAACAAGCTCACAATGCACAGGGACCTATATGTCATGGAAACATGTCTGGGGGCCAAACAATAACAATCTAAGAAAATGCAGGGCTCAAAGTGCAAAAAGCCCACAATACACGCGCGACGCACGTGCTTCAGGCACAGAGGGGCATATGTGTCATTCTTATTTTAAAACATGCAAACCATAACACACAGAAATCACAGGATAAAAAATGCAATTAACCAAAACCTCACGTGTCGATGCACGTGGATCACATATAGGAGGACTATAGTGCAAATAGGCTAAACATTTAGGTTCGTAGTGATATTTTTCCAAAATAAAAACAACTAATTCTAATATTTACAGGACTAATTCATAAAAGCAGAAGAAAGAAGGGCCTAAGGGTAATTTACCCTTTATTAACACGGACGGCTGAGGGGTTGCCACATGGAAGATCTGATGACTGCTGGGCGAGGGAACCCCTTCGCTGGATCAACAGTCACGATCGAGCCTCTGATAGATCTAACGGTGGCTGGCTCCTCGCAAGTGGACGCTCAAGATCAAAACTAGGCGACGGGACTCGATCTAACGGTGAGGATGGATGCTCCAAGAATAGGTCGCCAGCAAAGTTCGCCGACTCGATACTCGCGCTGGGATCCTCCTCTGTTGCTGCTGAGATGTGGAATAGCTTCGTCTAGGTGCTCCGCAACTGATGAGCCCCTCTGATGAGGCCGGGAAGCTCCGAGGAGCTCCGACGACGAAGGTGGAGCTCGGCCTCTGTGCTCGAACCTTGGACCTCCAGATGAGGTCCCTTTGACTTGCAAAATCACACGATAGGACTACTGGGTCGAGGGCAAACTTCATCGACCCGGTTAGAGGTGGCGTAGATGGTTGGATGAGGCGCGGCGAGGACCTCCGGCGAGGCGACAGCGAGGGAGGTCGAGTTTTTGATTCCGAGTCGAATCAAGGTGGGTGAATGGGAGAAGAACGTGAAGAGAGTTCTTGTGGGCGTGATAGGCGGGTAGGATGGATGAGCGGATGATCAGAGTGGCAGGAATCGACGAAAGATGACAGCAGAGCGAATTGGGGGTAATCGGAAATTAAAGAAAGATAGGAAGAATAGGGTATACCTGATGACGGGAGTCGACTGTGGACGAGCTAAGGAAGCTCTTGGTCGTCGCCTCGACGGTCGTCGGGGCCCGAGGCTCGGGCGCTGCTCACGGCGGCGCACGACGACAAGGAGGTCGCCGGATCAGTGGCGGAGGGCTCCTCTCCTCTCTTCGACACCACCCTCGCACTGCTGTCACTCAGAGGAAGGGGATGGAGGTCCTGGGATGAAGGGGCAGCGCCAAAGATGGCGTGAAAAGAGCAGCGGAGCTTCAACTATATACAGCTAGGGGTCCGAGAAGAATGGGGTAGGGCGAGGTGGTCGGAGCTCGGATCCCTAGGTAGATCCCCAGGCGTGGATCTCGGATGCAGGAGGGATGATTAGGACCCGTGGTTTAGGCTAATGGAGCTCAGATCATGCGAGGATAAATCTGAGATATCGGGTCGATCGCCAGGATACGCAAGAAAGAGGTCCGTGGGGGAGAGTTGACCGGGGGTCAACAATCCCCCGTGGACCAATAGGAATTCAGCTTTCAATAATTAATTTGAAATTAAATAAAAAATAATAAATGACCAAATTTCGAAAAAGTTAAAACATGAAAAATGTTTCTTTATTTTTAAATTATTTTTTGTGATTTTTATTTATTTTTTTGAAATAAAAATATTATATTTACAATATAGTATTAGTATATATAGGTATATACAATATGCATTTTTTTTATTTTTGATTATTTATTTTTTATACAATTAATCCAATTTTATATTTTATTTAGTTATAGAATAAAATTTGGAATAATAGGGTAGTTTTATTTTATTTTTATTATTTAATTACAAGGGTTAAATAAATAGTTATATACAAATATGTACATGGTATATATACAATGTGGAATTTGATTTTTGTTTTATTTCCTTTTATTTTATTTTTATTTTTGTGATTTTTATTTTATTTATTTACATTTTGGAATATGGAATATGTACATATTTTTATCGGATTTTAATTATTTATTTATAAGGAGAAATAAATAGATATGTTATTTCTATACACATGGTTTATGTACAATGATGAAGGGATTTTAATTTCTTTTCAATTTTTCTTTTATTTTTCTCATTTTTGTTTTAATTTTATATTTACAAATATATACAAATAAAATAAACATACATTTTTATTTTGAATATGAGGAAAAAAATTTTATTTATTTACAGGTATATGTACAGCACATGAGCTTCCCTATCTCTCTCTCTACTTGGGTTCTTTTGCGGTCAGGCCCATGCTGAGCCCTCCCTTTGGATTAGGTCGCTCAATATTTATTCTAAATATCTCCCTCTTTTTCTTTTATTTGTTTATTCTTTTATTTATGCACAAAAACATGATAATTATTATATTTTACACAATGCATGCTGAATGGTAATTATTGCTACTTACAGGAATATACATGTGTTTTGCATGGGTTTTGTAGCTAAAATAAGAGAATAAAGAGTGATGAATGAGTATTCATCACGCGACACGCAGCTGAGGGGCGTCGCGGGGGCTGGGCAGCCTGGGTGAAGGGCCGCGCACGGCGGCACCCTGGGCAGCGCGAACCGCGGTGATGGCGAGTTGCGTAGAGGGTGGCAGTTGATCAGCGGCGTGGGAAGGGGGTGTGGGTTTCGCTCGGCGACACTGGGATGTCGAGGGCACACGCGGTGACTCCTGCTATGGCACGGGGTCAGGCGGTGAAGGAGTGCAGAGTGGCAGTACTGCACCACGCGCGGCCGTGCGGGTGAAGGTCGTCACCACGCGCAGCAGGTCGAAGGCGGCCTGGAAGTTGGAGCACCTGGCCGCGGGGGCACCGACCACTGGGACGCGTGGAGGTGCTGGGCTACGCCACAGGCGGTAGGCAGAGATGGTCGTGGGGGACTGTCGTGGGGCGCCGCCAGGGGAGGTTGGCGACCGAGGGGCTGGAGGTTGGAGCGCCTGGCCGCGGGGGTGGTGGTGGGTCGCGACGACTGGTGAGGCTGACGACAGGCGACCAGAGGCGGAAGGCGGAGCAGCTGGACATGAGTTGTGTTGCAAATTTATTTATTTTTTTTTGTATTTTTATTTTTTATACTTTTTTAGTTTTTTAAACAGTGAATGGATATGTGAAGAGGTAGATGATTAGGATGGTGATGATGGTTGGTCTTTTGAAGTGATGTAGAAACGCAATGAAAATGTCTGCATAAAAAGAATGAATGACGTGATGTTGGTGATGGTTATGTGATTTGTGTGATGATGTGGTTTGTGTGTGATGATATGATGATAAATATTGAACAAAAAGATTATTAGATAAATAAAAAATAATAAAGGAAAAGAAAGAGATACTTACCTATGATTTCGCCGAAGGGTGAGGCTACGATTTGCGGCCTCCGTCATGGCCTCAAGGAGATGGTGGATGCTCTGAAGCTTTAGCAGCCGACGTAGAGTTCTGTTGCAACGTGAATAAAAAATCCACGGATCTCACCGAAGGGAATTGCCGTCGTTGCTCTACCTAAATGTGTCGCAACTGTCACCTACAACACGAGGGGGCTGATGACTCTCATCTCACAATTGGCAGATGATCGGTGAAGGGAGGAGTGGCGGTCTTTTTAAGGTCGACGAGAGGAGGATAGATGTGGAGGTCGTGGGGTTAGTGCATGAGGTGAATGAGGTTAACAAGGGAGGCCAGGAGGGTGTGGAGGAGGTGTGAGAGTTCGTTGCTTGTGCAGCAAGAAGTGGAGGGGTGTAGACTGCATGGGTGCATGACGTGGGATGGAAGAAAGAGGGAGAAAAGAGAGAGAGAGAGAGAGAGAGAGAGAGAGAGAGAGAGAGAGAGGAAAGAATAAGAGAAGAAATTTGGGACGTTGATGAAATACCCCTTCATCCAATGGCGCAGGATGAAGGAGGCATGTCGCTCTCAGAAAATTCCAAAATTAAAAGCAAAGAAAATTCGAAAAGAAATAACAAAAGGGGTTAAATCAAAAAGTGGTCAACACAAAAATTGCTCGTATCTACGAGATTTAAAACTTTTGTGAAGAGCCAAAAATAAAAAGAAGTCATCTGTACAAAATGTATTTTTGGGTGGTACCTTATAGATATAAAATACCGCATTTTATCTTTTGTTTTTTTGTCATTATTAAATTCAAGAAAAATAAAATAAAGTTATAAAAAATATGAAAGGAATATTTATAATTTAATCTATTTTTTATTTTTAATAATTAATAAAATAAAAGGATAAAATAAAGGACATTTTAGTAAATATGTACAATATACAAAAGGGGAACAAAACCCAAATTTTGCACACGAGCACCGATTTTAATGAAATTGGTATGCTTTTGAAGGTCTCTGAATGCATATTACTTTAAAAGTGAGTAGACCTAAATCAGACATTGTATGAGAGAGATTTGCACAATTTAATGTTTCTGGTTTAAACTTGGATTGGGGTTTTATTGGTCAATTTTACAAGTTGGTATTTTTTTGATATTTTTCATTTATTAGTGTTAGTAATATATACACTATAGAGTTGATTTTATTGTATTTGGAGTTAGTATAAAATATATATAAATAGGCGAAATATGGTGACTATACATGTGATTTTTACAAGTGAATTTGGCTTCTTATTTTATGCAAATATGAATGCTAAAATGCAGACATTATTTATGCATGCATGAATGCTAATTATACAATATTGGTGGAAATATGCAACTAATTGTTTGGGTACAAAGATCTATTTTCAACTTTAGAGTGATGAATCACATATTCATCATATGGCGAGCGTCTGTGTCAGATCCGCCTGGAAATCAGATCTGACATCCCTGAAAGGGGAGGGATGGATGGTGCAGATTGATTCTGGCAGAAGGGGTATCGATTGAATGATAGCTGAGGATGCTGTAAGAACCAGAAGAAGGAGACGCTAGGCGCGCTTCGATCTCAAGTGTTAGCCAATCCACTGATCGACTCGCCAAAAGGTCCAACAGGTCACCAGGGAAGCTCCGTGTCAACTAAGGTACTCCGATGGAGTTGGGAACGGTTGGATGCGATGAAGCTCCGCCACCTGGAAGTGCTCTGCCACCCAAGTTGAGGCGCGATTTGAGACACCTCGCATGCACTACTATCTGTAATGAGAAGCTGGACTCAGAGGCGTAGCTCCAGTCAGATTGGGGTGAAATGTTGATCTCCAACATAGTTGATGGAAAGATAGCTTTCCTAATATCATTCCTATGAACGAGATTAAGGGGGATCAAGTTGCTTGAGGAGGTGAATGGTGATGTAGGGGGTTGATCTGTGCGGCAGAGTATAAGAAATGGAGCTCCAACGCGGTGCTCGGAGCTAAAATGACAAGCGTTAGCTGACGGACTAAATCAAGATGGAAGGGAGAAATGGAAATATAAAGAGGATACCGATGTGGTATGATGTAATCAGTGTCATTAGGCGAAGGTGGAGGCGGTGTTATAGCCTCAACTACGATGCGAAAGTTGAAGGAGGCTTCTTGTGGAGGAGCTCTGGCCACGAAGCAATCTTCGTTCAATCCAAAGCTAATCTGTAATCCAAGATGGTCGTCTGGAGTCCTGTCACTACTTGAGAGATGAAGTTGGAGACAAATGACTACAAAGAACAAGCTGCTTAGTTTTGGAGAAAGAGGAGATTATTTATAGGCATTCCTAGGGTCTAGAAGGATCGAGTAGTAGCGTGAAACCCTATGGAGATCTGGTGAAGACTAGGTATCTAAGAAGGTCGTGGATCTACCAGGAAGTGAAGGGTCTAGATTTCTAGTAGAAACATGGCCAGAGTCAAGTTTTAAAATACCACGAAGTCAGCTCCAACGAAGGCGAAGTCGAAGTCAGGTCTGACCCGGCTAGAGGAGAGGTGACTTGGGTAAACAAACCCGGGTCGACCAATTAGAAAATTAAATTTCAAAAAGTCAAAGAATAATGATAAAAAGTAAATGATTTTAAAATAAAAAATGAATAAAATGAAAAATGTTTGTTATTTTTTAAACCAATTTTATCTGATTTTTAAATATTTCTAATATTTAAGGAATACGATATATATAGTATTGGGTAGAATGTACATGTATAATATACATATGTATTGTATACATGGATTTATATTTTATTATTTTTATAAAAATACATGTTGTTTTATATTTTATATATGTAAAAAATAGTTTTAAGGGATATAAAACTATTTTTATTTGATTTTTACAAAATATTTATAGTTATTAAAGAAGTAGGTGTTATATATAATATACACATGTGTGGTACTTTGTATAATGAAAAGATGATTTTATTTTTAATTTATTTTGTATTTTATGAATATTTTTTATTTTATTTACTTATTCGGAGTATGTACAAGTGTTGAAAATGCAAAATATATACTAATTATTTACAAAAGAAATAAATAAATAGATATAAAATATATAATACGAGTGTAAGTGTTGTACATTCGTACACCTTCTACTTTATTATTTTTATTTTGAAACTATTTATTTTGAAATTATTTTATTTATAGATTTTTCTATTTAGATATAAAATAGTTGATATATATATATATATAAACATACATGAAGAATAGTGATGGATTTGTACAAGATGTGGACTCTATCGATCCCTACTTTATTCCTTGTCAATCATGCCAATATTTGGCCTTCTCTCGGGGTTCGGGTCAGTCTGCATTTATTGCAAAAATATATCCTTATTTTATTCTTTTTCTTTTCTTCTTTATTCTTTTATTTTGGTCAAAATTATTGTTAATTACACAATATCAACAAATGTATGCATGATGCTGATTTATTATATTTGATATATATATAGATATTTTGCGTAGGAAATTTTACAAAAGAAAAAGAATAAAGGATGTCAATCAGGGATTCATCATGGTCCAACCAAATTTAGAGAAATAGAAAAATCAAAGATATTTAGAAATAAAATAGTTAGGAGTCGAATTAGAAAAGTGATGAACATGAAAGTTGTAGATCTCGATGAGATCAACAATTTTATGTAGAAGTCAACGGGAGAAGAGGTAATCTATACACAGATAAAAATGCAATACATAATAAAACAAAAAAAACATTTTCCTTTTATTTTCTTTTGTTATTTTTTGGATTTTTATTTTATAATTTATGTAGAAATAATTATATACAAAGTTATTCTAATTTTTATTTGATTTTTTAATGAGAAATAAATACATAAAATAATAGCACAATAATAGGGTTATATAATATATACATTAATTTGCGTCAATTATTTACAAGACACAAATTATTAATTAATGTTAATAGGTAATGAGTCTTTGTGAATAGCTTAAGTTAGAGAGATAATATTATAAAATAATGTAGATAAATTTGAGATTTATCACCCCCATAGTTATGCTAAGCTTGTCTCAAGCTAGTAAAGAATTAATTAGAGAGTTAGATTTAATTAGTGAGATCCCTGACATGTGAGTGTGAGTATACAAGGTTTGATTTGACCTAGAACACTAGGTTTTAGAACTTCTAAGACTCTACGTTGATCCAAATATTAATCAAAAGGAATTCAACTTATCTAATAGTCAGACTCACAATGTACATATATATAAGAAGTATGACTTAGTGTTGACTAAATTCAAAAGAGTAGAGTAAAGATTTCACAAAAAGTTATAACCTAAGAAGCTCTCCTAAGGACCCAACCCTCAACTTTAGGGAATAAATCTAGTCTTGCTTCAATCCACCTTCTCTTTTGTTTGCTAGACTTAAATGGCATATATGGATGGCCCGTTCATGGAGGATTTAGGATTGTGTACTTTTTTTCTCTTCCTCTCATTGGAACATGATTTTCTCTCAAGTGCCAATACTCAACACCATTGTATTTTTTATTTTCCAATCAATGTGTCCGTCAAAGAGAGATTGAGTTATCTGTACTTTTTTTTCTGGGAGTACACCAGGGTACGTCTTTTTTAAGCATCTAATATACTTTTACCCAGACTTATAACGCTAATGATGTAGAACCCTTTATGGTGTACAAGACTCGACTAATGAAAGCCTAATGATTTGGTCCACGTGGGCACTTAAAGGTTGGGAGCGCTCGCCTTGAATGTAAGCTCATATGAGGTATCTTTGTAATGTAACGAGCTTTTCATCATTTTTTATTTTTATTTTTTTGTGAGCGAACTTCCCTTCGTCTTGGCTAGATCAACTATTCTTACCCAGGATTGGCAAACACTGATCAACTATTAATTACTTGTCATCACACCCTGACACTTTATGTCAAAGTCAGGCGATAGTATGAGAACCATGTCCCATACTAGTTAAGATGCTGAAACTCTGGTTTCATGAAGCCGTCACTAATTTTATCCCATCCTCGAGCATCCTATAGATCAAGTCAAAACTCAAGCTTCAAATCCGAAGTGATACCTTGACTCATCTCAATCATGAATGCAGACGCGGATGTGATGTGATAGTCAAATTCTCCTAAGGGATACTAACCATGAAGTATAGCACACCTATCTTCGAACTAGGTAAGTTTGAATTTCATAGGTCCAAGACCCTAATGAAAAAAACAAGGTAACTTCGACTCTCTAGACTTCAGAATCCAAGTATTAAAGACCATTTCAAGCCTTGAGTTCATAGTAAAGTGTCAGAAAAAGGCACCAAATTATAAGTCAATCTTTTTGTGTTTTTTTATTTTTCCATTTTTTTGAATTAAGTTAAAGAGTTAAGCAATTAATTATACTCAATTATACCCTTAGTGTTGAAAATATTTTCTAAAACGTTTTACAAACATTGTCACATGTGTATAAAAATTTTCCAGACATTTTACAAAGATTCTCAAAGCAAGTAAAACCCCATTTTTTCAAATGTCAATAAAATATTTTTCACAACAATGTCGCATAAATATAGGTTTTCAAAATATTTCACAAATGATTTTTTCAAAACACGTCAATCCGTATTTTAACAAACCATGTAAAACAATTGAAAACCATGTCAAATATATATAAAGTTTTTGAAAATATTTTCAAATTATTTTTATAGTTCCAATAATGTAATATGATACTCGTATCCCAAAGAGTTGAAAATTTTTAAAAATATGAGCTATGGCTAAAGTATTTATGCAATATATACGATACGCCCCATGTACTTAGCTTTTGTTATGTGCTCATAGCACAAAGTGATATGAAGCCCTAGCTCGTGCTAAATATAAAGAGATACTAAAACTGAAACTAGAGACACATGTAGATGATGAGTAAAAATAATTAGTTAAAAGAAGATAGGGACTCGGGTCCCCTATACCTAAGATGAGAAATAGCTTAAATGAATAGATGATACAAAATATCTGGAATCCAAGGTGAACAATCAGGGACGTCATGGCATCCCCCCTATACTTAGGTTGAATCAAGCCTAAGTATAAAGAATAAATAGCTAAGGGATGGAGGGATCATGCATATCCGAATCTCAAAATGAATGAATACGATGAGATGAAAAAAGGAAGCTAAGGTTTTCGGGAGGTAGAGTCAAACAAAGTTAAACGAACCCGAGAATTTCACCAACACAAATAATGAAGACCAAAATCTAATTATATTGTCTCAATTATTGGTGATAATCAAAAATTCAAATCCATTACGAGTAGGTTTAAATGGATTTGGGCACTATGCTATGGATGCGTCCTCATCTCTCAAAAAAATAATCCTAGAAATAGTGAGAGGTTTGCTCTCCCAATACAAGAACGATTTTAGCTCCATTTTAAATTAGGTCAGCTTGCATTAACAATCCCATTCTTATAGATCACATCGCCACTTAGTTTAATCAATCTAAGCATATAAAGCATCATCTACAATCCAATCCCATTTCTTTTAGATCTTAAGTGATAAAACATGAGGTAAGGATACGAGAAATGCCATGCCAACGTAAAAACATATGATGTATGCTCAAAAGAAAACCTATAGTGATTCCATCCCTCCATGCATATGATGAACTAAATGTATATTAATATTATCCAAATGTATGCAAGTCGATGAAAAACCACACCTAATCATGTGTTCTATTAGCATGATAAGAATTAAATTAATTTGTGCTTGGTTGAACGTAGATTAAGTGTGTCTCATGAATCTTAGAGATGAGTGAATATTTTGAGAAGAAGTTAATGTGTCCTATACTAAGGATCAAGCACACAAAAAGATTAAATCTAAGGAAGCTCTAGGAGCCTTACGGGTCGCGGACCTACCATTTTGATGTTGTCAGATTGACTATTTCGTTGCAGTCGGATAGATCCGCATCCATAAAAAATAACCGCACAAATCGATAAATCGTCGAATGAAATAATGCATGGTTTTATGTTTATTTAGCCTGGGAAAGCCCTAGGGTCGACTCAAGGAGGCAAAGGAACAGTACGGGATCAGATTAGATAAATTAGATTGCGGTATTCTAAGTGAGATTTTTTTTTTAATTTTTTTATGCAATAAAAATGCCAAATGCAATATATGAATGAACTAGGTTATTAAGAAAATCAACAACTTATCCAATTCTAATTTTAATGTGAAATTAATCCAAATCAGCCAAGTGGTATTTTTTCTAAGAACCTAATACAACAATGAATGCAAATGTATTTTTTTAGAATTTTTGGGTTTAAAATACACACATGAAAAATGCAAACTTTTTTAGGGTTTTTATGCAATTTTTCATTCAAATGATATGCAAAAATGATGAAAAATTTACTTGAAGTTAAATATCATAATTTTTTTGGAATTTTCTGACACTTTGTGACTTTTTTATAAATTTTTTACTGAAAATAGAGCGATTGTGAGTATTTAAATCTTAATAAATCCACGAAGTCAAATCATATGAAGAATAAATTATCCAAATAGGTATTTTAATAAGGAATTTAGGAGAACTTAAATTTCTCAAAAATAATATTCATGGAATTAATTAAAAATCATTTACAGAAATCACTCTATAATTTATTTTATGCACATGACAACTTTGAATTGGACGAAATTTGGACGGTAATTAGAGCACACTTAAAGGCATCATTCACAAAATTTTCACAATTTTTGGAGCATTAAATGACTATGTGAGAATTTCAGAGCTTAAATGGGTAAAATATCACTTAATTTCAATCTCTGAATTTTAATAAATTATCAGATGCTCACAAAAATGAAATAAATAGCCACAAAGTAAAGATTTAATTCCTCTACAATATGCTATTTTTTTTTGATAAAAATGATGCTATTTTGCTGTCCAAATGTTCACGCAAAGTTAGGGGTATCAATGCAATACGGAAAATGAATTAATAAACACACAACTGTGTCTGAGGGCACTTTGTAATTACTGAAGCTTGAAAGGAAGATAATGCAAATTTCACAATATAATAAGAAAATGAAAGGAGACCTTCTTTTACTAGGGAACACAGGAGACGTAGGTGGCTGCATTGGGGTGGCTGAGCATCACGGATGGCACGGGGAGTCGGCCGGCGGTGCACGGCGAACACAGGCCGCTGGGCGCACGTCAAGCGTGGAGGCACGTCGTGGTGTTGGCGGTGGCTGCGAGGTGCGTGAGGGGGAAGATGTGTGGCGGGGCGCAGTTATGGCGCGGGCGGAACCCACGTAGGAGGGCCGGCGTTGGGGACGCGGGGAGCGAGCCTTGTAGGCGGTGGCGCATGGGCGGAGAGGAGGCCAGCGTGAGAGGAGGCGTTGTCGAGGATGGCGTGGAGGCGACGTTGGCGGCAGCTGTCGCGGTGGCAAGGCTCGTACAGAGTAGGAGCGTGAGGCGGCGCACCGCATGCGAACGGGACACTCGTCGCAGTGGCGGCGTGCGACTGAGTCGCTCTGATGCGCGCGGTCGGATGGAAGCGCGGCCTAGCTGCGGCACCGGCGGGTCCCGATGGCGGAGGAGGTGGGCGGCTACTGCATGGGCATGTGGGGCTGACGCGTGGGTCGGACGCGGGGGCATGATAGGTGTCCAGGTGGCATGGACCGCGAGGGAGGCCGCAACAGCGTGCGACCCTGCGCGCGGTGGGGCGGTCGACGGCGCTGGGTGGAGGAGACAGGCGTGGAGCGGGCAGTTGTTGCTTGGCCGGATGCATCTCCTGTTTCCTTTTTTTATTTTTTCTTTTGTGTATTTTTTATGTATATATTTTTTTGTAAACATGGAATGAACATGTAATTAAAATGCAGTGATGTGGTGAAGTATGATGTAGAATAATGGTGGTGTGCATGCAATGAAGGTAGAGGAAAAAATAGTGAATGTATATGATGATAATGCTGTGAATGATGAAAGTGATTTGGTGGTGATGTGATGTTGGATTTATGAAGATGTGACGATAGACAAGATAAACGAACGATGTTAGTTAAAAAAATTAAATGATAAGGAAAGAGAGGGATTACTTACCTGCGATTCGCCGGTAGTGGAGCCAAGGTGTGCGGCTTCGTCGTCGTGGCCTCGAGAAGGATGGTGGAGTCCTTCTAAGCTGAGCAAGTCCAATTGGATCTCACGACGCGACAATGGTGATGTCGTGGATCTCGCCTTGAGGTTGTCGTCCCTCGACTCGTCTCCTACGGCTGTCACCTGAAGGTTAAAGGGGCTCGACCTCACTTCTCTCGAAAACGACAGATGAAGAAAAATGATGGAGGGGATGAGAATATAAAGAGGAATGGGGAAGTTAGAAAAAAGTGGAGAAGATGGAGCGATGGTGGAGGGAGTGGTGACTTGGTGTAGGGGATAAGAAAAGAAGAGGTAAAAGGGAGAGAAATAATAATAATAATAATATAATATAATAAAAGTAAAATAAGTAGGCTATTAAAAATAACAATAATTAAAATAGTAATAATAAAATAATAATAAAATCCGAAAAAAATAAAAAAATCCGAAAATAATAAAATAATGGGGTGACATGTGGTGGCTCCAGGAGCTGCCACATGTCGCTCCTATAAAATTCAAAAATTAAATGTAAAGAAAATCAAAAAGATATAACAAAAGGGATTAAATAAAAAAGTGGTCAACATGAAAGTTGCTCGTCTCGATGAGATCTACAACTTTTATGAAGGGCTAATAATCAAAGAAAGTGATCTCTACGAAAAGTATTTTTGGGTGGTACCTTATAGATATAAAATACCGCATTTTATCTTTTGAATTTTTTTGTCATTTTTTAATAAGAGAAAAATCAAAATAAAAATAGAGAAAATAAAAAAAAGAATATTTACAACTTATTCTATTTTTTTGGATTTTTAATAATTAAGAAAATAAATGGATAAAATGAAGGGTAAAATGGTCAATATGTACAATATACAAAAGGGGCCCAAAACCCAAATTTTGCGTACGAGCTCCGATTTTAATGAAATTGGTCTTTTTTCGAAGCTCTTTGAATGCATATTATTTTAAAGGTGAGTAGACCTAATTCGGAGGTTGTATGGGAGAGATATGTGCATTTTAAGGTCTAAAGTCTTCAACTAGGTTTGGGGTTTTATTGGGTAATTTTATAAGTTAGTATTTTTTTTGATATTTTCTTTAATTAGTGCTAGTAATATATACACTATAGAGTTGGTTTTATTAGATTCGGAGTTAGTATAAAATATATACAAATAGGGTAATTGTGAATATACAGGTGAATATTTACAAGTGAATTTGGCTTCTTACTTTATGCAAATATGAATGCTAAAATGCAGATATTATGCTTGCATGCATGAATGCTAATTATGCAATATAAGTGGAAATATGCATCTAATTACTCGGGAACAAAGATCTATTTTCAACTTTTAAAGTGATGAATCACAGATTCATCAACCCCCTATACTTAAACTTTGCTCGTCCCGAGCAACTAAAATGAAATGCAAGAGTGAAATGATTTTGGGTTCCATACCATGGTCATGAACAAAAGTTGAAAATGGAACTTGACTCTACCTTTGGATTAATTGTGTGGCAGAACCTTATTGGGATCTGAACTTAAGACCTAACAGACTTCAAGTTTCACAAGTCTTCTATTCACGACGCCTCAATAGTCAGGTCAGAACAAATCCTCAAATGCAAATTTTTGATGACTATGATTCTTACTTGTACTGTGTAAGTGTAAAATAGCTCTCCACATCTGAAATGGCTCAGAACCAGCCTCCTCTAAAAAAGTAACTCAAATAACCCGGTCCAATAACTCTTTCCTCGAGGAGCGGGGTATTCCCTTCTATGTTCAAGTGCGACCAGCTCAAGAGGAGGGGTGGAGAAAAGAATGGACGGTAGCTAGTGTAGCTACCTATCCCGGGATGCCTGACCAGCGTAGCCAAGTCATCCAGCTGCATTTCTTTGCTAATATACATACTCTGACAGGTATTTTATTTTCACTTGGACCTGTCTAATTTTTTTTGGAGTTCTTGCATTTTTTCTTTTTCTTTTTTTCTTATTCTTTTTTTTTGAACTATATACAAGGTGCAGCATGTACATCAAGAGTTTTTCCTCTTGAGCCAGTAGACTGTCCCTCTTTTGAAGCATTATTGCAACCCACAGCATCCCGTCCTTAGATGTCAACACCATCAGACTAGGTTGAGATGCACTAACCACCCTAAAGGAGGACGGATGTTTCCACCCGTGTGCTACTCCAAGCTAAAGGATTCTACCTCCTCACCACCTCATCAATGAAGAGCTACGTGCATTGTGCTTGTCCAAGTTAGGTCACTGTCTATAAGAATCATGCGTATGCTCGAGATATTCTACTTAGACTAATCAAGATGACATGTGAACATAGACTTGCGGACTCAAAGAATTAAGTCACTTGACCTGAGAAATCTTAACTCCAGTACCTATAAGGTTCCTCTGAAATTAGGTGGATTAAGGTCAAATCAAGTCCATCCTCAATATCTACTCATAACTTGGTTCAGAACCCACTAGCTTTTCACTTTGCATATGCAAGATATGCAGATGAGATGTAGATGACATGCTATGTAGATGAAATGCAAGACTCTTTTTTTTAATGCAAGGATGATATGCAAGAGTAAATAAGAAGCCTATTTTTTGTTTTGTTTTTTTTGTTTTTTTTTCAAAACTTTGGTATACCTCCTATGTTACAACAATTTACAAGAGTTTTATAAATATTATACAAATTAAACAAGTGTTATACAAGTATATAAGTATACATGTATTTTACGAGAAGTTTTCTTTTTCCAATTTTTACAAAAGTTTACAAGTATTTATACAACAATTTTTTTTTAATTTTTACCCACCCGTAATTATTGCAAAATATATACAAAAAGTACACGAAAATACATGAAAGTACGAGCTATGGGTAAAGTATATATGTAATATATAAACGCCCCCTATACTTAGCGTGTGTTATATCCTTAGAGCACGGAAAGCGAGGAAAAAGACATAGCCCGTGCTAAGCGTAGGAGATCTAAAAAACAAAAATGTATAGAAGTCGTCCCACCCCCTATACTTAGGCTCTAGCAGCCTAAGTGTAGAAGAAGAAATGGGGCGGGCGAGGCAAGAAGAGAAGTGGATGAATATATACACAACGGGCATCGGTCCCCCCTGTACTTAGGCTCTGGTCAGCCTAAGTATAGGACAAGAGTGAGTATGAGAACCGATGAGATCTAGATAATATACAGTGAACAATGAAGAGACTCGGGTCACTCTCCCCCCTATACTTAGGATCTGATCATCCTAAGTGTAGCCATAAAATAAACTGATATGGAGCCGTGGTGAGTGATTCGAATCACTAGAGAGGGAGGGAAAATATATACAAGGAGAATTGAGAATATAAATGGATCAAGAAGGTTTGTGACGAACCTTCTTGCGGGTGCGAGGAGCTGGGTAATATACAAGTGTGTCGTTGCCGGAATCAACCTCAGATGAATAATAGTGCGGTGAAGGGTCGTCCAACGCGGGTCGACACACGGCTGCTTGCTTAGATAAGGTTTGAGAACAGCCGAACTGAGCTCACTCATATAAATCACCTTATCCGGACCCAATGAGGATTCCTCTGATAATTCCTTCTCCGGAATGTTGAAGGAAATTTTCTTGGTCGATTTTCTAGAATCTGAATCTTGGAGAGGGAGATGAGAGAGATGTGCCTTGAGAGGTTGGGGGAACACCTCGAAGAATCAATTCTCAAATTCCTCTCACTAGAAATCCGACTAGAAGAGGGAGCAACCGTGTTTTTATGTGGAGTCAATTTAGTCTTGATTGTTTCCTTTGAAGGTCCAGGATGTGGTGCGGTGCTGGCCATGGGTTCCTCATCAAACGAGTCACCATATAGATTAGCATATTCCTGAAGGGTCAGCATGCGTCTCGAGAAGGTGCCAGTGATCTCAGTTGGCTTGACATTATTGGGCTCTTGTGTCGGATCATCAAAATGGTCAAGACAATCAGCAAAAATCATGTCCGACTCAATGTCAGCTTCTGGTCGTGAGTCCTCCTTAGAAGCTATCACGGTGGTGGTGCAAGCAGTTGATGAAGTGGAGGTTTGGGGAGTCTCTGACCCAACAATCGTTCTCTCAGGTGTAGTAGAGAGGTAGGACTCATATTCCTCTCGATGGTCACGACTGTTAGCAGATGTGCAGGTCACCTTAGAGTAAAGTTTATCAAAGAGTGGTTGAGGTCGAAGTACTCCCAATGCTGAAAAATCGATCTCCCGAGTCTCGCAATCTATAGTCACCTTAGCCAAGGCTAAGAACGGTTTTCCGAGAATAATCGAAGACTGGGTAAACTCTCCTCGGTGCTCGATGTCAATGACCGTGAAATCCACCTGGAGTAGAGCACCTTAGAATGTAACGATGACTGAAATATTTCCTCTCGACCATTTGATGGATTGACCAGCCAGCTGAACGATCTCTCTCGACTTTCTGATTGGCCTAAGTTTGAGCTTGTCAAATACAGAGGTCGGGAGGATATTTATTGGGGAGTCATCATCGATTCTTGCATGGGTGAAGATAATGTCTTTGATTTCACATTCAACTCGGGGAAATCGCTTCACTTTGCGGCTTTTGGTCTTTCTCCCCATTACCAAGGAGGTGGCCATAGAAACTATGTGTCTTTCAGTCCTTGTCCTCTTATTGCCCGACCTCTTGGGCATTAATTTACTTTTCACAAATCGTTTGAGGTCGAGAAAGTGATGTATGCCCTTTATTAAGGGAAGATTAAAAATCAATTCTTCATCGAGTGCTTCCCTTATGGCAAGATCCAATTTTTTAGGTCTTTTTCATTTTCAACTTTTATGTAATTTTTTGGGTTTTCAAATTTTTTGGTATTTTTGGTGGATGAATGATCAGACTCTGGATTGGAAGGTAAGGGGTTAGTAGAAGAGGGAGATAGAATGGACTCCAGCTGTAAACCTTGTGTGGGTTCCCTAATGTTTGTTATGTTTTCAACCTCAAAACTACTTATGTCCTTTTCCACTTTCATTCCCAAGCTGGCAGAAATTAAGTTCAATATTTCCTTGACATCTCTCAACTTGTTACCTAATGTTTCATTTTTCTCAATAAGTATGGAGATGTCATCCTCCAAAATGTTCTCATGATAAATCATGGGGGAGTTCTGCTCAATTGGAGGAGACTGCTGAGATGTTGGGGTCTCATACTCAACATTCCTAGACTCCGGCATGTAATGTTGGGTCGAGTATGGACCATCCAAATGGCAAATACTGGTCGGAGCCTCATATGATGAAACGAGGACTGATAAGTCTAGCTCACGAGTCCAATCTTGTGAATGTATAGGCCCTCCAAATGAAGGCTGGTTAATGGAAGCTTGATCACTAAAGTCAATCAAGTCTGGGAAATCATGATGTACATGCATCTCCATTCGGGTTGTTTGATCGACCATGTCATGCCCTAAGGTCAAGTCAGGATGTGTATATGTAAATTGTTGTCTGGTCCCTATTTGTGGTGAGAATGGGGGCATATAATTTTGCGAATCATATGTCTCAGTAGTGGCTTGCTCTTTATTCGATTCTTTGATTCGTGCAAGCTCTCGAGAATAAGTACAGTCAACCCAAGATGGATGTGGATCCAGAGTGTTAGAATATGTAGTAAGTGAGAAATGCGAAGAAATGGAGAAGTCAGTCGAAGTTCTGACTTCATAATCGGGTTGAGGTGGAGCCGACCATGGGTAAGGATTTCCCGTGGATGCAGGAGGATATATGGAAGAAGGTGAAGGTGAAGATGAATGGTATATGGTCGAGGAGGAATGACCAGAGGTCTCAGGGTATGGGGACCAATATCCCGACATCTTGAAGAGGAAATGAATAAGATTGAGGAAGAAAATTCGCAATTACAAATGATACACAGACAGACAGACTCAAAGACAAATGCAAGAGCAAACCCCGAGTTCACACTCAACACGGTGAAGGACTCTAAACCGAGTCCGATTGATCTGGTTGATTTTAAGTGTGAGTTTATCAAACAAGATAGCAAAGGTTACACGGCCTAAAGGGAAGTCGGCTTAGAGCCGGATGCGTCTTCCCTGTTTAACCGGTCGCCTAAGATACTGTTGGTCCTTCCTTTCTTTGCTCCTATCCCAAGTTGATGGATTCAAAGACCTGCCTCTATCTACCTGCAAGCATGCAGAGGCTGACAAGGCCGGAACTTCACCCCTAGGGGTTACTGGCAACTTGTTGCGAAGTACCGCAATTTCTCCCCTATCTACCTGAGACAGGCGGAGGCTACTTGGTACTAGTCAATGAACCTGATTAATTCAACTAGTGATATTTGCTAGGATCAGTCGAAATGTGATATGGAAGGCGGGGATTTGGGCTCTGCCTTAAGGTGTTCACACACACTCAAGTACACTCACTCAGCCTGAAAACAAGGTCGGGGTTAATTTCCCGCAAACAAGGGTTAATTTTAGTCACTTTTTTTGGTCAATAATGTCAGCGGTCCCGGTTTTAAGTTAAGTTATCATTGATTTAGTCCAATCCACACAACACGCCTATCGTCTAGTCCCAATTTTCTTTTACTTAAGTTTTTAAAACCAAGAGAGAGAAATCGAGAAAAGCCGATGCACAAAAATCGATGATGCTTATGCTGAGTGAAAAATACTTACAGTGATCCCTTCGCTTTTACGCAGGATGCAAAACAGAATTGAAAGCTTTTATACTACATGCAAATGCAGACGATAAAATCCGCTCCTAGACAGGCAGTTCTATTAGCAAGTGAAGGACAGGTTTGATTTTACTAGATCTGCAGTCTAAGTGCATCTTTTAAGTGCAATGTGTGGTCCTAAAGAATTATGAGCACAAGTAAATCCTAGAGAGCCTTGAGGAGTCTGCGCGGGCGTGTGGGGCTGACGCGTGGGTCGGCCGCGGGGGCACGATGGTTGTCCAGGTGGCGTGGACCACGAAGGAGGCCGCAGCAGTACGCGGCCCTACGTGTGGTGGGGCAGTCGACGACGCTGGGTGGAGGAGACAGGCCTGGAGCGGGCGGCTGGTGCTTGGCCGGCTGCAGCTCCTGTTTCCTATATTTTTTTAATTTTTTCTTTTGTGAATTTTTTTATGTATATATTTTTTGTAAACAGGGAATGAACACGCAATTAAAATGCAGTGATGTGGTGAAGTATGATGTAGAATAATGGTGGTGTGCATGTAATGAAGGTAGAGGAAAAAATAGTGAATGTGTATGATGATAGTGGTGTGAATGATGAAAGTGATTTGGTGGTGATGTGATGTCGTATTTGTGAAGATGTGATGACAGACAAGATAAACAAACGATGATAGATAAAAAAATGAAATGAAAAGGAAAGAGAGGCATTACTTACCTGTGATTCGTCGGTAATGGAGCCACGGTGTGCCGCTTTGTCGTCGTGGCCTCGAGAAGGATGGCGGAGTCCTTCGAAGCTGAGCAAGTCCTATTGGATCTCGCGATGCGGCAATGGTGATGTCGCGGATCTCGCCTTGAGGTAGTCGTCGCTCGACTCGTCTCCTACAACTGTCACCTAAAGGTTAAAGCGGCTCGACCTCACTTCTCTCAAAAACGACGGATGACGAAAAATGATGGAGGGGATGAGGACATAAAGAGGAGGGGGAAGTTAGAAAAGAAGTGGAGAAACTTGGAGTAGGCAATAAGAAAAGAAGAGGTAAAAGGGAGAGAAATAATAATAATATAATATAACAAAAGTAAAATAAGTAGGCTACTAAAAATAACAATAATTAAAATAGAAATAATAAAATAATAATAAAATCAAAAAATAATAAAATAAATCTGAAAATAATAAAATAATGGGGTGACATGTGGTGGCTCCAGGAGCTGCCAAATGTCACTCCTATAAAATTCAAAAATTAAATAGAAAGAAAATAAAAAAGAAATAACAAAAGGGATTAAATCAAAAAGTGGTCAAAACAAAAGTTGCTCATCTCGATGAGATCTACAACTTTTGTGAAGGGCCTAAAATCAAAGGAAGTGATCTGTATAAAAAGAATTTTTGGGTTGTACCTTATAGATATAAAATATCGCATTTTATCTTTTGTAATTTTTTTGTCATTTTTTAGTAAGAGAAAAATAAAAAAAAAATAGAGAAAATACAAAAGGAATATTTACAACTTAATCTAATTTTTTGGATTTTTAATAATTAAGAAAATAAAAGGATAAAATGAAGGGCAAAATGGTCAATATGTACAATATACAAAAGCGCCCCAAACCCAAATTTTGCATACGAGCTCTGATTTTAATTAAATTGGTCTTGTTTCGAAGGTCTTTGAATGTATATTACTTTAAAAGTGAGTAGACCTAATTCGGAGGTTGTGTGAGAGAGATATGTGCATTTTAAGGTCTAAAGTCTTCAACTAGGTTTGGGATTTTATCGGGTAATTTTTTAAGTTAGTATTTTTTTTGATATTTTTATTTAATTAGTGTTAGTAATATATACACTATAGAGTTGGTTTTATTAGATTTGGAGTTAGTATAAAATATATACAAATAGGGTATTTATGGTGAATATGCAGGTGAATATTTACAAGTGAATTTGGCTTCTTACTTTATGCAATAATGAATGCTAAAATGCTGATATTATGCTTGCATTCATGAATGCTTCTTATGCAATATAAGTGGAAATATGCATCTAATTACTCGGGAACAAAGATCTATTTTCTATTTTTAAAGTGATGAATCACAGATTCATCAGAGCCGCGTGCCTAAACCCTAATATCAACTACTCAAGTTGAATCCCACCCACATTAGGGTGATTCAAACTAGAGAAACATTTTATCCAATGAGCATGGAAGCTTCTTTATAGACTCTAACAATACAATCCTTATTTAATTGTCTAATCAGAAAATAACTCATATCATATTAAAGACAATTAAATGAGGATCAAAATGCCACTGAAATCACTTCATTTCAATAAACGATGCTCAAGTTATTCATATTATAATCAGGGGCATAAATGTAATAAAAACATAAATAAACTTAGCACAAGGTTCACAAATAGGTTCTTAGAGGGACTATGTAAATATGAAACGTTGTCCTTGAAATTTACTGAATATCCCCTTGTGGGGTATTTTTTCAATGATGAAAGTTTGAGGGGTAGGTGTTGCAATTTGTCCAGATCGCACACGTAAGGCATGCACACCCCAGGCTTGGGTGGCTTGTTTGTGGTTCAGGTGGTGTGGCAAGTGCCCGCGCTTCAGCTGAAGGCTTGGTATGCTTTGTAGAGGCATGGTCAGAGTTGGAGACATGGTCTCAATTGGGTCGTCAGATCATCCCCAAATTGGGATGATCCAACAACACCTGTGCCTTCTCCATAGAAGAATGATGTCGTGGATGGTGGTAGGGACTTGGGCTCCGACCAAAGAACCCAAGTCTTCTCGTTGCTTCACCAGCTCCATAGATGACAAGAAAACTTCCTAGGAAGCTCGCAAAAGCAAAGGAAGTCTGATGAACAATCGAAGATGGCTGGAACCTCAGATCGATGAAGTCTCTATGGAAATAAAGAAGGAGAACGAACTTTCTCAAATTTTCCGATCATTGAAGATACCTTAGTCCTGCAAATATTTGGATACAATAGCCGAGGAAAATGTATTATGTGTGTGATGCGAGTGAGTGAAATAGAGGGATGAGCATGTAAAGAAGGTGAGAGCCCAGGTGGTTTCTTCTCCAGAACACTAGTGTTGAAGTGAGTCGAGCGGTAGAGGTTATGGAAGATCAAAGAAGGTGAGCGCAACCAAACACGTGCACCTCTAGTGCACTGTAAAGGTCAAGGTATGGCAATAATTGAGTGGAGTTTTATAAAGATGGCAACAAAAATTGAAGCAAACAAGGAAAACAAACTAACTAGGCCTGTGTTGCCCAGATTTTTTCTAGGTCATCGGGGTGGATGCAGTGGTTTGGGGACAATGCTTTGAACACCCGATCCTCACTTCATACCCGGTCATGAACGTTGGGAAGCTCATCAGCCATGGAATGGTCATAGTTATGCTCATCCTTGAGTAATTGTCTATACCGAAGTAAAGCTCCATTACTACGACTCCATCCTTCGAGGATTGGTTATTAATAATAGATATGTGGTCATTGTTATCCACAAAAAAAATCACGGATCAAACAAAAATTTATTTGTTTTTGTCTTCTCAAGCTGCAAAATGATTACAAAGAATAAGGTGGAGCAAGAGAAATTTTTTCTACTTATTTACCTGTATAGCGGACAAGATCGAACTCAGATGGGCTACAATTCCCGAGGGTATTCAATTAATTGACGAAAAATCAATTAAGAGAAAAAGCAGGAATCTCAAAAACAAACTATCCTTGATTTTGTTGAAATTTTCGTTTTATTTTTTTATTTCTAATTTTTTATTTCTGATTTTTATATTTTTAGTGATTTTAATTTTCCATTTTTTTTAAATTTCAAATAAAGAACAATATGCACAAGATAAGAACTACGCACACCAAACTCCTTGTTTGTATTTTTCAATTATATAAAAATGCTCAGAAAAATCAAGAGAAAATATTTTTGTGGTTTAAAGGCTTTGAAATGTTTTTGGGAATTTTTGTAGAATTTTTAGTTTTTTTTATTTTTTTTAAAATCAAACAGTGATGGACATGAGAAACAATGCACAACCTGGAGTAATTTGCAACTTAAAAATATTTTAATACCTAAAACTCCTGGAAATTATTTTTATGATAAAAATATATGCAAATATCTACAAACAGGAATGAAATCATGAATTTTGGATTTTTGTAAAATTTTTTGTGATTTTTGTAAATTTTTCTGTGATTTTTATAAAATTCTGGATGTTTTTCAATTTTTTTGGGTTTTGTAAAGAGGTATTGCACGAACATTACTTAGAAATTTAAACACAATGAAAGGTAATAAATCTCTTTTTTGGAATTTTTAGGGAAATATTCAAATTTTTATGAAATTTTGATTTCAGGAAGACAAAAGGAACTGTTTTTTTATTTTTCAATAATATTAAATGATGATAAAATGTAATGAAAAATTTATGCTAGAAATATAAGCACATAAGGAGCATAGCATGGTTTTTTTAGAAATTATTGACCAGCAAAAACATTTATTTCAGTAAGAAAAGCAAGCAAAATAAAGGTTCGGAAGTCAGAGACTAAACTGTAAATATTCAAAGTTCTTGCATAAACGAATAACAAGAAATAAATATGCAGGCAAAAATCGCAATTTACTCAGTAAACATGCCAAGCACGCATTTTGAATTAGAGCATGGGGCTTTATTGCCAAAGTTTTGGAACTTGAGGGTTGACTTGAAATTTTCCCAAAATGTTTTATTTCAGAACTAGGGTTCCTTCATTTCCAGCTTTCAACCAACAATAGGGGGAGGTGCGCTGCCCCTCCCTTCCTCTTCCTCGCGCACACAATGGGTCTGCGGCAACGTTCTTAGGCGGAGTTGGAGGCAGGCGTATGGCGAGATGGCGCATGCTGCTTGCGATGGCGAAGACATGGACATTGACGCACTGGCTTGCGCTGCTTACGATGGCAGGCCAATTATGAAGACTAGAAGGCAGGATCGTGGAGATTGGTGGTCGATGGCTGATGCGGATATCGTGGGTGGCGCGGCTACTTGATTCTACTTCTTCTCTTAAGCTCAAGAGATGGTGGTGGTGATGGCATCGTGATGCATAAGGGCGGCGGTGCACAAGAGATGGCAGTGAGCGACACATGTCGGCGCGTGCAGCGTCGCTGCGGGTCACGCGGGCGGCTCTGGAGGGGTTCGACTAAAGGCATACAGGAGGTGCTCAGCGGATGGACGCACGACGTGGAGGGCCGCAAGCGGCGTGCGTCGATGCATGCGGTGGTGATACTGCGCTAAGGGCGGCGGTCGGCCAGTCGAGGGCTGCTCGTGGCCGTGGAGTCAGATCGAGGGTTGTCAGTGGTAACGGCGGTAGGCAACGACATGGAGGGTCGTTGCTGCGACAATTTTTTTATTATTTATTTATTTTTATTTTTTTGAATGTAAATAGTAACAGGAAAAACAAAATATTATTTATATTTTTATGAAACGCATTGTGAATAAATTTTTTATTTATTTTTTATTTTATTCATGTAAAACAAATGTTAGAAACAAAGGCTAGATATATTTTTTGTTTTTTTTGTTTTTTGTTCTTTTTCTTATTTATGAATAAATGAGGATGCCAACACAACGACTTGGTCCCAAAATCAAAATGGAAGATGTGAATGGGGATCCGGAAAAAAATGAGGAATGGATCCAAGTCTCCGGACACCGTGTGTGGTCGAAGTTGAGAGGTCGTGATAGGTAGAAAAGAACGTGTAGAGATCGAGATGTGGAGTGAAAAAAATCGAGTCGGTAGCGGATCAAATCGTGATGGATTTTAAGATCTAAAAAAAGACAACAAAGAAAAATGCGAGAAAATAAAACTATGATTAAACTAGGATAAAAATAAGAGAAGATAAGTATGGATCTCACCTTAGGAGCGGAAATGACCAGGATCACCTTGACGAAGGCCGACTCGTTGTCAACGGATGGCTCGGAGGCTAGGCACCCTTCTTCGACAAGAAGTCTCTCGGAGATCAGGCTCCAAAAATTGATCAAATTGAAATGATGGAGAAGGAGCAATATAAATAGAAAAGATATGAATTTTAATTTTAATTTTTGGATGACGATAAGAGGAAAGAGAGAGAGAAAATTAAAATGAGATAAAGTAAAAAGATCAGTGTTAAAATTATTTACAAAAAATAAACTATTTTTTGTATTTTTGTCACTTTATTAATTTTAATAATAAATGTTATTTTTTTTATTTTTTGTGATAGTTATTTAAGAAAAATAACTATATACATAAACTATATACATATAGTACATTATTTACATAGTTAGATAAGGAAATTATTTTTTTTTGTCTTGAAATTTTTATCATTTATTTTAAATAATGAGTAAAAATATTTACAAATATCTATAAATATATTATGTGCAAAATATATGGGAAAAATGCACAAATCACCCCAGAAAACCAAATTTTCACTTGTAACTCCAAAAATTATGGAATCACAACCATTTTAAAGAAATTTCATTTAGAATACAATGGAAGTGAGTTTGGTTCATTTGAGTCCATATGGAGTCGAAATTAGTCTTTTAATTATCGCTTAGTGGCTTTTTCCAAGTGGGGTGGCTTTTATTATGTACATGATTTGATTGTGCAATTATTGTTATTATTTAGGACACATTTTTATTTACAACTTTTCTTTTGAAAATTATTATGTTTGAGGTCAATTTATGTACAAATAAAATAGTTTAGTATACAAATATACACAACACACAATTTTTTTGGATTTTCTGATTAAGGACTCTATCTCCTCCTACTTTATTCCTGGTCGATCATGTTAAGACTTGACCTTCTCTCGGGTTCGGGTCAACATGTATCTATTACATATATACAATCTTCCTTTATTTTATTTTATTTTCTTTATTTTTCCTTTCTTTCTTTCTTTATTTATTTTAGATTAAAACGGTAAGAAGTGTACAATATTTACACACAGAGGCCAGTTAGTAAGAATATGGAGTTAGTATTAAATATATGTGTTTTATAAGGAATTTTAAGCTAAAATAAATGAATAAAGATGATGAAATATCGATTCATCAGCGGGCATCTGTGAAACCACGTGGCCTAATAAAATTTAAGAGAAATAGAAAAATCAAATATAATTAGAAATAAAATAGTTTTGAGTCGAATTACAAAAATGTGATGAACATAAAAGTTGTAGATCTTGATAAGATCTACAACTTTCATGTAGGAGTCAACGAGACAGGAGTCATCCCTACATAGATAATAAATAAATACATATTAAAATTATAAAAACATTTTTGTTTTATTTTATTTTATTTTTTGGATTTTTGTTTTATAATTTATGTAGAAATAATTATATACAATTTTATTCAAAATTTTATTTATAATTTAATGAGAAATAAATACATGAAATAATATTGCAATAATAGGGTTAAGCAATATATACATTAGTTAGTGTTAATTACTTACAACACATAAATTGTTAATTAGTGTTAATAGTCAATGAATTTTGGTGAATAGCTTAACTAAGAAAGATACTATTATAAAATAATGTACATAAATCTGGGATTTATCAACGACCCTTTTCTCTTATCACCATCGCCACTTAACTACCTAGGGAGGACCTTATCCCTTCCCCTTTCTTTGCCCAACAACCCCAACAGCCATCCGCACTATAACCTTATCACCTCCCATGACCTGTCTTCACATAATCCCTCCATAATCTCCGTCTACCACCAAACGCTATCTCCTATAACATCCTGATGACCCTTCTATTTTCCACCTGATCTTTCATCACCCCTCTTCCCCTATTTAACCCCAACTCTGATCCCATGATCAGATATCCCCCATTCTAGCGATAGAGGGAACTGGCGATCTCCCAGTCTCTCAGGTCACAACTAGAAGCGCTCGAGGTCGATCAAAGATGCCCAACCCTTTAGCGAGATCATATGACCCTATCGATCATTGCATCTACCTCACGATGCTGCTAGAGTTTCGCAGCCTCTCACGACTTCTTGGAAGCGAAGACCTCCAACACCTCGGGTAAGAACCACCCCCAGGTATTCTTGAAGAATCCAAATTACCCTCCCATAATTCGATGAAAATAATGTTTAATGTTCATTTTAGGCATGCAATTCATATTAATCAAAAAGACCACTAAAATAATTCTTTCAATTAAAGCGAGTTGTCAGATTTATATAGTACTTAGGCAAGCCCAAGAATGAACTCAGGGAGGTTATCTCCTTAAGTTGGTTAAAAGTCAATCTATAAATTATGATTTCAAAGGAGCATTTTTTATTTTTTTATTTAAATAAAAATGGCATGCAAATGCGGGTAAGTTTAGGGGCTAAAATGCAATTTTTGATCAAACGATATCCAAAAGTTTCTAAAACTTGATCAGAATGTGAAATATGATGAAATTAATGCACCGTAGCATTTTTGGAATTTTCTAATAATATAAGATTTTTCATGAGTTAATAATGCATAAAGAGTGATTTTTTGTAAATTAATTTCAAAAATATAAAAGCAACTTATTTCTAGTAAATAAAATTATCATGGATAACTCTACATGAGAGGTATCTAGAAAAATTAATAGATTCTAAAAAATTTTTTCATATGGCCCACTAACAGTTAATTACTCAAATCACCGTTTAATTTATTGAAACCTTGATATGCATGCGAATGCAATATTTTTTGATTGTAATCTAACACACAATTAAATATACCTACTACGAATATTTGAGAATTTTTGGAGCATATGGTGATTTATTACAAATTAAAGTCCACACAACAAGTAAATTATGCAATTTTCCACCAATTTGTTTATATTAAATCAACTACATTCACAAAAATACAATTAAACATCTACAAGACAGAGAATAAAATGTTTTACAATGTGATATTTTTAGAAATTAAAAATTCATGCAAAATAATGTTCAAATAAACAAGCAAAGTAAGGGTGTAGAATGCAATACAAAAAATAAAAAATAATAAAAAATGTTCTGATGAGGGTAGAAGGGTAATTACCCAGAACCCCAAGGTGGTTCTTGCAAATTTCTTGTGGGGATGTGGGTGGGTGTTGCTCACATGACCACATATGGTGGAATATGGGGGTGGGGGTACAAGCGCAATATTCCCTCACCCCAGGTGCTTCTCGCGTACGAGGGGAAAGTTGGGGTAGTAGTTGAGGCAGTGGTCAGAGCGGATGGTTGAGGCGAGGGCTCGATGGTAATAGAAGTGGTTGGAGGTCGTCGCAAGAGTCGAAGACATGGGGCGATGGTCAAAGAGAATGACAACAGTCATGTAATTTCTCAAAGCAAAGAAGGTGGCCGACGGAAGGGGCCAAGGCCGATGTTGACACATCGAGGCAGAGAGAACGTCGAGGGCAAGCTCGAAGTGGGATGCGACATGCAGGTCAGGGGCTCTATGATGAAGCTCCTGGCCGATGCTAATGAAGGCGGAGATGACAACTGGAAGATGGATGGGCGTCTGGGGATGATCTCCTATGTAACACAGTAGTAGCTCGAGTCATCGACATGCGACGACCTGAGCATCTCGACGGGGAGGCTGCAATAGAGCTTCTCGAGCTTTGGATCTCATCGAGAAAGGAGAGGAGGTCCTCATTCAACCAATAGCTTCTTCACGTGTCACCTGAAGGGCAATAGGAGCTCTCTCTGTTTCCTTTTTCATGAATGGTGGATGATCATGCAAGATTTCAGCTATGGGTTTATGTATGGGAAGAAGAGGAGGGTTATTGGTTCACAAGTAAGGTTTGCAGTGGGTCAAGGGGATAAGGGTGAGGAGATGAAGGTTGGGATGTCATGTAGAGAGAGGGGGAACTGGGTCATGCGGAGGGTGGTTGCTGGTGGGTCATGCGCTAGACAAATAGGAGAGAGAGGGAGAAGAGTAGGGAAGATGGTCGGTGGTTGTGCGGGTGGTGGTTTCACAACCGCCATGTGTTAAAGATGGCAGAAGGGAGAGAGAAGGAAGGGGGCACCATGTAGCATGCGTAGGGGTGGCCACATGGCGGTGAAGTTAGAAAAAATGAAAATAAAAATAAAAGAAATAATAAAAAAATAAATAAATAAATAAAGTATTTGAAAAAAAAATAAAATAAACAAATTAATAATAAAAAATAATAAATAAAATAAAAGGAAATAAAATAATAAAATAAACTGAAATAATAAATTGAAATAATAAAATAAAATAATAAAAGAAAATTAAAAGAAAATAATTAAGAAAATGGAGGTGACACATGGCGGCTCTAAGAGCTATAACGTATCATTCCATGAAAATTCAAAAATTAACCACAAAGACAAATGAAAAAGAAATAAAAAAGAGGTCAATCAAAAATTGGATAACATGAAAGTTGCTCGTCTTGATGGTATCTACTACTTTCGTGAAGGACCCAAGATCAAAAGAAATCATTTGTACAAAAAGTAATTTTTATGGTATCCTATAGGTATAAAATCCTGCAATATTATATTTTATAAAATTTTCATCATTTTTAATAAATATATAAAATCAAAATAAAATCAGATAAAATATAAAAATTAAAATAAATATTTACACTTTAATATGAGTTTTTGGATTTTTAATAATAAGTAATAAAGGAAATAAAATAAAGAAGACATGTGCAGAATATATATAAAGACTCATGGTGATTTTTCTCTTCGAGTTTTGATTCAAGTTTTATTTATATATTTACACATTTTATTAAAACAATAATCAAAGAGAATAAATACAAAATAAATAAACCAAAAAGGTTCACTTTTGTACATAAAATAATAAAGTAAAAATAGGTCAATATGCACAATATACAATAGGGGCCCAAAACCCATGTTTCACATATGAACTTTGATTCTTTTGAATTTAGTTTTGTTTTGAAGGTAGTCGAATGTACATTAATTTAAAAGTGAGTAAGGGTCCATAGGAGATTGTATGAGAGGGATGTTCACATTTTAAGGCTTTTAGTCTTAAGCTAGGGTTTGTGTTTTATAGGGCAATTTTACAAGTTAGTATTTTTTTGATATTTTCATTTATTAGTATTAGTAATATATACATTATAGAGTTAATTTTACTCAATTATGAGTGGTTGAAAATAAATAAAAATAGGAGAAAAGATGGTATAATACATGTGATATTTACAAAGGAATTTAGCTTCTTATTTAATGCAAATATGCATGTTAAAATGCAGATATTATGTACAAGTGAATGAATGATAATAATGCAGAATAAATGATGATATGCAGCTAATTATTGGGGAATGGAGCTTTATTTTCAACTTTTAGAGTGATGAATCATAGATTCGTTAACTCTATTTACTTAAACCTTGCACGTCCATGAGCAACTAAAATGAAATGCAAAAGCAAAATGGTTTTGGGTTTCGTATCAAGCTCATGAACAAAAGGTGAAAATAATGCTTGACTCAACCTTTGTATTATTATTTTGGCATAACTTTATTGGGATAAGGATTTAAGATCTAACATCATTTAAATTCCACAATGTTTTTAGGTCACCTCAATGGTTAAGTCAGAAAAAGCCCTCATACACAAATTATGATCACTATAAATCTTACTTGTTCTGTGTAAGTGAAATATAGTTCTCCACATCAGAAGTGACAAAGAACAACCTTCTCATAGCAAGGTGACCCTAGTTCCGCAGTCTAGCTACTTTTTCCTTAAAAGCGGGGTATTTCCTTCTAAGTTCAAGTAAGTGTTGTGTCCACTATCGAAGGGGGGGAAGATATAAGAATAAGAAGAGAGGTGGAGTGTGGGCAGTGTAGCCATGAAGATGCCTCGTCTACCTTTATTAATTCAACCAAATTATCCATAAAATTAAAAATTAAGTTTGTTGCAGTCGGTTAATAAAGACTTCATCAAAAACACAACTAAGACTTAATGAAGAATCAAGTTTAAGAGGCAGATTTATTTACTTGGGAAAGCCTAAGGTCAAACTCAGGGAGGCAGCTGTCTCCTTATGTAAATTTTTCAATTTTGAGATCAGACTTTCAGAAGAATATTTTTAGTCTTTTTTAGGGGTTTTTATGCAATTAAGGAAAAACAATGCAATTTCAGGCCAAATTTGAAAGTTAAATTAATAAGATGATCAAATGGAGTCCAAAATTAATGAAATTTGGCAAGATGATGGAATGCAATGAAACTAGGTGTCTACAATGATTTTTGGGCACGTTGAAGAGCAATTTATCCTTGGTCTAATGTGATTTTATGGGAATTTTTTGAGAAACAAAGAATTTAATATTAATTAAAAGGCACACAGTAGGCAAAATATGTCAAATTTCACCAAAATAATATTATTAAAATCAAGATGGCCCACAAAAATAAGGCACGTATCACATAATATAGAGGAAAAGTTAAACTACAACATGCAATTTTAAGAAATTAAATATGATGAAATATGGACATCTAATTATGCATGCAAAGGTAGAGATCCAAATACAAATACAGAAAATGAAATTTCTTCAAAATAAATCGTGCTGACAAGGACTTAAATGCAATTACCAATAATCATGGGGGATGGATGCAAAATTCCAACAAAGACACATGCTCCTTGCGTGACGTGCCTGGCAGGGACCAACTTGCAATTTCTGAAATGTTCTGAGGGCTTTCTGTAATTTTCCAACCTCTCGCTGACATACATGTGAGGGGGCTAGGCTCGGGCGGAGTTGGAGGCTCAAGCAGAGGCTCGAATAGCATCTGAGGCTTGTCTAGCTTCGGATCAGCTTCGGATACTCCGAGCCAAAGGTCGGGGATGAGGCTCGGAGCTCGCAATGTGGCACGATGTAGGCCGCTGGATCAAGATGTATCCAACAGAGGCTGGAGCTGCTGTCATGGCACACCTAGGGACCGTTAGATCAAGATAGATATAACGGTGGCTGATGAAGTCGACGTGGCGGTGTGCTAGCTGTTGGATCCCCCTGATCCAACGGGGGCAGGAGGCGGGTGATGTGGCTCGATCAGGACTGTCCGATCAAGGGGATCGGTGTTAGATGTACGTCATGTTCCTCCGGTCCACCGCCTCCTATGGCGGACTTGGCAGGGCTCCGGTGAAGTGGGTCCTACTCCGCGGTCCTCCCTTGTGCTCAATGAAGCTCGCCGACAGCTCCTGGTACGCTCAGATCGATTGTGGAAGTGTCAGGGAGCTAACGGAGGTCCTAGAAGTAGCTGGGGAGGTCCTCGGGCCGTAGACGTTGAAGCTCGAATGAAGCTCCGGTGATGTTCCAATCAGAGAAGAGGGATGTACCTGCAGGGTTAGACTATGCCAAAAGAACAAAAGCTCGTGCTCGTGGGATTGCAAGGAATGTGACGAGAGTCTGGAAGTAAAAATAGGGGGCCGATAGTCTTCCTCCACCATGGAGGCGGAGCGTTGGTCGAAAGGGGGTGCGAGGTGTTGTCGGAATGAATGGAGTAGCGTGCAAAGATGGGAGCTCCAAGGTGGAGCTCGGTGGATGATAGGAGAAGCGTGAGGATGCGAGGCGAAATGGAATAAATTCTGAGAAAAATGTCAAGAAAGAAGAAGGGTGATCAAAGGAGGATGGAGGAGTATTCCTGGGGTTAGAAGCTCTGAGAGGAGTTCCGGGTCTTCACTCAAGGGTCGGTAGCGGCCCGAGCTCGTGCATCTCGTCGAAGGAGCTGTTACAAGGCAGAGGTGCTACACGGATCTCGCTGGAGGTAGTCCACCTTCTTCGCTTGATGTCGTTCCTAATCGTTGTCACCGATGAGGAGAGGAGAGCTATGGGGTACCTTCTGCCATGGCGGATGGGGTGAAAAGAGGCTGGAGGTGCTGGATTTATAGAGAGAAGGTGGAGGTGGCAATGATGAGAGGTGAGGTTTCGTGGGGTTTGTGGAGTGACGTGGGCGAGTTTTATGTAGGTCATGGAGGTCGGCGAGGAAGAGGGAAGCATGGGCAACATTGTGGAGGTGATAGAGGGTGAAGATGGCGACTGGAGTGGCGCCAGAAATAGAAAGGGGGCGGAGCCGTCGCGAGGTGGAGATCATGGGAAAGAGAGAGGGCTGGAGGTAGGAGATGACACCCCAACCGTTGGATCTAGTGATCCAACGACTAGGAGATGGCCGTGAGGAGACGGTCCAAATCAGATCGATGCGATGCGATCGGAGGGATGTGATGTAGCGAGAGCGAGTGGGTGAGATCTAATCATCAAGGCGACGATCCAATGGCCATGAGCGTACCACGTGGAGAGCGGAGAATAAGGCGCTGATGTGTGGTCTTGATGAGATCTGTGGATGGATCGGATGGCTGAGGGATGATGCGGTATGGAGGGCTAAGATCTAAATGTAGCGAGGACGATCTGACGGCCTAGAGGCGAGGCACATAACGACCAATGGAGTGGGCCGCGTGGCGCAACCAGAGGGCACCACGTGGCGCCATCTGGTTATTCAATAATGAATGCATACGAGCTCTGATTCAAATGAAATTGGTTTCATTTTGAAGATCTTTGAATGTGTATTAATTTAAAAGTGAGTAGACCTAGATTAGAGGCTGTTTGAGAGAGATATGTGCATTCTAAGGTCCATGACTTCCAACTGGGTTTGGGGTTTTATTGGGCCATTATTCAAGTCAGATAATTTTTTTGGTATTTTTCTTATGTTATTGTTAGTAATATATACTACAGAGTTGCTTTTATTGGATTTGGAGTTAGTATAAAATATATACACATAGGGTGAATTTTACAAGTGATTTTGGCTTCTCATTTAATGCATATGTTATCAATGCATGCATGAATGCTAATTTTGCAATTTTTGTGGAAATATGCCCCTAATTTTCCTGGAACAAGGCTCTATTTTAAACTTTTGCAGTGATGAATCACAGATTCATCAACCCCATATATTTAAACTTTCTCGTCCCTGAGTAACTAAAATGAAATGCAAAAGTGAAATCAAATTGGGTTCCATACCAAGGTCATGAACAAAAGTTGAAAATGGAGTTTGACTTGACCTTTGGATTAATTGTGTGGCAGAACCTTATTGGGACATGAACATAAGACCTAGTTCAAGTTCCACAAGTCTTCTATTCAAGATGCCTTAATAGTCATGTCAGAACAAACCCTCAAATGTAAATTTCTGATGACTATGATTCTTACTTGTACTGTGTAAGTGATAAATCGCTCTCCACACCAAAAATGGCTAAGAAGCAGTCTCCTCTAGCCAGGTAACTCTAATTACCCGGTCTAGTAACTCTTTCCTCAAGGTGCAGGGTATTTCCTTCTAAGTTCAAGTGCGGCCAGCTCAAGAGGAGGGGGTGGAGAAAGAATGAACTGTAGACAGTGTAGCTACCTATCCCAGGATGCCTGACAAGTGTTGCCAAGTCATCCAGCTGCAAACTTCTTGCTAATATAAATACTCCGACATGTATTTTATTTTTACTTTGGCCTATCTTATATTTTTGGAGTTTTTTGCATTTTTTCTAAACTATATACAAGGTGCAGCATGTACATCAGGAGTTTTTCCTCTTGAACCAGTAGACTATCCCTCTTTTGAAGCATTATTAGAACCCACAACATCCCGTCTTTAGACATCAACACCACCAAACTAGGTTAAGATGCACTACCCTCCCTAAGGAGGATGGATGTTTCCACCTGTGTGCTATTCCAAGCTAAAGGATTCTACCACCACACCATCTCATCAATTAAGAGTTACGTGCATGGTGCTTGTCCAAGTTAGGTCATTATCTAAAAGAATCATGCATGTGTATGAGATATTCTACGTAGACTAATCAAGATGACATGTGAACATAGACTTGCGAACTCAAAGAATTAAGTCAATTGACTTAAGAAATCTTAAGTCCAGTTCCTACATGGTTCCTCTGAAATTAGGTGGATTATGGTCAAATCAAGTCCTTCCTCAACATATACTCATAACTTGGTTCAGAACCCAAAAGCTTTTCACCTTGCATATGCAAGATATGCAGATGAGATGTAGATGACATGCTATGTGAGTGCAAGACTCATTTTCTTTCTTTTTAGATGCAGAGATGATATGCACGAGTAAATAAGAAGACTTTGACTTTGATTTTTTCCATTTTTTATGACAAAAAAACAAGTATATTACAAATGTCTGTGTATTTTACAAAAAAAATTCTCCATTTTTACCCATCATGTAATTAATGTAAGTGAAAGTACGAGCTAAGGGAAAAGTATATATGTAATATATACACGCCCCCCCTATACATAGAGTGTGATGTGTCCTCAGAGCATGAAAAGTGAGGAAGAAGACATATTCGTGCTAAGCGTAGGAGAGCAAAAGGAACAAAAATGTATAGAAGTCGTCTTGCCCCCCCTATAGTTAGGCTTTGGCAACCAAAGTGTAGAAGAGAATAAAAAACGGGGCGGACAAGGATAAGAGGGGAAGTGGATGAGTATACAAGATGGGCATCGGTCCCCCCTATACCTAGGCTCAGTTCAACCTAAGTATAGGATGGGAGTGAGTATGAGGACCGATGTGATAAGGAGGATGTACAGTGAATGGACTCAGCTAACTCTCCCCCCTATACTTAGGATATGGTTATCCTAAGTATAGTCGTAGATGAAATATATAGAGATGGGGCGAGTGATTAGAGTCGCGGGAGGGAGGGAGAATATACAGGAATGGTGGGTATGTACAAAGATCACAGTCTGAATCTTTTTAGATGCTGCTGATGGAGGAGCTCACTGCTGCAAGGTCTCAGGTGTGGCTCTATATGTATCTGCCGAGTCTGTCTCGCGCATGAATACAATCTCCTCAACATGAACTAAGTGTTCATTGGGTTCGACGAAGTGCTTCAGCATTTGTCCATTGACTAGGAATGTTTGTGCTTCATCCATGAGATCTGAGATCTCAACACATCCACTATCATGCACAGCACGAACTACGAATGGGCCCGTCCACTTGGACTTTAGCTTGCCTTGGAAAACCTTCAGCCTTGCATTGAAAAACCATACCTTATGTTCAGGAACTAAGGTCTTTCGTCTGATATATCTATGATGAATCTCGGATTCACCATTCTATGTCTCATTAATTAAGCTCAAGTCCCTCAAAATCAACTACATTTCGGCATCTATTTCGCATAATTAGCATTTATGCATGATTTCATAAGAATTGCATTTTAGCGTTAATTTCTGCATATTTTAAGAAGCCAAAAATCCAAGCCCAAATTAACATGTATATAGCCTAACTTCCCCTATTTTTAACTCCTCCATGCTAACTCCGAATGCCACAAAACTACTGCCTCTGTGTACACATCACTAACAAGAATAAATGAAAAATACAAAAAAATAATTGACCCAGGCAAGTGGACCAAAAACCCAAACCCTAGTTATAGGATTTTCGAACTAAAAGCCACATATCTTCCCCATCCAGTGTCCGATTTGATCCTACTCACTTTTGAACTAATGCACATTCAATTACCTTCAAAACAAGACCAAGTTCAAGTGAATCGGAGTTCGTATGTGAAAGTTGGGTTTTGGGCCTCTTTTGTACCTTGTATATTTTCGCGGCTTTTACCTGTATTTTATGCATATATTTTCTTTATCATTAAAAATCCAAAAAAATTAGATTTAGATGTCTTTTATTTTTCCATATTTTTTCGGATTTTTTATCGTGTTTAAAAATGACAAAAAAAATAGAAAACCCAAAAATCAAGGTATTCTATGTACATGGGATACCCCAAATATTCACTTTTCACATTTGACCGAATTTGGCTTTCATGTCTTCATGAAAGTTGTAGATCTCGTCGAGACGAGCATTTCTTGTGAAGGAACTTTTTCGATCCGAGGTCATTTCATATTTCTTTTTGATTTTATAAAGGGTTTTATTTTCGATTTATCTGGAGCTGACACATGGCAGCCTCTGAGGCCGCCACGTGTCGGTGGTTTTTGGCCTTTGCTTTTCTTCATTTTTATTAAAAAAAAATTAATAAACGACGCACGTGCGTCGCACGTGCCTTCCAGGCACGTGCTCCGCACGTGCCCCGCTCCTCCCCATTTAAATCGCCATGTGGCACGTCTCCAGCCGTTCGATCTCGGTCGATCGAACGGCAGGAGACCCGTCTTCTCCCCCTGCGCCTCCTTTGACCGCCCGCCCCCAATCTTCGGAACCACCTCCGCCGCTCCTCCCATCTCGCAACGGCCGCCCCGATATTCTCGCCAACGCCCTCCGCGTCGCCGCCCCGCTATCCTCGCACCGGCCGCCTCCCTCTCTCTCTATGAAAGAGCACCGACCGCCCCCAGTCCAAGCCATCCGCCGACTTCTATCCTAGGAAGCCTCCGAGGTGGTGATAGCCCTCCAACCACTCCTACTCCGGCGAGATCCAAGCTCCCCGAGCTTGTCGCAGCGAGCGGCTCCACTCCCGCCTCGGCTGCTCGCTCCGGCACCGCCGTTGAGCCCTTCCAGGTTACCTCTCTTTCTCTCTCTCGCTCTCTCTATCTCTCCACCTCCGAGCGTATTTGCTCCGCTCCGAGCTTCACCCTCTTCGCCATGTGGCATGAGAGAGGCCGTTCGATCTCGCTTGATCGAACGGCCACTGCTCGTCTCCCTCAACCTTACACCCTCCGCTCCTCCTCCTCCGCATATCTCTCCAACCACCGCCGCCAACTTCGCAACAACCGACCCCCTCCGTTCTCGCCGATCACCAACCGCCTCCGCGAAACCCCCGCAACCACCAAACGACCCCGCTCGACTAACGACTCCATCGCCGACCCCTTCCTCTTCCCTATTTAAAGACCCTCGTCCCCTTCGCAACAGCCATCCGCCGTTACTACTCATCTCCAAATCGCCGCCGGTGGTGACAGCCCGGCGTGCCCATCTACCCCGGCAAGATCCGAGGAACTCCCTTCCTCGTTGCAGTCGCGACAACCGCTGCCTTTGCTGCTCTTGCTCCGCGCTACGCGCCGTCGAGCCATCGACGACATCTTCGCCAACTCCGCCACAACGTGCTTCATTGAACTTCGCCCTCTTCATCGACCTCGCGCTCATCGTCGTCAACCAGCACTCCACCGATCGCTCCAGCAGCTTCAACGACTATCCTTCACCGACCAGCTGCTCCGCCTCCGGCTATACCCCGATCGAATCCTCCACCAACTACGACTTCAACCTCCGCGAGCCTTGCTTCTCCTGCTCCAGCGATTCGCCGTTGAGCCAGCGACCTCCGCCCAGCTTCGGCGGTTACCACCAACGGCGCTCCGACTTCGCAACCGCCTTCCGCCGACAACCGGAGCTCGCCCCAACTTCATCACCGACAGCTGCTAGAGGCGGTGCGCTCACCAGCACCGCCTCTCGACCTCTCTCACGCTGGAAGCCGGGAGCTAAGCCCGAGGCCCCCACGCACGTGCTAAGCACGTGCGTTTGGGGGAACTTTCACCGATACCCTCCACCTCTCTCCAAATTCGCCAGAAGACCCAGGTGTCACGTGCTTTGCACGTGACTTTCTGGGAAAATTACAGAGAACCCCCGGCCAGGTCCTGACATTCGCATCTAAGTCCAGCCAATCCACGGTCACGTGCAGCGCACGTGACCATTGGAAAAATTGCAGTTCACCCCCTTGAACTACTGGTAATTATAAGGGACCCTTCCATTGCATTTTTTATTTATTTAGCTTATTTATTTATTGCAGAAAGACCCCTGTGTTCTTCCTTATTTTTAGGTATATTCAGTACATTATTTTATTAATCCAAAAATTGCATAATGTTCCTCACATGACTCTCTACATTTTGACACATCTTGGATATTTTTATGGTCAGTGGTTAATTATTAATTAATTATTTTGTGGAAAATTACGTATTTTTCCCATCTTATGCTCTGGAATTTATCATTGATTAATCATTGCTCTAAAAATCCTCGAAAAATCACATATTGTAGAGATTATTGTGCTTGACATTGTGCCCAAAAATCTTTGCATTTGCATGCATACTTTGCTCTGTAAAAATCATTTTGCATATTTCACTATTTAATTTTTAATAGGTATTAGACCCTACATTTTTTAGATTTAGGATTTTTCTGAGATCCATCACCTAGTGATAGATCTTAGATAATTTTATCTCTCGAAAATAAGTAGGTTTAATATTTATTATAATTAAATATTGGAAATCATTCTGTTTGCATTTAAAAATTCATAAAAAATTCATATCGCATCCAAAAATTCCAAAAAAAATTACGGTGCACTCATTTCATCATCTTTTACATCTCGGCAATGTTTCGTATTTTTCGGACATCGTTTGATTGAACTTAACATTTTAGTCCCTAAAATAGACCGAATTTGCATTTTGCATCCCTTTATTGCATGAAAAATTCCAAAAAAGACCGCCATGAAAACCGAACTAAAAATTAGATAGACACAACTCTAGGTTGTTCCTTTGCCTCCTTGTGATCGACCTTGGGACTTGCCCAAGTAAAATAAACATAAAGCACTTGAAAAAAAAATTGATTAAACATTTGTGGTTATTTCTTGACTGTTTCCGATCGCCGCCTACAACGAACGACATTATTAATTTCACACACGAATGATTAAAAACACATTCTTAACGCGGCTTTTATCGGACTCGTCAGATGGCGCCGTTGCCGGGGAGGCAAACGGCTTAGTTTTTTGTTTTGAAAATTTTTGTTCGGTTTTCCGAATTCGGGTAGTCTGACCCCCGAATTTTTCACTGTAAATCCCATTTTATTTCTTGTATTTATTTTTCAGCATTTATTTCATTTATTTTATTTTTGATTATTTTCTGAGTCACTCTCTTACATTCTCTCTCTTATTTTTCTTGCGAGGTACCCGGCGCACGTGGAGCGATTTTTCAAGGAACCGACGCATCTTCACCGACACCCGAAGAAACCGCAATTAAATTAAGATCGAGTCGAGTCGTGAGAGAGCGTAGAGTCTAGGTTTTTAGTTTCTACACTTTTAATTTCTGCTCATTTATAGCGATGTCCGTTTGGACTCTCGCGTGTGTAAAAAAAGACCTTGAACTATATTTGTGGTGTGTCGTGGCCTGTTTCACTCTCCGGAGAGGGTGGGGCCCGACTTGAGTGGCAATTAGGATAGACCTGCACATACGGCTCTTAGAGTATTTTTTATTTTTGATTGTGCTCGTAGGATCTTAAGCCACACTACACTTTAACTGAGACGCACGTAGATCGTTCAACTTAGCCAAATTTAATTCAATTCTTCCCCGCTAATAGAACTTTCTGCTTAGGTGCGGTTTTCATCGGCTTCCACGCATTTAGTATAAATTTTCAATTCTGTATTGCATCCCACATGGAGATTGTGAGGAGGCACTATAAGTCTTCTAACTGAGTATTCATCATAGTTTTCCGCGTGCATTGGCTTTTCCCGAATTCCTCTCTCTTGTTTTATCACATAAATCTAAAGGAAATTGGGACTGGACGGTAGACGTGTATTTGTGTTCATCTAAATTCTTCAGTGATCGCCTCAAAAAAATTGGGACTGCTAAATAAAGCCGATCTAAAAAAATCCATAAAATCAAGAATTTCTGCGGGAGAGCAACCCCGACATTTTTTGATTTTATCTTGCAGCGAGGAGAGAGACGCACACTAGGATAGAGCCCAGCTCCAAACCTAACATCTCGTCTAAACGGCTTGCAAGATTGAATTTATCACCAACTAAAATTGAACAGATAATAGCCGAACTCTTACGGCTTTATTGTGTGAGTTGGTGAACCCGGGGTTTGAATTGCGTTTGCATTGGTGTGCGTGAATCGATTTCAAGATCAATAGCCGCACATTCGATAAAAATTCTCTTGACTATCCCGTGCAATCATTTCTTCCCTCTCTTGATTTAAACCTCATAATGGAACTCTTGTCCAAAAACTCTCACAGATCCGACTCCCCATTCCTCTCAAAAATGACCGAACACCCATCAGAGCTATACTATGAAAATGAATTTGTTTCGGTTAGGCCCAAATCAACTCAATCCCCTTATTTAAATAGTCCTCCAACATTTGCGGGAGGCTTTCACCCGTAGATAAATTCGGCCTCCTCATTAAATTTCTATTCGAACAATCCAACCGTAAATGACCACCTACCATCTTGGACCGAATCGTCTTATTCTCAGTTTCTCGCCAATGAAACTTTTCAAGATCAAAATCCCTTCAAACCTCATGACTGGTAGAGAAACCAAACTCGGATGGATAGACATGCACTGAATAATCATCGACATTGGATTGACCATGATAGACCCCTCGTCAGACATGATGCTCTTACAGAGGACTGCACTGACCGCTTAGAAACACATAAACCCTGTATGTTGACTCCACAATATCAATGTTTGACCAATCAACGACACATGTCTGAACCTTATGAGCAGCCTCCTTCCATTATTTTTGAGGAGAAATTTTCAGAAAATAATGAGCATATTTCGGATATTCCAAGAAGCTCTCCTCTCAGCACAAAGAGAAAAATGGAAGATGAAATTGTCGAACATACACCTACTGCTCCCATAATTAATCATGAACCAAATCTTGAGGAGGATGATTCGAAGATAAATAAGAAATTCAATTCAATAGAGGAGAGATTTCAAAAATTTACCGATCGATTCATCGCATTCTATGGTGGCTCGGACAGTAAAATGAATGAGGAAATAACTGGATCTGAGATTGAAAATTCTGAGGATATTTAGGGACCTATGGACAGTTCTAAAATGATTATGCTGCTGACCACCACCCTGAACACCAGAGCCCCTCTTCGTCTGACGAACACCCCACACCCCCACACCACCCAGAAAATACCAAAAAAATGGAAATATTTGAAAATCACAAAAAAATTGAAAATTCAGAAAATTTCATAAAAATTAAAACTGAATATGATCTGTGAAATTTGGATCCGACTATACGGGAAGCACTGGAAAAACGCTTGATATTTGAACTTCCCTTTATACAGGCCATTGAACACTTCCCCGACCTTAAAAGATTTATAACAGATAAATTAATGAACAAAAAGTCGGGCAGAATACGAACAAAGACTGAAAGACATATCTTGTCAATGGCCTCCTCCTTGGTGTTGAGGAGAAAAACCAAGAGCCGCATACTAAAGCGGTTGCCCAGATTTGACTGCAAAATCAAAGACACAATTTTCACCCATGCTCGGATTGATGATGATTCACCAATTAATATCCTCCCGACCTCTGTATTCCATGAACTCAAACTCGGACCGATTCGGAAGATACGAGAGATTGTACAATTAGCGGACCGATCGATAAAGCGGCCGAGAGGAACCATTTCTGTGATCATGAAATTCCAAGGTGCTCCGCTCAAGGTAGAATTCACGATCATCGATATTGAGCATCAAGGAGAATTTACCCAGTCTCCAATCATTCTCGGAAAGCCATTCTTGGCATTGGCCAAGGCGAGTATCGATTGTGAGACTCGGGAAATCAATTTCACAGCATTGGAAGCACTTAAAACCGACCCTATCTTTGAGGAACCACGATCTTCTGAGGCAACCCACGAAGTCCCCAACAACCGTAACCATGAAGCAGTAGAAGAGCCCTACCCTGCAGCCACACCTGAGATAACGGTTGTTGATGAGACTATTGGTTTAGAAAATCTCCCCCTGCTCCATTCCCAGCCGCTCTCACCATGGACAATCATCTATATGAATCATATGATCCGGAGACTTATGTATGGGCACACCCTGGGTCAACCTACTCTGACTACATGGATTACATCAACTCGACACAAGAATGCACCAACATCGAATCAGTTGAGAAAGAACATGCAGAGACTCTCCCCAATATTCAAATTCCCGAGGATCTCAAAATAGACAAATCTTTCTACTACGATCCAGAGACATATGCATGGTCATACCCTGGAGCAACATTCTCTGAATATCTTGAACAAATCATCCCAAATCGAGAGTGCTCAAACATTCGAGAGACTAAGAACGAGCACGCAGACCAAGCACCAACCAAGGAAAATTCAAATGGCTATTCATCTGGATACTCAAGTGAACCGACACCTTCACGAAAAAATAAAAAGAGAGTCACCTTTGACCTTTCGGAAGAGGAATCAGTTGATGATCCCTCATCAGGTCCGGAAAAGATGGTTTACATGAGTGAAGTCTGTTCGGCAGCCCTAAAGCCATATCTTCGTAAGGATCCAAAATTCAATCCGCGTTGGGCAACTCCCGTTCCTAACTGCTACTCATCCAAAGATGATGCTCCTGCATTCTTCAAGTACACTGGAATCCTTTCGTATGAACTGACTGAGACCGGTGCTTCTGAGCATTTATCCGAGGACAAACTGATTGACCCCAAGAAGGAACAAATTCTGAGAAAACAATTGAAAAAACAAAAAGACCAGAATACTTGGAGTATGCCCACTTTCAATTACTACTCCTCTGAGGATAATTCCGATGATGGATATCTTTCATCTGACTCAAACAATTCATCCACTATCCATCATAATTTGTCTGGGGATGACACTGACAATAGTTGGGAGTCATATGCCTCATCTCCAACTCATCATTACGATCTCCCACCGCAGGCTCACAAAAAGATCAGCCGAAAGCCGCCTTAATCATCGGCTACCCACCCTCCCTCCCGACCACATCGGTTCCCTTGTACAGCTTCTTCCTCTACTTAGGCCAAGGCCTAAGTATAGGGGGGACCGATGCCATCTGTTTATATCATTCTTCTCCTAATTCCTTATCGCTTCATTTCCACCCTTCTTCCATACTTAGGCTGTCCAGAGCCTAAGTATAGGGGGAACCGACATCCACCCGTATATACTCTCCTCATTTCCTGACCGCTTTTCTTTTCATTCTTTTTCTTCTTTTCTTTTTTCTTTCTTTTTTCTCACTCTCTTACGCTTAGCCCGAGCTATGTCTTCTTTACGCTTCTTGTGCTCTGAGGACACAGCACTCGCTAAGTATAGGGGGGTCTGTATATATACTTTGTATATATTTTACCCATATCTCGTACTTTCGCGTAAGTCTATATGTATTTACGGGGTGGGTACTAACTTGAAAAAAAAAAGAAGAAGAACACTGACTTGCCCAAATTTTCTGAAAAAAAAATGAATGAAAAAGAGGCTTCTTATTCCATTTTCTGCATAAAAAAATCCCTTGCATAAAATGTCAAAAAAAGAAGAAGAAGAAGAAGACTGACTTGCCCCAATTTTCTGAAAAAAAATGAATGAAAAAGAGGCTTCTTATTCCATTTTCTGCATAAAAAAATCCCTTGCATAAAATGCAAAAAAAAAGAAAGAAAAAATGATGAAATGTCTGCATTTCACGCACCTGCACTCCATCCAACATCATATGCATTTGCATCTGTGAAAAGTCATTGGGTTCTGAACCAAGTTATGAGCCGAAACCGAGAGTGGTCTGGACTTGACCTTAATCCATCTAATTTTCAGAGGAACTTCACCGAGGAATAGGATTTTAAGAGCTTCAGGTCTTTGTGACTTAATTCCTTAAGTTCCACATGACAATGTACAACGTTTGACTCTTAACGTCTAACCTGGTCTCTTCATTCTGGGTACAACTCTGGAATAGGGAATTAATTCGCACTCTCGCACTATGCACTTAGCTCAACCCAAACGGGATGTTGGAAGACTGTGTGAGTCTCTTTTCTGGTAGCGTGGAAATCTAAAGACCGGAGTACGGGTTGAAATAAAGCTTCGGAAAAGGGATGGACGGCTGGGCACAATTTTTCTAAGACCCCAAAAAATGTACGGAACAAAAGATTCTATATCCGTAGGGGCACAACAAGATCCAAGCAGAACCACCAAAAATTCCAAATACATAGAAGCATTCTACCAAATAAAAATCCGACCAAAAAGGTCCAAGCTTCAAAAACCTGCAGATCTTGGTGGAGACTCGGCTACACTGGCCATCTTCACAAGGAGAGGTGACTACACTGGCCACCCTCCAGTTCTTTTCTATTTCTTCTATCTTCTCCTTCATTCGATTGTGAACACAGCACGACAGACCTTAGAAGGAAATACCTTACTCCCCGAGGACGAGTTACTAGAGAGGAGAGGAACATGGTAGTCTAGCATTCTGGATGGGAAGAGCTAAAACCCTTCACACACATGAGTCGGTTATTCAATGTTCATAGGGTATACTCTGGGAAGAGGATTGATCTAAGATGACTTCTGAGCCGAAACTGTGTCAATGATATGTAGAACTTGAGGACTGTTGATTTTAAAATTCTAAGTCTCACAGAAGTTCCGCCACATTGTTAATCCAAAGGTCGAGTTTAGTTTCGCTTTCACCTTCAGTTCATGGTCTTGGTATGGAACCCAGTCTCATTTCACTCCATGGCATTTCTTTTTGATGCTCAGGGACGAGCATGGTTTAAGTTTAGGGGGATGATGAATCTCGGATTCACCATTCTAAGTCTCATTAATTAAGCTCAAGTCCCTCAAAATCAACTGCATTTCAGCATCTATTTCGCATAATTAGCATTTATGCATGATTTCATAAGAATTGCATTTTAGCGTTAATTTCTGCATATTTTAAGAAGCCAAAAATCCAAGCCCAAATTGACCTGTAAATAACCTAACTTCTCCTATTTTTAACTCCTCCATGCTAACTCCGAATGCCACAAAACCACTGCCTCTGTGTACACATCATTAACAAGAATAAATGAAAAATACAAAAAAATAATTGACCCAGGCAAGTGGACCAAAAACCCAAACCCTAGTTATAGGATTTTCGGACTAAAAGCCACATATCTTCCCCATCCAGTGTCCGATTTGTTCCTACTCACTTTTGAACTAATGCACATTCAATTACCTTCAAAACAAGACCAAGTTCAAGTGAATCGGAGTTCGTATGTGAAAGTTGGGTTTTGGGCCTCTTTTGTACCTTGTATATTTTCGCGGCTTTTACCTGTATTTTATGCATATATTTTCTTTATCATTAAAAATCCAAAAAAATTAGATTTAGATGTCTTTTATTTTTCCATATTTTTCCGGATTTTTTATCGTGTTTAAAAATGACAAAAAAAATAGAAAACCCAAAAATCAAGGTATTCTATGTACATGGGATACCCTAAAAATTCACTTTTCACATTTGACCGAATTTGGCTTTGATGTCTTCATGAACATTGTAGATCTCGTCGAGACGAGCATTTTTCGTGAAGGAACTTTTTCGATCCGAGGTCATTTGATATTTCTTTTTGATTTTATAAAGGGTTTTATTTTCGATTTATCTGGAGCTGACACGTGGTAGCCTCAGAGGCCGCCACGTGTTAGTGGTTTTTGGCCTTCTCTTTTCTTCGTTTTTATTAAAAAAAATTAATAAACGATGCACATGCGTCGCACGTGCCCCGCTCCTCCCCATTTAAATCGCCACGTGGCACGTCTCCAGTCGTTCGATCTCGGTCGATCGAACGGCAGGAGACCCATCTTCTCCCCCTGCGCCTCCTTTGACCGCCCGCCCCCAATCTTCGGAACCTCCGTCGCCGCTCCTCCCATCTCACAACGGCCGCCCCGATATTCTCACCAACGCCCTCCGCGTCGCCGCCCCGCTATCCTCGCACCGGCCGCCTCCCTCTCTCTCTATAAAAGAGCACCGGCCGCCCCCAGTCCAAGCCATCCGCCGACTTCTATCCTAGGAAGCCTCCGAGGTGGTGACAACCCTCCGACCACTCCTACTCCGGCGAGATCCAAGCTCCCCGAGCTTGTCGCAGCAAGCGGCTCCACTCCCGCCTCGGCTGCTCGCTCCGGCACCGCCGTTGAGCCCTTCCAGGTTACCTCTCTTTCTCTCTCTCGCTCTCTCTATCTCTCCACCTCCGAGCTTATTTGCTCCGCTCCGAGCTTCACCCTCTTCGCCACGTGGCATGAGCGAGGCCGTTCGATCTCGCTTGATCGAACGGCCACTGCTCGTCTCCCTCAACCTTACACCCTCCGCTCCTTCTCCTCCGCAGATCTCTCCAACCACCACCGCCAACTTTGCAACGACCGACTCTCGCCGTTCTCACCGGTCACCAACCGCCTCCGCGATACCCCCGCAACCACCAAACGACCCCGCTCGACTAACGACTCCATCGCCGACCCCTTTGTCTACCCTATTTAAAGACCCTCGTCCCCTTCGCAATAGCCATCCGCCGTTACTACTCATCTCCAAATCGCTGCCGGTGGTGACAGCCCGACGTGCCCATCTACCCCGGCGAGATCCGAGGAACTCCCTTCCTCGCTGCAGTCGCGACAACCGCCGCCTTTGTTGCTCCTGCTCCGCGCTACGCACCGTCGATCCATCGACGACATCTCCGCCAACTCCGCCAAACGTGCTTCATCGAGCTTCGCCCGCTTCATCGACCTCGCGCTCATCGTCGTCAACCAGCACTCCACCGATCGCTCCAGCAACTTCAACGACTATCCTTCACCGACCAGCTGCTCCGCCTCCGGCTACACCCCGATCGAATCCTCCGCCAACTACGACTTCAACCTCCGCGAGCCTTGCTTCTCCTGCTCCAGCGATTCGCCGTTGAGCCAGCGACCTCCGACCAGCTTCGGCGGTTACCACCAACGGCGCTCCGACTTCGCAACCGCCTTCCACCGACATGCGGAGCTCGCCCCAACTTCATCACCGACAGCTGCTAGAGGCGGTGCGCTCACCAGCACCGCCTCTCGACCTCTCTCACGCCGGAAGCCGGGAGCCAAGCCCGAGGCCCCCACGCACATGCTAAGCACGTGCGTTTGGGGGAACTTTCACCGATACCCTCCACCTCTCTCCAAATTCGCCAGAAGATCCAGGTGTCACGTGCTTTGCACGTGACTTTCTGGGAAAATTACAGAGAACCCCCGGCCAGGTCCTGACATTCGCATCTAAGTCCAGCCAATCCACGGTCACGTGCAACGCACGTGACCATTGGAAAAATTGCAGTTCACCACCTTGAACTACTGGTAATTATAAGGGACCCTTCCATTGCATTTTTTATTTATTTAGCCTATTTATTTATTGCAGAAAGACCCCTGTGTTCTTCCTTATTTTTAGTATATTCAGTACATTATTTTATTAATCCAAAAATTACATAATGTTCCTCACATGACTCTCTACATTTTGACACATCTTGGATATTTTTATGGTCAGTGGTTAATTATTAGTTAATTATTTTGTGGAAAATTACGTAATTTTCCCATCTTATGCTCTGGAATTTATCATTGATTAATCATTTCTCTAAAAATCCCCGAAAAATCACATATTGTAGAGATTATTGTGCTTGACATTGTGCCCAAATATATTTGCATTTGCATGCATACTTTGCTCTGTAAAAATCATTTTGCATATTTCACTGTTTAATTTTTAATAGGTATTAGACCCCACATTTTTTAGATTTAGGATTTTTCTGAGATCCATCACCTAGTGATCGATCTTAGATAATTTTATCTCTCGAAAATAAGTAGGTTTAATATTTATTATAATTAAATATTGGAAATCATTCTGTTTGCATTTAAAAATTCATAAAAAATTCATATCGCATCCAAAAATTCCAAAAAAATTACTGTGCACTCATTTCATCATCTTTTACATCTCGGCAAAGTTTCGTATTTTTCGGACATCGTTTGATTGAACTTTACATTTTAGTCCCTAAAATAGGCCGAATTTGCATTTTGCATCCCTTTATTGCACGAAAAATTCCAAAAAAGACCGCCTTGAAAACCGAACTAAAAATTGGATAGACACAACTCTAGGTTGTTCCTTTGCCTCCTTGTGATCGACCTTGGGACTTGCCCAAGTAAAATAAACATAAAACCACTTGAAAAAAAATTGATTAAACATTTGTGGTTATTTCTTGACTGTTTCCGATCGCCGCCTACAACGAACGACATTATTAATTTCACACACGAACGATTAAAAACACATTCTTAACGCGGCTTTTATCGGACTCGTCAATCTATCATGCCAATGCTTTACTTTGTCCTTGTACACCACACTGTTGTCGTATGCTCTGTTTTTGACTTCCACTAGCTCATTCAGATCCATTTTTCTCTATTTCTGCCCTAGGTGTGTGTTCCATTTGACCTTCATGATTGGCCATTCTGATTTGTGCACTAACTCTGTGGGCAAATGGCACTGCTTTCCAAATACCATCCTTAATTGGGAGGTTCCTAATGGTGTCTTATAAGCTGTCCTATAAGCCCATAGGACTTGATCCAAGATATGAGACCAGTCCTTCCTATCTGGGCGGACAAGCTTTTGTAGTATGGTTTTTACCTCCCTATTCGACACCTCAGCCATGCCATTGGTCTGTGGGTGGTAAGGACTAGCGATACGGAGTTCGATGCTGTAGTCCTTCAAGAGCTTCCTTACATCTCTGTTCACGAAGTGGCTACCCCCATCTGATATCAACACTTTGGGTATCCCGAACCTAGAGATGATGTGATATCTAATGAATTTACACACAGTCTTGCTGTCTGCGACTCGGGTTGGGATAGCCTCCACCCACCTTGACAGATAATCTACCTAGAAGGATGTATTCGAATCCGTGGCTGACAGGGAATGGGCCCATGAAGTCGATGCCCCAGGCGTCAAAGACATCACAAATGATGACAGGCTGTATCGACATCTCATCCTTGCAACCAACGGTTCCTCCCATTCGCTGGCATCCTGGGCACGACTTGGCAAAGTTGATTGCATCGCAAAATAGAGTCGGCCAATATAAGCCACATTGAAGTACCTTCCATGCAGTCCTCTTCCCAGAGAGGTTTCCTCCTGCCTCCAGACTGTGGCAAAAAGTAAGGACACTCTGATATTCCTCCTGAGGAATACACCGTCTCCAGACACAATCTGGTCCTAAAAAGAAAAGGATCGGATCCTCCCAATGGTAATGTCGTGAATCCGACTTTAGTCGGTTTATATGGCTCTTGGGCCAGTCTTCCAGAACATTCTTAGACACATGATAGTTCACGATATTGGCGTACCATGGGAGTTAGTCGACAACAAAAATCGACTCGTCAGGGAAGGAGTCTCGAATTGACGTATCATCAGAAGCATTAAGATCCTTGAGACGGGAGAGGTGATCAGCTACTACGTTCTCTTTTCCAGGTTTATCACGAATGTCCAAATCAAAATCCTAGATAAGTAGAATCCACCTAAGAAGACACACCTTCGCATCCTTATTTTCCATTAAGTACCGTAATGTTGTATGGTCAGTGAACACAATCACCTTGGATCCAATTAAGTGAGATCTGAACTTATCCAAGGCGAACACTACCGCAAGCATCTCCTTTTCCGTAACTGTATAGTTACGCTGAGCAGTATCATGAACTTTGCTTGTGTAGTGTATGGCGAACGGGACGACATCCCTCCTTTGTCCTAATACATCCCCAACAACAAAATCTAATGCGACAGTCATGATCTCAAAAGGTAGAGACCAACTTAGGGCTTCTAGGATTGGGGCATCCATTATCATTCCTTGTAATAGTTTAAAGGCTTCAAGAAATTTGTTATCAACAATGAACTCCATGTCCTTGACTAAAAGCTCAATTAGCAGTCGGGCGATCTTAGAGAAATCCTTGATAAATCTTCGATAAAATCCAACATGCTCGAGGAAAGACTGCAACTGTTTCACGTCGGATGGTGGCTGGAGTCGTCTGATCACGTCCATGTTGGCAGGGTCAACCTCCATTCCTCTCTTGGAGATGACGTGCCCCAACACAATGCCCTCTGTCACCATGAAGTTACTTTTCTCCCATGAGAGCACCAGATTGACCTCACAACACCACTTGAGGACTCAGTCTAGATTACTAAGACATGAATCAAAGGAATCACCTTGGACCGAGAAGTCATCCATGAAGACTTCTAGGAATTCACCGACCATTTCGATGAATACAACAATCGTGCACCTTTGAAAAGTACCAAGAGCATTGCATAACCCTAAGGGCATGCGCCTGAAAACATAGGTACCAAAGCGTCATGTAAAAGTGGTTTTCTCCTGGTCCACAGGAGCTATGGCTACTTGATTGTAGCCCGAGAACCCGTCTAAAAAGCAGCAGAATTTTTTCCCCGCTAATCTCTCTAAGATTTGATCAATGAATGGTAGGGTAAAATTATCCTTCTTCGTCACGGCATTCAAGCGTCTGTAATCCATACAAACGTGCCACGACTTGGGTACTCGTGTCATGATCTCCTCTCCGTCCTCATTGGTGGTCGTCTGAATTCCTGACTTTTTCGGGACAACATGGATTGGTACCACCCATTTGGAGTTGGAGATGGGATAAATAAAACCGCGTCACACCATTTCTCTATCTCCTTCTTCACTACCTCTCATAATTTTGGATTCAACTGACGTTGGAATTCATGAGAGGGTTTAGCCTCATTCTCTAAGTAGATATGGTGCAAACAAAGAGCGGGAATTATCGCGTGGAGATCGGAGATGCTCCAGCTTATTACCTTGCAGTTTTTATCCAGGATCTCTAGCAAGCAAGATTCCTGCTCCTCGGTCAATCGCGAGCTGATGATGACCGGATATTTCTTCTCTTGTCCCACAAGTAAGGTGTATTTCAATGTTGTGGGTAAAGGCTTGAGCTTAGGTAAGGTGTGATCATCAAGGAAGTCTGGCTCAATCGAATCTGGCTCTCTGCAGGTAGTTGCTGGATCTGTCCTTGAAATTGCTGCCACCGACTCATTCGACTCTGGAGTCGGATCGTCAAGGGTTTCTAAGCAATCGGCAAAAGCCATGTCCAACTCATCATCCTCATATTCTGATTGTCATAAAGAGGGAAGGACTGATAGGCCCAACTGGCCCTCTAAGTCACCGAAGATGTAGGGGGATGCCCATTCTGTGTTGTACTCATTTCTAACGGTCTTGCAAACTGACTCATGCACAAGATCTTCTCCGGAGGAGAGGGACTGATCAATGCTGGCTGGGTTTTGTCTGAAGGGCCCAACATGAATACATTCTACTTCAGACAAATAGTACTTGGTGTTGGATTCTGAATTCGGCCTCTGCCACCTGGTTTGCTTCATCTCAAGTTCCTCATCTCTGCCTGGAGTTTGGAACTGGATCTTCCTGATCTTGTAATCAAATAAGGTCCTTGTTGTTCTGAGGAAGGGCCTTCCAAATATGATCTGGGAATCTCTCCAACTTCGAGGGGTCTCAATATCCAGGACTGTAAAGTCCACCATATACTCCTGACCCTTGACTTTTATTATAACGTTACTTAATTCTCCTTGAGACGTCTTGGTTGATTTATCTGCAAAATTGGAGTAAGGCTCTGGATTTCCCAAGAGGTCATAGATTAAGCCGCTCATAGAGGGATGTAGTCACGAAGTTAATTGAGGATCTGTTCTCAAGGAGAGTGCATGCAAACGCAGTGTCATCTACATGACTCACCACATAATGTGCACCCATGTCTCTTTGTTTCCTCGAAAATACATTCTTTATTGTGTAAGTAGTGGCAACTAACAGGACGTGTTTCTCAACACGGCTTTTGGTCTTCCTGTTGACCCTAGTAGGTGTGCACCTCTCCTTAAGGTACTTCTGGAATGCAGGTGTCATGTCCACATACTTATCGAAGGGGATTGTGACCTTGATGTACTTGTTACAGAACTTTGCCATCTTAAGGTCGTCTTTTTGTATTTTTTTGGTTTTCTTCTTTTCACCCTTAAGAGCTCGGGGGAAATGGATTATTGAAGCTAACTCAGATTCCGAAACCGAAAGATTTTCATTGAAATTAGGAACTGAGTTCTTTACAAGACTCTGACACTGACTCTGACACTCACTCTGACACTGACTGAAATAAAATTTCAGCTACGAAACCGGTGATGCATCTTCCATGACTGCTGGGACATCCTCCTCAAATGGAGGTGTGGGCTCCTCATCGGTATGTCCTAGCTCACTGCTGGTGTTGTTGTCGTTCTTCTTCGAGGACTTGGAAGTCCTCTTCTTCTGCCGATGGTGGTGGTGGTGCTGCTCCTCTGCCTCTAAATTCTCCTCAGGTAGAGACTTGGCGGCATCTTCCTCCGATGCCCGTGCCTGACCAGGTACGATTACATTCCTTCCGCTCCTGAGGGACATATGATTTACATTACCATACGAAAGGATCTCATGTTAAGATATAGAGTTATCTGAATAGTATACCTGATCTCTTGGTCGGTTCAGGCCTTGATTCAAGCTATTTGGGTTGGCATAAACCTGGTCAGGAATTGGGGTCTTTGGCACCATCTGTTGGTCCTGGGTACGATAAACAAATTCAAATCTGTTCTTATATCCAGGTAGTCATTGTGAATCTGTTGGACCCTATTAGTCAGGGTCTGGATCGCCAAGGTGAGGGACTCCAATTCGCTTGTGGGATGCGCTTGTTGCTGATGACTCGAGGGTGAGTTCCTATATTGGCCATGCTAGCCATGCCGGTACTGCTGTTGATGGGAAGGTGTGGAGGGCCCTGCTGGTCCGAGTGGAACGTGCGTTGCTGCTGGTGCTGTTGAGGCTGGTACCCTTGTCCGGGTTGGGACTGTACGAAGCATGGTACGAGGACGGAGCTGTTTTCCTGGTAAGTTAGGGAAGGTCGGTGTGGTTGACCGTTCCCTATCCCCGATAGTCTGTCAACGGGGTCATGGTTGTACAACAGCTCGTTGATCACCAACACCTACGGAGACTCCTCGTATCCTGTCTCCACTTATGGGGGTGTGTGCTGCTCCTGTTGAGCGTATTTCTGCTCCTCTACCTAGCTACATTGAGGCCCTGAAGCCTATTCCTGTACAAGATGAACTCGGAGTACATGTACAGGTGGTGTAGAAGGGGCATGTAGCCATATCTTGGCTACCTTCTCAGTCAGTTCCTCCACTTGTTTCGACAACCACGAGAGTGCCTCAAGGTCAGTGATCCTCTTGTGAATCTGCTCGACCATGGTTAACTTATCACCTATTTTCCCCATGCTGGGGATGAGGTCGTTCGTTAGATCCTCTACAGTCCTCCTGGCTGTCTCGTTGGATAGGCTTGAGGAAGGCAAATGATAGGCCCTGGTGGCCAGAGATCTGCCTGTTTCCACCATCTGTTCTAGGATCTTCCATACAACATCTTTGTTCTTGTTCAGATAGCTTCCTCCACAGGAAACACTCACTAACCCCTTCATCTTCGAGGTCATACCGCAGAACAAGGTCTGGACTAAGATTGCTTTTGTAATGTCGTGGCAAGGGCAATTCTACGTTAAGTCATTGAATATGTCCCAAGCTTCATGGAATGATTCTTTGGGTCCCTAGGAGAAACTCGTGATCTTGGTTCTCATCTTATTAGTACTACTGATTGGGTAGAACTTGTTCAAGAAAAGGTCCTTGAACTGCATCCAGGTCGTACATCTCAACCCGAGATTTTTCAACCAATGTGCAGCCTTATCTCCTAAGGCAAATGGGATGGCCTTCAGCCTGATGTAGTCTTGTCCGACCCTAGGGTGACTAAGGTTGTTGCAAACCAGCTCCAAGTCTCTAAGGAAAGCATAAGGTTCTTCATTGGCGTTTCCGTTGAACTTCGGTAGCAAGCTCAGAAAGTGGGGCTTCAGCTTGAATGCTTCAGGGGGAACCTCAGGTACTAGCCAGCTATGTATTTCATTTCTGCGGAATTATATGTGGCTACCATGGGTCGGTCAATTCCTTCAGCCTTGATCACCTGTCCCATCCTAGCCATCAGTTCTGCATTCAATTGTTTGACTCTAGCTAGTCGAGCCAGGAGTTGGAGCATGGGGTCTTCTCTAGGTTCTTCCTTGTCAGCGTTTTTCTTCGGTATTTTTCCTCTTTTCCTGGGCAAAGAAGATGGTCTATGTTAGAGGACATATCAAGGAAAGGATTCTTACTGAGGTGATGGTCTTCCTCGATCAGATTAGAGGAGAGAAAAGGGTTGGTTTGAGAGTAACCACCCTGGGGTTCATCCCGAACTCAAGAAGGTCATGGGCTCGGGTTGTCCCAAGTTTCGCTTGAGCCGGTGAAGATGAGCTTTGTGGGGGGTTCAAAGAAATATTGGCGAATCGGGAATAGATATCCCCCCAATCAGTCATCTTGGATGGCAAAAAGAAAAATCGAGACTTCTAAGTGCAAGATAGAATTTTACTCCTATCTGATGCAAGCAATTGAATCCAAACCATATTTTTCACACTCAACACAGTGAAGGACTCAAAATCGAGTCCGATTAATATGGTTGATTCTAAGTATGAATTTATCAGACAAGTAGAAAAGGTTACGTGGCCTATAGGGGAGTCGGCTAAAAGCCAGATGCATCTTCCCTGTTTAACCTATCACCTAAGATATCAATGTCCTTCCTATCTCCGCTCCTATCACTAGCTGAAAGTTCAAGGACCTGCCCCTATCTACCTACAGAGTAGGAGGAGGTTGACAAGGCTCTAACTTTGCCCCTATCTACCTACCGGAGCAGACGGAGGCTACTAGCAACTTGTCGCGGTGCACTGCGATTTCGCCCCTACGTAACTACATAGTAGGCGGAGGCTACTTGACGCTGGTTAGTTGAACCCAAAGCTCAACCGACGATATTTGCTCGGATTATGGTACATGATATGGTAGGCAGGGATTTTTGGCTTTCCTCTGGGGTGCTCACACACTTTAGTACCCTCACTCAGCCTGAAAACAAGGTCAGGGTTAATTTCCCGCGAGCAGAATTTCCAATTTTTATTGATTTCATTTTTTTGGTCAATTTTTTTTAGCAGTCCCAGTTTTAAGTTAAGCGATCACTTGTTTAGTCCAGCCACAAAGCACGCCTATCATCCAATCCCAATTTCTTTTTTATCCTATGTTTGATAAAACCAAGGGGGAGGAGTCGAGAAAAGCCGATGCAAGATAAAACAATGATGATATGCAAAGTTGAGAAGACTTACAATGATCCTTTTGCTTTTATGCAGGATGCATAACAGAATTTAAAACTTTATTCTATATAAAATGCAAACGATGAAATCCACTCCTAGACAGGTAGTTTTATTAGCGAGTGAAGCACATAATGAATTTGGCTAGATCTGCGATCTAAGTGCGTCTTTTATGTGTGAAGTGTGGTCCTAGAATTTTACAAGCATAAGCAATTCCTAAAGTAGCTCTAAGAGCTGCAAGTGCAAGCCTATTCTACGTAAAAGCTATCCACACAGGACAAGGGGACACGTTTCCAGTATCTTTACACGTGCGAGAACCCAAATGGGAACCGCTGGAAAAATGCAAAAATAATGGAAATGACAGCAATTACAAGTCCTTACAAATCTCTCAAATTATTTAATGCGAGCTCCTCGGTTCGCCTAGCGAAGCGCCTTTAACTCATTGTTTTCCTCGCATGAAAATTAGTTGAGATTAGATAAAGGACGACACAAAATGAAAACAAATGACAGAGAAATATTAACAAGAAAAGCCGGGAATGGAAAATCAAAACTAAAAATTTCCTAAAAACATAACGTAAGCTGTGCCTCCCTGGCAACGACACCATTTTGAAGATGCCTCGTCTACCCTTGTTAATTCAACCAAATTATCGATCAAATTAAAAATTAAGTTCATTGCAGTCGAATAATCAAGACTTCATCAAAAACACCACTAAGAGTTAATGAAGAATCAAGTTTAAGCGACATATTTATTTTTATTGGGCAAGCCCAAGGTCGAACTCAGGGAGGCAGCTATCTCCTTAGGTAAATTTCTAGTCAATTTTGAGATCAGATTTTCAGAAGAATATTTTTGATCTTTTTTAGGATTGCTTATGAAATTAAGGAATAACAATGCAATTTCATGCTAAATTTGCAAGTTAAATTAAAAAGATGAGCAAATGGAGTCCAAAATTAATGAAACTTGGCCAAATGATGGAATGCAATGAAACTAAGTGTCTACAATTTTTTTTGGAATTTTCAGACTCTAGATGAATTAACTACGAATAAAATATGTATGCAAGGTAGTTTTTACAAAATTAATTCTAATAAATACCAAATGACATTATTTTTAGATATAAAAATTATCATAGATATGTCTAAGTAAAAAGAGTCCATGAAAATTAATAAACCTTAAAATCTATGTGAATTGGATCTATTAAAAATCAATTAAGCAAATTATTGTTTGATTTATTCAGGCCTCATGATGCGTGTAAATGCAGTGATTTTTGGGCACAGTGAAGAGTAATTTATCCTAGGTCTAACGTAATTTTATGGGAATTTTTGGAGCAACAAATAACTTAATATTAATTAAAAGGCACACAATAGGCAAAATATGTCAAATTTGACCAAAATAATATTATTAAAATAAAGGTGGCTCAAAAAATAAAACACATGTCACATAAGATAGAGGACAAGTTAAACGACAAATGTAATTTTTAGAAATTAAATATGATGAAATATGGACACCTAATTATGCGTGCAAAGACAGGGGTCCAAATACAAATACAGAAAATGAAATTTCTTCAAAATAAAACATGCTGACAGGGACTTAAATGCAATTACCTATAATGCAGGGGGGATGGATGCAAAATTCCCACAAAGACATGTGCTTCTCACGTGACGTGCCTGGCAGGGACCAACTTGCAATTTCTGAAATGTTCTTAGGGCTCTGTGTAATTTGCCCAGCCCTCACGTGACAAACGTGTGAGGGGGCGAGGCTCGGACGAAGTTGGAGGCTCGGGAGAGGCTCGGATGGCACCTGAGGCTCGGCTAGCTTCGGATCAGATTCGGATACTCCGAGCCAAAGGTCGGGGATGAGGCTCGGAGCTTGCAACACGACGTGATGTAGGCCGCTGGATCAAGATGTATACAACGGTGGCTGGAGCTGCTCTCGTGGCGCACATAGGGGCTGTTAGATCAAGGTAGATCTAACGGTGGCTGATGAAGTCGATCTGGCAGAGTGCTGGCCGTTGGATCCCTCGGATCCAACAGGGGTTGGAGGCGGGCGACGTGGCTCGATCAGAACCGTACGATCAAGGGGATCGGACGGTAGATGTACGTCGTGTTCCTCCGGTCCACCTCCTCTTGCGGCGAACTTGGCGGGGCTCCGGTGAAGAGGGTCCTGCTCCGCCGCCCTCCCTTGTGCTCGATGAAGCACACCGATAGCTCATGGTATGCTTGGATCGGTCGTGGAAGTGTCAGGGAGCTACTAGAGGTCCTAGAAGTAGCTCGGGAGGTCCTTAGGCTAGAGACATTGAAGCTCTAATGAAGGTCCGGTGAAGTTCCGATCAGAGAAGAGGGATGTACCTGCAGGGTTAGACTGTGCCAAGAGAACAAAAGCTCGTGCTCATGGGATTGCAAGGAATGTGACGAGAGGCCTGGAAGAGAAAAGAGGAGGCTGATGGTCTTCCTCCGTCGTGGCGGCAGAGCGTTGGTCGGAAGGGGGTACGAGGTTTTGTTGGAATGAATGGAGTAGCGCGCGAAGATGGGAACTCCAAGGCAGAGCTCGGTGGATGGTAGGAAAAGCGTGAGGATGCATGGCGAAGTGGAATAAATTTCGAGAAAAACGTTAGGAAAGAAGAAGGGTGATCGGAGGAGGATGTTGGAGTCTACCTGGGTTAGAAGCTCAGAGAGGAGTTCATGGTCTTCGCTCAAGGGTCGGTAGCGGCCCGAGCTCGTGCAGCTCATCGGAGGAGCTGCTACACGACAGAGGTGTGTTGCGGATCTCTCCGGAGGTAGTCCACCTTCTTCGCTCGATGTCGTGCCTAATCGTTGTCACCGATGAGGAGAGGAGATCTCTAGGGTACCTTCTTCTATGGCAGATGGGGTGAAAAGAGGCCGGAGGTGCTGGATTTATAGAGAGAAGGTGGAGGTGGCAATGATGAGAGACGAGGTTTCGTGGGGTTTGTGGAGTGAGTGGGCGAGTTTAATGGAGGTCAACGAGGAAGAGGGAAGCATGGGCTACGTCATGGAGGTGATAGAGGGCGGAGATGGTGACTGGAGTGGTGCCAGAAATAGAAAGGGGGTGGAGCCATCGTGAGGTGGAGATCGTGGGAAAGAGAGAGGGCCAGAGGTAGGAGACGATGCCCCAACCGTTGGATCTAGTGATCCAATCGCTAGGAGATGGGCGCGAGGAGACGGTCCAGATCAGATCGGAGCGATGCGATCAGAGGGATGTGATGCAGCAGGAACAAGTGGGTGGGATCTAATCATCAAGGCGATGCTCCAATGGCTACGAGCGTGCCACATGGAGAGCGGAGTATAAGGCGCTGACGTGCGGTCTTGATGAGATCTGTGGATGGATCGGACGACTGAGGGTTTATGTGATATGGAGGGCCGAGATCTGAAGGCAGTGAGGACGATCTGACGGCCCAGAGGCAAGGCATGTGACGACCAATGGAGTGGGCCACGTGGCACAGCCAGAGGGCACCATGTGGCACCATTTGGTTGGTCGATAAAGAATGTTAGATAATAGGAAGAATATGGCCAAATTTGGAAAAACTCGAAACATGAAAGTTGTAGATCTCGATGATATACAAATTTCATGTTGACAAAAATAGAAATGAGGTCAAAAATAGTACTAAAATACAAGGGCACAATTATCCATACAAACAGTATACAATGGGGCCCTAAAATCCAAGTATGCATACGAGCTTCGATTCAAATGAAATTGGTTTCATTTTAGAGATCTCTGAATGTGTATTAATTTAAAAGTGAGTAGACCTAGATCAGAGGCTGTATGAGAGAGATATGTGCATTATAAGGTCCATGACTTCCAACTGGGTTTCGGATTTTATTGGGCAATTATTCAAGTCAGCAATTTTTTGGTATTTTTCTTGTATTATTATTAGTAATATATACACTATAGAGTTGCTTTTATTGGATTTGGAGTTAGTATAAAATATATACAAATAGGGTGAATTTTACAAGTGATTTGGGCTTCTCATTTAATGCAGATGCAAATGCTAAGATGCAGATGTCATCAATGCATGCATGAATGCTAATTATGTAATTTTTATGGAAATATGCCCCTAATTACCCAGGAACAAGGCTTTATTTTCAACTTTTAGAGTGATGAATCAAATATTCATCAAGCCACATCTCCTTGTGAAGATGGCTAGTGTAGCCAAGTCTCCACGAAGGTTGCAGTCTCTCGGAATCTAGACCGTTGTGGTCAAGATATATTACTTTATTTTTTATTTAAACACGTCTGCTTCTTTTTGGTGGAAAGAATTGTTGCAGTGCATTGATATTATTATGCCCCTACGGATACAGAGTTTTTCTTTCAGCACATGTTTTGGGGTCTCAGAATAATCGTGCCAGCAGACCATCCCTCATCCGAAGCTTTATTTCAACCCATAGCTCCCATCATTAGACGTTCATGCCATTAGACTAGGTTGGGGTGCACTGGATCCTCGAAGTGACTGTGTATATTTCCTTTCACATGCATCTCTTGCTAGAGGATTCTACCCCTCACAACCCATCAATGAAGAGCTACGTGCAAGGTGCTTGTCCAAGTTAGGTCAGCGTCTAAAATAATCATGCTTGCGTATGAAATATTCTACTTAGACTAATCAAGATAACATGCGAACATAGTCTTGTGGACTCAAAGAATTAATTAGCTCATCCTTAAAAGTCTCAACTTCAATTCCTATACGGCTCCTCTAAAATTAAGTAGATTAAGGTAAAATCAAGTCCATCCTCGGTTTCTATTCATATTACAATCCAAAACCCACTAACATTCAATTTTGTATATGCTATATATGCAAATAAATTGCAAGATGATTTTTTTTAATCGAAGAATGATATGCAAGATTAAATAAGAAGCCATTTTTACAAGAGTTTTTTATTATTTTTTATTTTTTGTTATATTTTACAATAATTTAAAAAATTCTTATTATTTACAAGAATATTACAAAGGTTATACATATTTTATAGAGTACAGTACATATTATACAAATTTTATAGCTTGTATACACTTTACATATTATACAAGTATACATGTATTTTAAATAGTTTACAACAAATTTTTATCACTTTTACCAAACATGTAATTATTGTAAAATATATACAAAAATACATGAAAGTATGAGCTATGAGTAAAGTATATATGTAATATATACACATCCCCTATACTTAGTGGGTGTTATGTCCACAAAGCACAAAGAGCGAGGAAAATGCATAGCTCATGCTAAGCATAGGAGAATGAAATGAACGAAAAGTATAGAAGTTGATCCACTCCCTATACTTACGCTCTGGTCAGCCTCAGTGTAGAAGAAGAGCAAATATGAGATGGTTGAGGTCAAGATGAGAAATAGATGAATATATCAACATGGCGTGCATCGGTCACCTGTATACTTAGGCTCTAGACAACCAAATTAAAGGTACGAGTAAATATGAGAACCTATGGGGTAGGGGATGTATAAAGAAAAAAGGAAAAAGGAAAGGGCGAGAGGGGTAACTCTTCCCCGTATACTTAGGCTTTAGTCAGCCTAGTGTAGCCATAGAATGACAATGATATGGAGCTGGGGCAAGTGATAAAAGCATGGTAGAGGGAGCGTCAAAAAGAAGGAAAACTATAAAAGATGGAATAAGAATGTACAAGGATCAAGAAGGTTTGTAACAAACCTTGCGTAAATGAGGAGGTAGGGAATCAACATGTGTGTCTCTGTCGGAATTGTCCTCTGATGAATAATAGTGAGATGAAGGGATCATCCAACGAGGGTTGACACACGACTGCTTGCTCAGATAAGGTTTGAGAACAATTGAACTGATCTAACTCATATAAATCACCTCATCTTGACTACAAAAAATTCCTTCTCCGATATATCGAAGGAAACATTCGTAGTCAATTTTTTAGAACCTGAAGCTTTGAGAGGGAGAGGAGAGTGGCATGCCTTGAGGGGTTCAGGGGGAATACCTTGAGGAATCAATTGTCGACTTCCTCTCACTGGATAACTGACTAGAGGACTGAGCAAGCGTATTTTGGGGAAGGGTCAATTTGTTCCTGGTCGTCTCCTTTGTTGAAGGTCTGAGAGGTAGTTTGTGTGGGGTACAGACCATGGGTTCCTCATCAGATTAGTCACCATATAGATTGTAACACTCTTGTAGGGTCAACATACATCTCGGGTAGGTGTTAGTGATCTCAGTTGGCTTTGCATGAGAAGTTTTAGGTATCGGATCATCACAACTCATAGTCCGAAGCTATCATTGAGCATGACACAACTTTTTTTTTGTTATCTTGATCTTATCGAAGTTGTCATAGTAGTGGTCCAAACTCGTGGATGTGTAGGGAGTCTCAGATCCAATGGTTGGATCGACAGTCGGAATCATAGGTGTAGTAGATAGATTGGACTCATCTTTCTCACAATGGACACAACATCAACATCTATGTTGGTTTCCATGGGGTGGGGTGTGTCCTCAAAGGTCATATGTGATCGGTGTGCACCCAATGCGAGGAAATCGATCTCCTAGGTCTCACACTCTATTGTCACCTTAGCCAAGGCTAAGAGCTGCTTCCCAAAAATAATAAGAGACTAGGTGAACTCTACTAGTTGCTCAATACCAATGATTGTGAATTCAACTCTACATGGAGCATCTTAGAAAGCAATGTTGACTGAAATGTTTCCTCTCAACCGTTTGATGGATCGATCAGCCAGCTACTCGATCTCTCTCGATTTCCTAAGTGGTCGATGTTTGAGCTTTTCAATCATCAAGGTCGGGAGGATATTTATCGATGAGTCATCATCGATTCACGCATGGATTAAAATGGTGTCTTTGATTCCACGTACGACTCGGGACAACCACTTCACTCTACGGCTCTTGGTCTTTCTCCCCATAACCAAGGAGGTGGCTATAGACACTAGGTGTCTTTCTATCCTTGTTCTCTTAATACCTGACCTCTTGGGCATCAATATACTTTTCACAAATATTTTGAGGTCGGGGAAGTGACCTATGGCTTTTAGTAAGGGAAGCTTAATAATCAGTTCCTCGGTAATGGCGTCCCTAAGGGTAGAATCCAGATTTTTAATTCATTTTCAATTTTTATGTGGTTTATAGTTTTTCAAATTTTTTGATTTTTAGGATTTTCAATTTTTTCAGTATTTTTGATATGTGAATGAGGAGTGGGACAATGTGAAGACGCGAGTTTGGAGGGCAAGTGGTTAGTAGAAGAGGGAGGTAGAGTTTACTCTAGCCATACATAGTGTGTGGGTCTACTAGTGTTCTCTTAGTTTTTACCATCAAATTCTTGATTAATTCATAATGACCCTAGTTAATAGTTGAAAATTAACTTATACATATATGTTGTGTTGCAATTAGGCAATCTGAATCAATCAAGAAATAACCACAATTAATTAATAAATTAATGCAACAGTGGTTTATTGTTTATTTAAGTTGGGCAAGCCCTAGGGTTGAACTCAAGAGGGCAAATGAACAACCTAGATAAATGTCTATCCGATTTCAAACAGGGTTATTGAGTGATTTTTTTATATTTTTATGCAATATAAGGATGTAAATGGAAAACCAGCCAATTTTGAAGACTAAAATCCGAATAAGGATCAAACGTGATCCAAAAATTATAAAACATGGTCAAGATGCATAGAATGATGAGATGGGCACACTTTAATTCATTTGTAATTTTTTGATGCAAAATAGATAAATAATGAATATATGAATGCAGAAAATGTGAATCTAGGTAATTAATTATAATAATTATTAAACTGAGTTATTTTCAAGAATAAAATCATCTAAGATAATATTACTATGTGATCTATCTTAAAAGAATCTTAAACCCTAAAAATTTGGAGTTTTATACCGATTAAAATATAATTACTGCAGTAAACAAAATGAATTTTACAGAACAAATTATGCAAACAAATTCAAGGATTTTTTGGCACAATGAAGGATATAATGAAATCGAGCATGTTTGAATTTTTGGCAAATCTTAAAGTAGTCGTTAATCTAATATGAATTTTAGATCATGGAATGTGTAAAATATGCAATTTTTCACAAAAATATTAATAATTTATTAACCGTAGATAATAAAAATATAAAGCCCATGCCAAAATGTAAAGATCTAGTTGAAAAATGAAGTGCCTATTTTTAATGAATAAAATAATGTCAAAATAATGTTCAAACTGTAGAAGGAACACATGGTAATCAATGCAATATAGAATAAAATAACAAATAAAATAAATATGCACTTGAATGCAATTACTGAAATTATGATGGATATTTGTGCAATTTTCCCTTGATATCACGTGCTAGGCATGTGTTGATGATGTCATCCAAGGGATGGACCCCTTTGCAAATTTCGAGAGTAGCATGGCTTAGGTGTAAATCCTCTATGGGGCATGTACAAGCACGTGCCTGGAAGGGGAGCTGCTGTTGCAAATTGGCGTGAAACCGAGGATTGTTCTGTAATTTCTACCCCTCCTCACGTGCACCTTACATGAAGCGGGAATATGAATCACACGTTGTCCAAGGCAGGGTGTACTGGCAAAGGCAGAGCATACGAAGGCGATCGATGGCAGATGGAATGCTAGTGGAAAGTGGAGCTCGACCTCGACGGTGCTAGAGGTTACTCTGATGTCTGACACATAGCCTCGCGTCATCAGGGAAGGAAGTCTGGGCTGAAGTCCATGGGGCAACAGAGTGCTTCGTCGAGGGCGAAGGAGATCAGTGAGGGGTTGTGTCATCTACGGCTAAGCAACGGTGGAGTGCAGCTGAAGCAGCGTGCAAGTGGAGTGCTCTGGGGAGGTAGTGGACGGAGCACAAGCGGCGGAGGGTTGTGTGAGGTAGAAGTAGAACGTGAAGAGGGGGATGGTGATGGTGATGATCAAGATGACAGACGAGGTCGATATCGAAATGGGAAGAAGAGGAGAAGAGATAAATGAATAAGAAAAGGGGTCGGGGGTAGTTTCACATAAGGTTGGAGGAATGGGGGCCACCTTCCATGTTCTCGCCTCAACCATAGAGGGAGTGCTGCGAAGCTCTGATGATATCTCGTGGAGGAGGTCTTCACCACCGACAGAGGCTGTTGTCAATAGCCTCCTGGTAGCTCAACCATGCTGGTCGCAAGAAATGGATATGGTGTATGCCTTTGAAATTCATCAACATTAGAGTTTTATAGAGAGAAGAGGCGTTGGGTTTCAGATTAGGTTAAAGGGGATAAGGGCTTTGGTGGTCGAAAATTGCGAAGGTGATTAGTCAGAGAGGATTGGTTGGTGGGTCAAGTGATCGATCAAATTAACAGATAACAGTGGTTGGAGATGGTGGGGTGGGTATTAGAGATGGGGGAACATAGGAGAGCGATGGTGCGGGGAGCTGGTGTTGGATGTGTGCCTGCACCGCTGCAGTAGGCGGGCAGTTACACGAGCCGAGCAGGAGGAACGGGACGACCATGTGGCTAGCCTTAGGACTGTCACATGGCAAAAAAATAAAAATAAAATTTAAAATAAATAAATAGTAATTAAAATGATAAATACATAAATAGAAATAAAAATAAAAAAAAACATAAAAGGGAGTGACATGTGGCTGCTCCTGGAGCAGTCGCGTGTCACTCTCAAAAAAATCAAAAAATTAAATCCAGAGAAAATTGAAAAAGAAATAATAAAAGTGGTCAAATCGAAAAGTGATCAACACAAGAGTTTCTCATATCGATGAGTTGAGAACTAAACAAATCATCTTTACAAAAAAATTATTTTGGGGGTATCCTATAGGTATAAAATACTGTATTTCTTGTGTTTAGTGATTTTTTTTTTATTATTGAAAGTTACTCATCTCGACGAGATCTAACCGAAGCGTTTTAGTATCAAACTAGGGTTTGGGGTTTATTTGGTCAGTTTTAGTATTTTTTTAGGATTTTTATGGATTAAGGTTAGTGATATGTACAAATGGAGTTAATTTCAGGTCAATTGGAGTTAGGATGAATTATTTGAAAATCAGTCAAGTAAGTTGCTTTTCAGGTCAATTGTGCAATGGATTTTTGGCTCCTTATTTTTTACATGATGCATGATAAAATGTCAATATTATTTACACGTGCATGGATGTTAATTCTATAAATTAGATGAGTAAATGCAGATGAATTTTGGAGAAGCGAGCTTAATTGAACTCTTTTAGAACGATGAATCATAGATTTATCATCCCTCTATACTTAAACTACACTTATCCCTTAGCACTAGAGAATGAATGACATAATCAGATAATCCATGATTGTGCATGTGAAGTACAAGACTCGATCCATTGAAAAATTTTTAGTTTTAGTGATTTTAAAATTTTGAACTAAACCAAGCACAAGTTAAAAGTTTTCCAACTTCTATAGATATGAAACTGTCTTTTTATACATATATACTATGGGTATGATATTTATGAGGACTGTAGTCACAAGAGTAGAACAAAACATCACCCAAGGTTCCAGTCCAAGAGACTCTCCTAAGAACCCAATCCTCAACATATAGGGAATAAATCAGTTCTTGCATACAATCCTGTATCTCTTTAGTTATCATTCTTAAAAGTGTAGATGGAAGGCTAGTTGATGAAGGGCATAAGTTTGTGTAATTTTCTTATTTCCATCTCATTGGAACAAGGATCCTCTCGAGTGCCTTGTTGATTCAATGCACGTACTTAGGTTGTTGACCAGTGCATCTGTCAAGAGAGTTCGGAGTAGTCTGCACTTTTTTTCTGGGAGTACACCGGGGTGTGTCTTTTTTAGTACATATCGTACTTCGACACCCAGACTTGTATCACTATACAATGCAGATCCCTTTTCTGGGTGCTAGCCCAATACATGGTCCTGATAGCTTTGGTCCAAGTGGACACTTTGAAAAGGTTGGGAGCACTCTCCTTTGGTGGAAGCTCTTTGAATTTGTATTTTAATGAGAGCTTTTTTTTGTTTTTGAATAAGATAACTTCTTTCGAAATTTATTTCATTGATGGTTGGCTAGCTCCATTGCTTTTACCAAGTTGGCATACACTGATCAACACATTATTTAGTTTCATCACACTCTGGCACATAATTTTATATCAAGAGATTAGTACATGATCCTTGTTCTCATATTGGATGAAAGAGCTGACAATCACATTTCATGAAACCTTCATCGATTTTATCCCATCCTTGAGCATCATAAAATCAGGTCCAAACTTAAATACCTCATCCTAGTACCTCAAGTGAAATCCCAACTCATCTTATCATAACAACAATCATGTGTGTGAGGTGTTTATCATATTCTTAATGGTTGAGACTATGAATGCAATATAGCACACATATCTTTCGAATTAGGGAAGTGAGAATAATTAAGTCATAAACCCTAATGACTAAGGCTAGTTAACTCTGAATCTCAAACCCTCAAAAACCAAGCATCCTTAAACTTCACAAGTCTTGTGTGAAAGTTTGTGTCAGGAATGCATCTAACAAAGAATGCATGGATAAATGACATGCCAGTGAATGCAATGGTGAATAAAATGCAAGATTCATAGTGTGTAAGAATTCTTTATATATATATTTATTTATTTATTTAATGCAAGGTATTTTTTTTAAGATTTTTATTGTAAAAATTGGTTAAAGAGATGATTTTAGAAGTTAGTTACCCACCCCATAAAAAATATAGACTTACGCGAAAGTACGAGCTATGGATAAAATATATACAGAGTAAAAATACTTCCTATACTTAGCGAGTGCTATGTCCTCAGAGCACAAAAAGCGGAAAGAAGCCATAGCTTGGGCTAAGCTTATGAGTATGAAAAATAAAAATAAAATAGTGAGTACATATTACTGAGGAATTGAATGATGAGTAAATATAGATGGCATCAGTCCCCCCCATACATAGGCCTTGGCCCAGATATAGGAAGAAGATGTAAAAGGAAATCAATGGGGGTGGTATGGAGGATGGTCGATGATCAAGGAGGATTACGATCGATCTTTTTGGAAGCATGTGGGTGGAAGGGAATAATGATAGAAAGAAGATGAAGTCGAAGTTTCCCAGCCATCATCAGAGTTATCCTCAAAAGAGTAATACTGAAAGGTGGAGGCACTTCAACTATTACTATTCTTAAGCTTCTTTCTCAAAGTTCTCTTAGTCATAGGATCAATCGATTCATCCTCAGATAAATATTCTTTTGAACAAGTATCAGTCTGGTCATAACAAATTGTTCCGGTGTATCGAATGGGACAAGGGGAGTCGTCCCTAGAAGAATAATAGCGAGGTGAGGGGAAAGTCCAATGTGGGTCGACATACGATTACCTACTCTGATAAGGCTCCAGAGAATTCGAGATGGGCTCACTCATATAGATCTCCTCATCTAGTACTGATGAGGAATCCTCAGAAAATTTTCCTTCATGGTTATGTTGAAGGTAACTCTCATAGTTGGTTATCTAGAATGTGAAGCAACAAGAGGAAGATGAGAATTATATGACTTGAGGTGTTTAGGGGAACGCCTAGAGGGAGCATTGCTCTCCTTCTTCTTACCAAATAATGGACTAGAGGATGGGATAATCAATTTCTTGAGATGGGTTAATCTGGTCCTGATTGTCTCTTTTGATGGTGGCCCAGGATTTGAGGTGTTGATACCTCATCAGATGAATAGTCATTGTAATATTGTTCCTTGGTTAGCAGACATCTCGCTTATGGTGTGTCTATGGTGCTACAAGTTGGCTTCGCTTGTCTGGAAACAAAGTAGTGGTCAACGCAATCCAAAATAACTATGCCTGGTTGCATGGAATTCGATGTTTCTAGGTTGGTTGCCTTGACAGTCGTCTCATTAGGTGTCTCTCCTTGGGTCCTGTCTATGATCTGTGGAGAGGTATGATTATATGAAAGGTCTGGCTTTGTGGTCTCCTCTATGACATGGCTTCTAGTTTCTTGTTTGGTTGTCTCAATGTCATGTGTGTCCACGAGATTTTGTACCATTTTGTTCTACTTCAGAAATCCTATATCTTGAGTCTCATAGCCAATAGTCGCCCTGGTAGAGGCTAGGAACGACTTTCCCAAATAATGGGAGGCTCGAACAACTCTACTCGGTGCTCAATATCTAGGAAAATAAATTCCACTCTATGTGTGACACCTTGGAAGATAATGACGACTGAAAAAAATCCTCTCGGTCTTTTTCGTGGATCGATCAGGAAATTGAACAATCACTCTAGTCTTTTTGAGTGGTCCGAGTTCGAGATGATCAAACACGAACTTCGGGAGGATATTTAAGGAGGAATCGTCGTCAATACAAACATGAGTAAATTCGGTGTTCATAGTGATTTGAGATCTCTTTTTGCCCATCTTCTTAGGTTATAGTTGACCGTTCACAAATTTCTAAAGATCGGGTAGATACTCTATTACCTTGATTAATGTAAGCTCTAAGATCAGGTATTTGCAAAATGCTACCATATCTATGTTATCCATTTTTTAAATTTTCTAATTTTTTAATTTTTCTAGAATTTGTAATGGAGTCAGTAGGATAGTTTGTGGACTAGTCTGTTGTGCATGGTGTTCCAGTGTGAAAATTCTGTGCGTGATGTGTCTCGGGTTTGATTTGGTTGTCATAATTCCTCCTTTATTATTTATCATGTCGTATAAGATGATATTATCATGATTTTCAACCAAAGCATCGGTTCTGCGATTGATTCGAGATATTTCATCCGACATAATCTCATGTCTTGAAGATGAATGATCGTACTCGTTATGCCGTGACTCTAGCATGTAATCTTGAGTTGAGTAGTAGTTATTCTTGGTGTTCAGGGTCTGGTCATGAGTCCTATTTCCTTGACTCTGGGTTTCTCTTGTGTTGTCAAAAGAAAAGTGAATGTACTTGGGATGAGAGTCATCCTGGGCAGAGGATGGTTCAAACAGTGAATTTTCAGACATAACCGAGCATCGCATTCTTATATCATAGTTAGTTACACCCATGTTTATCATCGAATTTCCCTCTCCACTGAGTATGCACAATCTATGTTTCATTCTACGGGCAGATCGTATCTGAAAGTCTCAACAAATGGTGGATGTGTGGGTGGGAGGACCGATGGCTTGGGAGGAACCTCTTCGAAGAAGGGGTGTCTCTAAAGAGAGAATGGGGACGAAGATTGGGAACATGTGAGCATGACCCATGGAGTCTAGGTATGAATGCCAAAATTCTGACATCTTGGAAAAGCATGATAAAGATGATTAGTAAAAACTCGATATGTGTGTGCATGTGCACTGTCTTTGAATGCACACAACTCAATACACAATGCAAAACCCAAACTTCACCATTTCAAACACGGTGAAGGCCGCAAAGGTCTGGCCAATTATCTTTTCAATTTAATTGGTGATAATTCCAATCTTGCACTTGTAAGCGAGTTATTAGGTGCTGAAAATAAACTGGCCTGAATTCTCACTAGTTACATCCACTTTCAATTAGAATGGGTATAAGTACAAACTGTAAAACATCTACCCGAGTTATACTTGTGAGCGGTGCCAATCGCATTGTCCTTTAACCAATCACTTTGCTAAGGGAGACTGAAGTTCCCTCACTAAGAAGTAGCTAGTCATTTTTAGAATAACTAGTCCAAATGAAGATTTCAGATCTTGGCTCTATCCTATGTGTGCACCCCTCACTCACTCAGAACAATAAATGAATCCAAGAACATGGTTATTCTCCTGCAAAAATTCTTGATTTTATGGTTTTAGTTAGGTCATCCATGTATAGCAGTCCCGATTTTAATTTGCAATCACTGAAGTTTTAGGGGAGCAGGAAATACACATCTACCATTAACTCCCGATTTTATTTAGATCTTAAGTGACAAAACGAGGGCTAGAAATCAAGAAAAACCAATGCATGTAAAAACGAAGAGGAATGCTTAGTTAGAAGACTTATAGTGAATCCTTGCAATATCCATGTGGGATGCAATATAAGAATTTTAAATCTATTCTATATGAAATGCAAGTCAACAAAACGACACCTAGAAGAAAGTTCTATTAGCCAGGAAGAATTGAGTTAAATTTTGACTAAGTTGAATGATCTAAAAGTGCATCTTAATTAAGTGCAAAGTGTGTTCCTAAGTTCTATGATCACAAGCAATGAAACCCTAGTAGCATTATAGCCGTATATGCAGGTATAACCTATGAACCACTCAAGTAGGCCCCCACCCTCATCAGAGAGTGAAACATGACTAACACACCACAAGAAAATGTCCAGTCTCTTTACACACATGAGGACCAATCAGAAACCGTTGGAAATGAGCAACTATTAAAAATTAATTACAAGAATAAAAATGCTGAAAAATAAAAACCTAGACTCTACTTTCTCTCAGGACTCGACTCGATCTTAAGTTTAATGTATCTTTCTCGACGACGGTAGAGATGCGTCTGTTTCTCAGAAAACTACTCCACGTATGTCAGGTAGCTCGCATGAAAAATAATAGAAAAAATGTAAAAGAGTTGACACAAATAATCAAATATAAAAAAAAGAAAAAAAATATGAGAAAAAGAAATAAAATGCAGAAAAAATGAAAAATACATAGTGGAGGTTCGGGGGTTAAACTACCCGAATGTGTGGAAAACCTAACACTAAATTTTCTAGACAAAAACCTAAGTCGTTTGCCTCCCTAGCAACGACACCATCTCAATAATTCGTAATGACCTTTGTTAATTATTGAAAATTAACTTACGTATATGTGGTGTATTGTAGTCGGGCAATCAAAATCAATAAAGAAATAACCATAATAAATTAATCAATTAATGCAACAGTGGTGCTTTATTATTTATTTAACCTAGGAAAGCCCCGGGGTCGAACTTAAGGAGTCAAATGAACAAACTAGATAAATGTCTACTAGGTTTCGAGCAAGGTTTTTGAGTCATAATTGTTGGTATTTGTAATGCAATATAAGGATGCAAATGAAAAACTGACCAATTTTGAGGACTAAAATACAAACAATGGTTAAACGTTGTCCAAAAATTATGAAACTTGGTCGAGATGCAGAGAATGATGATATGAGCAAAATAAACAAATAATGAATTTATGAACGCAGAAAATGTGAATCTAGGTAATTAATCATAATAATTATAAACTGACTTATTTTCGAGCAATAAAATTATCTAAGATATATCCTAGTGGGATCCATCTCTAAAAAATCTTAAACCATAAAATTTGAAGTTTTATACATATTAAAAATTAAATACTACAAGACACAAAATAAATTTTACAAAACAAAGTATGCATGCAAATATAAGGATTTTTCAACAGAATGAAGAATATAACTAAATCAAGCATGTATGAATTTTTAGCAATTTCTAAAGCAATGATATATTTAATAAGAATTTCAGATAAATATGACAGTTTTCACAAAAATGTTTATAATTAACCACAGATAATAAAAATATAAAGCACGTACCACAATGAAAAGATGTAGTTCTAGATTGAAATTTCTATTTTTTAATGAACAAAATAATGTGAAAATGATGTTTAAACAATAGAAGGAACACAGGGTTCTCAATGCAATACATAAAAAATAAGAAATAAAAGAAATATGTACATGGATGCAATTAACGAAATTATGATGGATGTTTATGCATTTTCCCCTGATATCACATGATAGGCACATGTTGCTGATGTCATCAAAGGGTTAGGCCCCTTTGTAAATTTGGAGAGTAGTAGAGCCTACGTGGAAATTATCCAAGGGGCACGTGCAAGCATGTGCCTGGCTGGAGGGTTGTTATTACAAATAGGTGGGAATGCCAGGGGGTGGTTCTGTAATTTCAACCCCTCCTCACGTACGCCTCATGTTAGGGGGAGAACTTGGATCGCACGCTGGCCAAGGAAGGGCATATTGATGCATGCGGAGCATTCGAAAGTGGTCGATGGCAGATGACATATTGGTGGAAGTTGGAGCTCGACCTCGATGGTGATGGAGGTTACTCTGATGGCCGACACACAGCCACATGCCATCAAGGATGCAAGGCCAAGCTGAAGTCCAAGGGGCAGCAGAGTGCTTCATCGAGGGAAAAGGAGATCGACGAGGGGTTGTGTCAGCTGCGGCTGAACAACGATGGTGTGTGGCTAAAGCGACATGCGAGCAGAGTGATCTTGGGAGGTGGTGGACGGAGCACAAGCAGTGTTGGGTTGTGAGAGGAAGAAGTAGAACGTGAAGAGGGGAACGATGATGGCGATGATCGAGATGACGGAGGAGGTCGATATCAAAATGGGAAGAAGAAGGGAAAAGATAGAGGAATAAGAAAAAGGATATGGGGTAGTTTCTCCTAAGGTTGGAGGAGCGAAGTGGAGGCCACCTTTCACATTCTCGCCTTAGCTGCGGGAGGAGCACAGTGGTGCTCGAATGATCTCGCCTGGAGGTGGTCTTCGCCATCGATGGAGGCTTCCATCACCAGCCTCCTAGTAGCTCTCTGATGCTAGTCTCAAGCAATGGATATGGAAGATGCCTTTGAAGGTCATCGGTGCTGGTGTTTTATAGAGAGAAGAGGCGTTGGATTTCATATTAAGTTGGAGGGGATAAGGGCTTCTGTGGTCAAAGATTGCAAGGGCAGTTAGTCGGAGAGAATTGGTTGGTGGGTCAAGCAATCAATCATATTAGGAGATAAAGGTGGTTAGAGACGGTGAGCTTGAAGGATATGGGGGGCTCCTTAAGCGCATCACGGAAGCGTGAGGATCGCATCGAATGCGATCGGTAGAGACTAGTCGCACTAGTTGCTCGAGGCAGAAGAAATTAAAAAAATATTCATGTGATTAAATCACATGATCAAAGAACACTTCTCGGGTCATTTTGTCTAAACCATAAACAAATAATAGGATTACCTCTTGAAGCATGGTTGCGATTGAGTCTCTAAACGAAGAGACCTCCTGTCTCAAGTCCGATCCGATGGAGGAGATGCTTGCGAGCATGTTGATGAAACATGTGATCCTTACAATCCATGTTGATGATCCAAGCGGTGAATCTCCTGATCTTGACACACGAGATCCAATGTCTTCTTCACAAGTGAGGTGCACCATTGGAGATGGAGATTAACGAGCAATCGAACTGGCAGCATAACGATGACGCTATGGTAATGGAGACTCTCTTTAGGGCTTCCATGGTGGACGGCCATGAGAGAGGAAAAGAGAGAGCGTGTATAGCGAATGAGAGAGAGAGAGACTTGTGTTTCTCATTATCATTTGAAGAGGAAGGGGTTCTCTTCTATTTATAATATTTTGGGATCCATGTTTCTTAATCCATGGACAACACAAATCCAATGACTCTCATTGATTTGTATTTCTTTTAATGGCCAAGATCTTTGTTGGTAAAAAACCAACAACAATTAATTTAATTTAGATTAAATATATATTTATAAATCAATATGATTTAATCCCAAAATAAATTAATCAAATATTGAGATAATGGGATAGCGAGAGAGTGCCTCCTTCCATATACATGGAGTGGACGACGACCCTTTCTTAATAGGAATTGGTGGTCGTCCCTCTCCTATTAGGAAGGAGACATCCCATGTAATCATTCTAGATTACAATGTCCCGTGTATCTCCAATATTTACAACAATAATTGTTGTAAACTGTTCTACAAAATAATTCATAATTATTTTGTGAATATTGCATTCTTGCCATTGGATATTTGTGAATCCCGTTCACAACCCAAAATAAAATGTAAATTATATTTTCAATTAATTGTCCAATGTGAATCTAATTCACATCAACATTTAATTAACAAATGTAAATTACAACTATCTCTCTCTTATATATTATAAATGACATTTATAATATATATATATATATATGAATAATATGGATAGTGTTATCTACATTATTCAATATCTATGATAATTAAATCACATTTAATCATCTTGGGTCTCTATTCTCATGTTCCCAAATAATATGAATTACATTCACATTTAATAATTATTTACATCTTTGATAATTAAATCACATTTAATTATCTAAGATAACTCTCCTTATAGTATGAATCAAATTCATATTATTCATGCTAATTAAATCACATTTAATTATCCATTTTATCAATGCTCGGATACTTATATCAACAATGAAATTACCCTGAACTCTTTCAAGGATAATGCACTTTCTTCGCGGATACTTGGAGATAAGGATAGGGCGATTGTATTGCTCCATGTTTAGTGACTTGGATATTAAGATCATATCTTAAATCCAGACCTCGGGCCTCCCATAGATGCTTGATTAAATCAAGACCGCAAATCTAATCTTCTCATTATATCTAAATCACATTCAGATCAATGTCCAACATTTAAACCAAGATCAGATTACTTCTCTACTGAGAGGTCACTAAAATCTAGACATGTTTCATCACTCCCTAGGAATGGAAGGGTCATGGTTATACAATCATTTATGATCACATCACCCTCATGTATTCCTAATACCTGTACATCATGCATACTGGAAAACCAAGAATAATCCCGAAGTATAAGATCAATTTTTACTCTATCTACTTCAGGGTTTTATCATTAAGTTTCTCATTCGATCATTGGGAGTTGGTATTGATCATATACTTTCTAAAAGCATATAACATACCTAGGTGTTGATCATATACCTTCCAAAAGTATATATCAAACCTTACACATTCAGTCAAGCTTTCAAAGTAAGATGACCGCATGTGGAATTTGATTCTTCACAATATCTCATGAGCGAGCTCATGTCTTCCAGTTCATTAAATGAACCTATATGATCCCTTTGAGAGATCATATTACTTATATGCCCTTCTATGCACACCAGCGCATCGGTGTATAGACCTTGATTAGGTCATCAACCAATTGTTCTGCCAAATATACATACTCAGACATATAGTAATACATATATCTCCGGTCAGAGGATGCTTACCTATATCGTGATAGAATATGACATAGGACTTTGGTTATCTTGATATCATTAAGTCAACTCTTTGACCTAACTAATTTGACACCTTCGAATCACTATTCCTATGCAGAGGACATGCATCAAGAGGTCGATCAGATGTCAATCTATCTGAGAAAGGATTGCAATATCCTGCTCAGACTGGAGATCATCTTTTAATAATCATTTAGCGGTGCCTGATGAATCCTCAATCTAACTCTTTAGATATTCATCCAAGCATCAGCCTCTATGATTCAATAATTGAATTAGCAGCTGCATGATCATTAAGATGGCCATGGTACATAACCCTAATTGTACAAAAGGACCTATTATGCAAATTAGTTATTGTTCATTTCATATCAGGGAATGATATTCGCAATAGCATTTATTGCATAATGGCTCGTTGTGGGCTCGCATGTCCAACAATCTCCCACTAGCCCAAAGAGCCATTAATGGGCTAATCTTTAAACCCACACTCATGTGACAATCATAGGCTATTTAAGAAAATAGCTAGGTATGTTGATCAGTCACTCTGTACCCAAGAGACTATGCCAAATCCTTTTATGGCACTTGCATATCTCCTAGTAACAGTGTTCGCATCTCTTGCTAACTGCGCATTCTCTGCTCCTGTCTATCTTTGCAATTCTTTTGAATGGAGCCCCCCCGACGCCCCTCCTTCCCCCGCCTCCTTTAGTGCCAAATGCGAATGTTGCATCTTATGTAACCTATACTGAATTTTGTCAGTTTTAGTGTCCTTGACACTACATCTTAATAATCAATAAAACCAGTATGTAATTATCCTTATCACAATACCCTTTTTCCTAGAGATCTTTATCTCCCAAGGCTTTCATACTTAAGATCTTTTAAATCACTATATATAAATTCTTAAGGTACTGAAGATAAGGCTTAGAGATCACTATCTCTAAAGTCTTGTCATCTTTGAAGATATTTTAATTACAGCAATCAAGTGTTTTATTCCATGGTAGGATTAGTAACAGTTACTACTCCCACTACATGGCAGACGTCTGGCTTTCATACACATTTAGCATACACTCGGCTTCTTGTAACCGATGCACAAGGCAAAGCAGTTATAGCATTCACTTCCTCAACTCTTTGAGGTGTTATTCCTTCAAATAGATCACCACCATGTCCTAAGGAAAAGAAGCCTTCTTGGAATTTTACAGAAAATGGAAATTACTAAGGTGTACCATTAATGTGATAGTCCCAATACCCTCTTCTCTTTGCTTCTAAACAACTTCAGAACTAAGATCTAAGAGGTATCCTTGAGATCATATCTCGAGGTATGGAACAATCAGATTATAAAACACTTATTATTATATTCCTTATATCATTCCAAATGATTAGGATATTATCTACATTTACTACGATGAACACAATGGCACTCCCACTAAGCTTCACACGGTTCATCAAGATTCTATTTGAAATCATAACATTTATAATTTCATCAAATCTTATGTTCCCAATACCAGAAGCTTATTTGAGTCCAACGATGGAATTCCTTAGCTTGCACATCTTGCTTTCCTCAACCATGAAGCCCTAGGACTACTTCATATGAATATCCACAGAGAGGTATTCATAGAGGAATGCAATCTTGACTCACATCTTGAAGATGTCATAGTCAAGTTGCATAGCTATAGTTAGCAATATTTTGACGGGTTCAAGCATGGTCACTAAAGAGCATGTCTCATCACATGCAATGTCTTCTTTTCGGTGTGCAGCTCATGGCTATGAATCGTGCTTTGAAGGTCTCTATCTTCTCATCAGGTTCCCTCTTTCTATTGAAGATCCATTTACACCTTAGTGGGTCTTACCCATATAGGTAGATCCTCGAGGGTCCATATACAACTTTTGTATGTGAGGTCTACTAAGACTTTATTGCTAACATCCATCCTTCCATGCTATGATCTTCGGAAGCTTCATCACATGAAGTCAGATCATTGTCAGATTAAACTGACACATGGAATCCATCTTCAAACTTATTTGAAGAGGTATTAGTGTTCCATCTTTAATTGTCCTTTTAGTTTCCAATTTTAGAAGCCTCATTATCTTCTCAAGATTAAATGAGTTCATTCACTTCATTTTCATCTCGATTCTCAAGAGTCTCATCCTCTAAGAATCACATTCTCATATATGAGATCTTTTAAGAATCTCGAGGTCATGAAGTAGGTATCCTATACCATCCTTTTCTTTTCCTAATGAAATAGCACTCTCAGGTGTTAAATTCCAGCTTACTTGCTTGGAACCTTATTAACGATATATATTGTAGTCTCTACTACATATATACCTTGGAAACTAAGAGGTAATTATGCTAAGAATCATCATTGATCAAATAATGTCACAAATGATCCAATTGTATCTCCCTACAACTCCATTGAGTTTAGATTTATTACGAGGAGTGAGATAGAAATGGCATTCATATCTCTATAAGGTATTCCATGAATTCATCTAATAGGTATTGACTACCTAAATTAGATCAAAATTCATTTAATCTTCCTTCAAACTTTAGTTTTAAACCAAAATTGTGAAATCTTTGAACATTTCAAAGGTTTCTAAGTGAAGAGAAGAAATCTCATATAACAAATAATCATCAATAGATATCACATATCCAAAATGTTTATTCTGGTATAGATGATTTACATACATCAATATGTATGAGATCTTGAATAACTTGACATTTTACACCATTCTAAGGAAGGGTGTATTGGATATTTTTACTTTTGAATACAATATTCACAATTATGTAAGATTTGAACCTTTAGACAATCTAAAGTTTCATCTCTTACTAGTCTATTGATCACATCAACAGACAAATGTCCAAGGCTTGATGCCAGATCATTGTCAAATGATCTTCATTCTCCTATTGATCTTTTAAGGTTTAATTTCAATATTAGAAATGTTAATGAACCGTTCATTAATTTTCTAATTTAGTAGAGTCCACTAGATTTTAGATTACTATCTGAAATATCTCCATCATAACTTTTTATGATAGGTCTATTCCAGAATTCATGTTTATTCCCAATATTTAGAAATAAGCAATGAGTGTATTCTAATATCTAGGTCATAGAGACATTCTCAAAGACTAAGGGATCTCCCATTGAAAATAGGAAATCTGTTCATTCAATAGAGGTTCTTGCATCAATTACATTAACGTCCATGTGGATGACTATTAAACCTTAAAATCAATTTTCCAGTTTTCTAAAACATAGGCAACCAATTGCAAGTGTTATTAGAAGAATGAGATACAATTATTAGACTTTGATCTTATCAAATAAGAAAGTCAATTTCAATGATTAAATGTAGATGTTGATTATTCTGATGCACTATCCGGGTCCTTCTCTAAGGATCCTAGATAGACTAGATATTCACACTGTTAATACATCTGCTTATTGTAGTATCGGCATTCATCCAACCATTTGGATGCCATATGTGTGGAAATCATAGAAGTACAATCAACTCTTTGACGTTCCTTCTAACTTGGGTCCAACCCATGGTCCACCACTCTCCTTTTATATATAAAACAACCATTGCTCAAGACAAAGGATCTCTTGTGTTAAAATAAAAAATTTCAATATAAGAGTATTTCAACATTTATACATGCTTCATTCAATTCATACAATATGTATATTATGAAGCTTCATGAATGACTTGAGTATAGACAGTAGAATGATGACACTCATCATATCAACATACATCTTAACTCTTAAAGACTTTTGGCTCATGCGGGTATTCAAACAATTTGAATACATCATCTCTAATAGAGCCACCATTCTGCAAGATGCAGAGAACCATGTCATTCATGATTAAATGTCGAGAGCATATATGTATGCCAGAACATCTTCTTAGATTTTATAAGGATTATTCGACAATTATGACCATCATCGACGTGTCACTTCCAAAGTACATTCGATGAGAGATCCATATTATAGAGATATACAAATACTAGGGTTGTAGTCCTATTATCTATTTAATTGTTATTCCTCATTACTACAAGAAAACTTGCACATTGCAACCACATACAATATGTGTCCAACTACAAGCACAATATCTTAATCTTGGATCCAATCCATGATATTTTAATGGTTATCATTGAGTATAGTATTGAGTGGGTTTAATGAAAGATTATCTGAAATAAGAAATTTTCATAAATGTATATATATATACACAAACACTTAACTTTGATTTAGAATTTTTATATCAAAGTTGTCCTGCCTTGTCAACATTGAAAGTTCATTCCCTTAATCACTTTCAATGTAAGAGATATACATACCATTATATCTCACGCAAGATCTGGGATATCCTTGCTTATCTTTGTTACATCCCAATAATATGAGAACTTGCAACTTGGATAAAAAGAAGCGGGAACACATTCTACCTTGCAAGTCCAACTTGCATTCTTAATTTGGTCTTTAATACCCAGGCCCACCACCCCTAAGGTGATGTTGATCCATCATTAATTGAACAAACCGTCAATAGGAATACAACTCACTATGCGCAATACAATATGGACCCAATAATATGAGGACTCCATATTGGGGTCACTACACATACATCCTTACTCTTTCGAGAAGCAAAGAGCCCGATCCAAATGGATTGTATACATGAGCTGTCACTTCGGACATGCTTCTCCTACGTACAATATCTGGCGATCGAACCCTTTGCCTTGACGGGAGACCATGGATGTCACTTGCTCCATATCATATTCAAATTCTAATTAATCATCATGAATCATATTCATTATGATTAATTCTTCCAAGGGAAATAACATCTCTATTAAAAATAGAGTGTTTAATTTTTAATTGGATTCCAATTAATCTAATCATATTAAATTAATGATCCAATTAATATCCAACAAACAATCTTTATTGTTACTTGAATTGTGATATTATCTCAAATACGTATTATTCTGAATTTTAATAATTAGAAAAATACATAGTGATCTCTCCTGCATTATCAAGTCCCTATCCACTGTCATGGCCAGTACCGACGGGAGTGGGACAGACCGCACACGGTACAACCTGCTACCCCAACGCTCCCCGACTAGACACTATATCCACCTTGGTAAAAGATAATGCCAAATTGATCATTGTGTATTTGAGATTATTATTGGTCTTTCAACCGAAGTTATACCATATATAATAATCAAAACATTTTTTATTAACATTATAATGAGATTTTCTAAACAAATCTCAAATCCTATTCAAGCAACATTGTTTGTTGGAAAGTAGATTATGTAACCAATTGTGATCTAGATCATATCTAATCCATTATTGGTTAAGACAATGCATTTAAGGAAATAATTATCATCAAATATTTCACAAATATTTATCTATAATTATTCCAGAAATTTAACCATTTAATTTCAATAATTAATTAAATGACAATCACGAGGTTCTTGATTAGGAAAGTAATTTCCGGCAGCGACCCTCACTTACTAAAAATAAAATTTCTAAACCAATTTAAATCCAAATTAAGAAAAGTAAGTTTTCAAAGTTTGCTAATTTGATTTAAAACTGAATCTAAGTGATTTGCATGCATTTATAGGCATTTCAAATCCGCAATAATCCTTAATTGTGTTAAGATTTGCAGTCCCCAAAACAATGGATACATGTTCACTTTGATCAATAACTTGAGCAAAAAGATTCGAAATCACGCAAACTCAGATCCTACGGTTTCCTTAATTAATGAGGAACAAAATCCAAATTGTATTTTTGTGTTTAAACAATTTAAACAGGGCTGAAATTAATCACAAAATAGAGACGTGAAAATGAAAGGCGATAAAACTTTTGTCACCCTAACGAACCCAAGTTGGCTTAGGTTTATGGATCGTATCCGCAACCTTCAACCTATTGCTCGGATAACACTTGAAGGATATGGGGAGATCCTTAAGCACATCACGTAAATATGAGGATCGCATCGTCTGCGATTGGGAGCGACTAGCCGCACTAGTTACTCGAGGCAGCGGAAATAAAAAAAATTTCATGTGACGAAACCACATGATCTAAGAACACTTCTCGGATCGTTTCATATAAATCACAAACAATTAATATGATTACCTCTTGAAGCGTGGTTGCGATCGAGTCTCTAAACGAAGAGACCACCTGTCTCAAGTCCAATCCGATGGAGGAGACGCTTCCGAGCGTTTTGATGAAACACATGATCCTCGCATCCATGTTGATGATCCAAGCGGCGAATCTCCTGATCTAGACACATGAGATCTAACATATTCTTCAAGAGCGAGGCACACCGTAGGAGATGGAGATTAACAAGCAATCGAACCGATAGCATAACGACGACGCTGCGACGATGTAGACTCTCTCTAGGGCATCCATGGTGGATGACCATGAGAGAGGAAGAGAGAGGGCATGTATAGAGAATGAGAGAGAGAGAGCCTTGTGTTTCTCATTAGCATTTGAAGAGCAAGGGGTGCCCTTCTATTTATAATATTTTGGGATCCATGGATCTCAATCCATGGACAACACAAATCCAATGGCTCTCATTGATTTGTGTTTCTTTTAATGGCCAAGATCTTTGTTGGTAAAAAACCAACAACGATTAATTTAATTTAGATTAAATATATATTGATAAATCAATATGATTTAATTCCAAAATAAATAAATCAAATATGGAGATAATGGGAGAGGGAGAGAGAGAGTTCCTCCTTCCATATACATGGAGTGGATGGCCACCCTGACCTAATAGGAATTGGTGGTCGTCCCTCTACTATTGGGAAGGAGACATCCCATGTAATCTTTCTAGATTACAATGTCCCATGTATCTCCAATATTTACAACAAAAATTGTTGTAAATTATTCTACAAAAATAATTAATAATTATTTTTTGAATATTATAATCTTGTCATTGGGAATATATGAATCACATTCACAATCCAAAATAAAATGTAAATTACATTTTTAATTAATTTTCCAATGTGAATACAATTCACATCAACATTTAATTAACAAATGTAATTTACAAATAGCTCTCTCTTATATATTATAAATCAAATTTATAATATATATGATTAATATGCATAGTGCTATCCACATTATTCAATATCCAAGATAATTAAATCACATTTAATCACCATGGATTTCTATTCTCATGTTTCCAAATAATATGAATCACATTCACATTATTTACATCTTTGACATTTTAATCACATTTAATTATTTAAGATAACTCTCCTTATAATATGAATCAAATTCATATTATTTAAGATAATTAAATCACATTTAATTATCTAAGATAACTCTCCTTATAATATGAATCAAATTCATATTATTCATGATAATTAAATCACATTTAATGATCCATTTTGTCAATGCTCGGATACTTATATCAACAATGAACTATCATGAACTCTTTCAAGGATTATGTGCTTTCTCCACGGATACTTGGAGATAAGGACATTGTGATTGTATTGTTCCACGTATAGCGACTTGGATATTAAGATCACATCTAAATTCCAGATCTTGGACTTCCCATAGATGCTTTATTAAATCAAGACAATAAATCTAATCCTCTCATTGAATCTTAATCACAATCAGATCAATGTCTAACATTTGAACCAAGATCAGATTACTTCTCTACTAAGAGTAGCCACTAAAATCCAGACCTGTTTCATCACTTCCTAGGAATTGAAGCGTCATGGTTATACAATCATTTATGATCACATCATTCTCAGGTATTCCTAATACATGTACATCCTGCATACTGGAAGACCATGAATAATCCCGAAGTATAAGATCAGTTTTTACACTATCTACTTCAGGGTTTTATCATTATATTTCTCATTCGATCATTGGGAGTTAGCATCGATCATATAATTTCTAAAAGCATATATCTTACTTAGGTGTTGATCATATACTTTCCAAAAGTGTATATCAAACCTTACAAATTCAGTCAAGCTTCCAAAGAGAGACAATCGCATGCAGAATTTTATTCTTCCCAATATCTCATGAGTGAGATCATGTCCTGCGGTTCAATAAATGAACCTGTAAGATCCCTTTGAGAGATCGTATTATTCACATGCCCTTATATGCACATTAGCGCACCGATGTATAGACCTTGATTAGGGGTATAAACCTATTAGTCTGTCAAATGTACATACTCAAACATATAGTAACACATTTGTCTCCGGTAAGAGGATGCACGCCTATATCGTGACAGCATACGACATAGGACTTTGGTTATCTCGATCTCGTCAAGTCAACTCATGGACCTAACTATTCTGACACATCTGAATCTCTATTCCTATGCAGAGGACCTGCATCAAGAGATCGGTTAGATATCACCCTATGTGAGAAAGGATTGCCATCTCCTACTCAGGCTGGAGATCATCTCTTAATAATCATTTGACGGTGCCTGATGAGTACTCAATCTAACTCTTTAGATATTCATCCAAGCACCAACCTCTATGATTAAGTAATTGATGTAACAGATGTATGATCACTAAGATGGCCATGGTACATAACCTAATTGTACTAAGGGACCTATTATGCAAATTAGTTATTCTTCATTTCTGATCAGGGAATGATATTCACAATAAATTTATTGCATAATGGCTCGTTGTGGGCTCGCATGTCCAACAGGAACAAAGGAGAACAATTGTGTAAGGAGGGGTCTGTGGATGTGTATCTACATCGTCGTAGAAGGCGGGCGATTGTGTGAGCTGAGCGGGAGGAAGGGGATGACCACATGGCTAGCCCAAGGGCTGCCACGTGGCAAAAAATAAAATTTAAAATAAATAAATAAATAAAATGATAAATACATAAATAGAAACAAAATTAAATAAAAAACATAAAAGGGATGACACATGGTAGCTCCAGAAGCTGCCACATGTCACTCTATAAAGAATCCAAAAATTAAATCTAAAGAAAATTAGAAAAATAACGAATAGGGCAAAATCGAAAAAGTGATCAACATAAAAGTTGCTGGTCTCGACGAGATCTACAACTTTTGTGATAGATTGAAAACCAAAAAATCATCTATACAAAAAGTAATTTTGGTGGTATCCTATAGGTGTAAAATACTGCATTTGGTTTGTGCGATTTTTAGTTACTTTTGAATAAGATGAAAATCATAATAAAATCCAATAAAATATAAAATTAATATTTATAAATTAATCTCATTTTTTGATGTTTTCTAATAATTAATAAAATAAAAAGATTAAATATACGGATTGTATCTACAATATACTATGAGGGCTCAAAAGCTAAGTTTAACATATGAATTCTGATTCTTTCGAATTTGGTCTCTATTTGTAGATAATTGAACGTACATTAATTCATAAGTGAGTAGGGGTACACTAGATACTGTACGAGAGAGATATTTTCGTTTTAATGTTTATAGTCTCAAACTAGGTTTTGGGCTTTGTTGCTCAATTTTAGTATTTTTTAGGATTTTTTATGAATTAAGGTTAGTGATATGTACACAATGGAGTTGGTTTAGGTCGCTTGAAGTTCGAATGAATTAATTAAAAATCAGTGAAGTTAGCTGCTTTTGAGCTCAATTATGCAATGGATTTTTGGCTCCTTATTTTATGCCATGATGCATGATAAAAAGCAAATATTATTTATACATGCATTTATGTTAATTATGAAAATTAAATGATTAATTGCAAATGAATTTTGGGGAAGTGAGATTAAATGAACTCTTTTAGAATGATGAATCACATATTCATCAATCCTCTCATGTCGTTCTCCACCTCCATACCTAGATTGATAGCATTTGAATTCAATAATTATGTGACATTTTCCAACCCGTCCTCAATTGATTCATGTCTCTTGACACTTGAAATGTCAATATGTTCCCATGACAAATCATGGGAGAGATTTGCTCGGTTAGAGGATGTTGCTGAAAATTCGACATCTCATACTCAACATGCCTTGACTACGACAGGTAGTGTTGGTTGAGTAGAGGCAATCTATGTGAAAATATTGGTCTGAGCCTAATATAATGGATTCAATATACATGCGATGATCTAACTCATGATTCCAATCCCCTATATGTGTTGGCTCTCATAATGGATGGTCAATGTGAGCTTGGCCATTAAGGTCAATCAAGTCTGGAAAATTATAAGGTGCAATCCATCCACTCAGTGTGTCTTAGCGACCAAGTTGTACCCTATGGTCAAGTCAGGATGTGCATGTGTGAACCGTTGACCTATTCCAATATTTATTTAAGAATCAAATGAGGTATGTTGGGGTAAATAACTCTTCCAATGACCAGACTCAGCAGTAGTTTGCTCTTCAAATGGTTCTACGATTCCATCAACCGTCCGACAATAAGGTGGATCAACCCAGGATGGAAGTGGATCTAGGGTGTGAGAATGTGGGGTGCGTGAGAACTACAGAGAAGCGGAGAAGTCAGTGGAAGTTCTAACTGGGGTGAAAACAAGAAGGGTGTTTGTAGAGAAAATATCTTAAATAAAGAACTCCGCTGGAAGGAAAACAAAGAGGCTAGGAAATCAGTCGGAGGTCCGACCTCATAATTGGATTGGGGTGGTGGAACCATCTCGAAGAGAGGGCTCATGGAGGATAAAGATGGTGAAGATGGTCGGTATGGAAACCAATGAGTCGACACCTTCGAGAAGGAATGAAAGCGAATTGAGGTGAAAATGTATAGCTACACAGAGGAATAAAAAACACAAACAAACACACAAACAAAGGCAAGAGCAAACCCTAGTTTCACCAACTTAACACTGTGATGGTCGCAAAGATCCAACCATTTATCTTTTTAATCTTAGTTAAGTGATAAACAATCTTTTTATACACGCACACAAGATGAGTCCTCTGATGCCAAGCATACGCTCCCACTATATCCTAATCAAAGAGACGACCAGCCCATGCTATCAGGTTCAATATCACGCCTTTAGGATAGTAGTGAGAATATATACCCAAAAATGTCTCTCTAAGGTCGTAGGCAAGACCTTGTAGCTTACAAATCTGTAAATGTTGGAATCGGAGACTTAGGGGGCAAGTCAAGGGATTTGGGCTCTAATCTTAGTTTGTACATCATGACCCACTCTTTCTGGAGTAAAGTATTTGCATACAATGACGAGGATGCTCTCCCCAAATCAAGGCTTAAATTGTTTTGCTCAAAGTTGTATTAACAATCTCAATTTTAAGTTTGATTATCATTGAATTAAATCCACCACTCAAGGTATGCCTAAGAAGCAGTCCCGATTTCCTTTTATCCTAAGCTGTAAATCCAAGGTGAAGGGAGTCGAGAAAAACCGATGCAATGATAACATTAATGATGCATGCCCGGTTTAAAAGACTTACAATGTTTCTCGTGTTCTACATGCAAGATGCAAAATAAAATAGAAAATTTTTATACTAAATGCATTACAAGTCAAAAATCGCACCTAGCAAAAATGTCTAATAACCGAGAAGAATGTGAATTTAATTTGACTAAGCAGAATGTTCTATGGTACGTATTATTAAACGTGAATACGTGGTCCTAGATTTTATGAGCACAAGCAAATATTGATTGAATAAAAGCTTTAATAGCCGCATGTGCAGGTCTAACCTATGAGCCACTGAAGTTTATCCCCACCCTCATTGGAGAGTGAAGCAAATCTCAATACACCACAAAATAAAATGTACAATGTTTGTGTACAAATGCGAGATCCTAAGAAGAATCCGCTGGAAATATGCGGTTACCTAAATTATTACAATTTAATTACAAAAATAAAGTAAATGCTGAAAAAAATCCTAAACTCTACACTCTGTCATGACTCGACTCGATCTTAATTTTTATGGAAATCCTTCAGTCGGCTTACTTCCCAAAAAAGCTAGCCTTCATTGCTCCTGAGATGGTTGACCACCTAAGTAGCCACTTCGTCATGTCGGGTCCCTTACACAAAAATAAGATGATGGTCAAAGATATACACAAAAATAAAATAAGAATAAGAATAAGAATAAAAAATAAATATAGAAAAATAATCAGAATGATAACCATAAGAAAAAGGGTTAGGGATCAAACTAAATGAGGGTAGAAAACCTAAGAACTAAATATTCTAAAAATCATCCTAAGCCTACCTCCCCAATAAAGGCACCATTTAAGGAACTGAAAATTACTCTTTGCTAATTCGGTGAAATTATAAATTAATGTTCATTGTAGGAAGTCAATTCAGATTAATCAAAAATATCATTAAATTAATTTTTTCATATAAAGCGAGCGATCAGATTTATATTTTACTTGGAAAAGTCCAAGGTCGAACTCAGGGAGGCAACTGTCTCCTTAGGCTAGTTAAAAGTCAATTTAGAAATTAGGTTTTCAAAGGAGCACTTTCTTATTTTTATGAAAATCAAAATGACATGCAAATTAAAGCAAGCTTAAGTGCTAAAATACAATTTTTTATCAAGAGATATCCAAAAATCCCAAAACTTGGACAGAATGTAAAATATGATGAATTATATGCACTATATTTTTTGGAAATGTTTGACAATATATTACTTTTTAATGAATTAATGATGTATGCAAAGTGATTTTTTGTAAATTATTTTTAATAAATATAAAAACAATTTTTTCTTGAAAATATCTAAGATAAGTCTATGTGAGAGGTATCTAGGAAAATTAATAGATCAAAAAAATAATGGGTCTATTGTATATTAAAATTAATTACTCAAATCACCATTAAATTTATTGTGACCTTGATATATGTGCTAATGCAATGATTTTTTGGCATAATGTGAAATGCAATTAAATCTACATAATATTACTATTTGAGAATTTTTGAAGTTGATGGTGATTTATTACAAATTAAAGTCTACACATTGGGTAAATTATGTAAGTTTCCACCAATTTAATTATTCTAAATCAACCACAATTCACAAAAATACCATTAAACATCTTCAAGGTAGAGAATGAAATGTTGTTCAATGTGCTGTTTTTAGAAATTTAATGCATGCAAAATAACGTTCGACTTATCAAGTAAAATGATGGTGTTGAATGTAATATAGGAAATATAAAATAATAAAAAATGTGTTGATGAGGATATGAAGGGCAAATAACTAGAACCCCAGGGGGTTCATGTAAATTTCCTATGGGGAGGGGCGTGTTGCTCACGTGACTCCAAATGGTGGAAGATGCGGGGCACATGCATAATATTCCCTCACCCTACATGCTTCTCACGTGCAGGGTAAAAGATATGGCGATGGTTGTGCCCATGACATGAGGCGATGGTCAGAGCATACGGTTGAGGCGAGGGCAATGGTAGCGACGGTGGCTAGAGGTCTCGGGAGAGTCGAAGGCATGGGGCGCTAGTTAGATTGGACAATGTCCGTCACGTAGATGCTCGAGGAAGAGATGATGGCCGAGGGAAGGAGCAAGGCAGATGTCGATGTAGAGAGGCGCAGAGCGGGTCAAGGATGAGCTCAGAGAGGGATGTGACACGTGGGCCAAAGGGAGCACGATGAAGGTGCTAGTCGGTGTTGATGAAGGAGGATATGTCAATTGGAAAATGGACGTGTGGCTGGGGATGTGCTCATGTGCAACATAGTAATAGCTCGAGTTGCTGGCGTACGACGAGATGAATAGCTCAATGAGGAGGCTGCAACAGAGCTTCCTGAGCTCTATATCTCACTAAGAACAAAGAGGAGGTCCTCGCTCGACAAATAGCTTCTTCTCATGTCACTTGAAGGCTAGTAGGAGCTCTCTCCCTCTCCTTTTGTAACGAATGGAGAATGATTGTACGAGATTTCAATGATGGGTTTAAGTATGAGAAGAGGTGGATTGTCATTGGTGGTTGGTTCTCAAGAGAGGCTTGCGGATGGTCGAAGAAATAAGGGTTGGGAGATGAGTCGGTTGTTACGTAGAGAGAGAGGGAACCTGGCCGTGCAGAGGTTGGTTGCACGTGGGTCACGTACCACACGAATAGGAGAGAAAGAGAGAGGGAGGGAGGGAGGAGGAGGGTAAAGGGTGTAGAAGATGGCTGGATGTTGCCACGCAGGGAAGATGATATAAGGGAGAGAGAAGCAAGGTGGTACCACAAGGAGCACACAGGAGCATCCACGGTGCGCTGAAATTGGAAAAAATTAGAATAAAATTAAAATTAAAATTAAAATCAAAGTAATAATAATAAAAATAATTAAATAAATAAATGAGTAAATAAATTTAATAACTAAAATTAACAAAATATATGAAAAAAATAATATTTAATAAACAAAAAGGGAAAAATAAAAGATAGAGAATATAAAATAATAAAAGAAAATTAAAAGAAAATAATAAAGAAAATGCTGGTGATACGTGGTGGCTCCAAGAGCGGCCATGCCTCGCTCGCAAAAAATTCGAAAATTAAACTCAAAGAAAATAAAAAATAAATAGAAAAAGTTGTAAAATCAAAAAGTGGTCATTGGAAAGTTGCTCATCTCGACGAGATCTTAAACTTCCATGAAGGATCCAAAATAAAAAAATCATCTGTATAAAAAGTCTTTTTGGTGGTATCTAATAGATATAAAATACACATTTTTGTATTTTGCAAATTTCTTTACCATTTCAAAACAAGATAGAAATAAAAATAAAATCAGAGAAATGTTGGACATGCGAGCCCACGGCGAGCCATTATGCAATAAATGTTATTGCAATTCACTCCTTGATCTGAAATAAAGAGTATATAATTTGCATAATAGGTCCCTTAGTACAATTAGGGTTATGTACCATGGCCATCTTAATGATCTTACAGTTGTTGATTCAATTATTGAATCATAGAGGCTGGTGCTTAGATGAATATCTAATAAGTTAGATTGGGGACTCGTCAAGCACCGTCAAATGATTATTAAGAGATGATCTCCAGCCAGAGTAGGAGATGGCAATCCTATCCCAGTTAGGCTGATATCTGACCGACCTCTTGATGCAGGTCCTCTGCATAGGAATAGAGATTCGGAGGTGTCAGATTAGTTAGGTCAAAGAGTTGACTTAACGAGATCGAGATAACCAAAGTCCTATATCGTATGCTGTCACGATGCAGGCATGCATCCTCTGACCAGAGACAGATGTGTTACTATATGTTTGAGTATGTACATTTGGCAGACCAATAGGTTGATGACCTAATCAAGGTCTATACACCGGTGCGCTGGTGTGCATATAAGGGCATATGAATAATACGATCTCTCAAAGGGATCATACAGGTTCAGTTACTGAACCGGAAGACATGAGCTCACTCATGAGATATTTGGAAGAATCAAATTCCATGCGCATGGTCATCTCGCTTTAGAAGCTTGACTGAATTTGTAGGTTTGATATATACTTTTGGAAAGTATATGATCAAGACCTAGGTATGATATATACTTTTGGAAAGTATATGATCGATACCGACTTCCAATAATCGAATGAGAAACTTACTGATAAAGCCTGAAGTAGACAGTGTAAAGTTGATCTAATACTTCGGGTTTATTCTGAGTCTTCCAGTATGCAGGATGTACAGGTATTAGGAATACCTGAGGGTGATGTGATCATAAACGATTGTATAACCATGATGCTTCCATTCCTAGGGAGTGATGAAACGGGTCTGGATTTTAGTGACTCCTCTCAGTAGAGAAGTAATCTCATCTTAGTCCAAATGTTGGACATTGATCTGAATGTGATTCAGATTCAATGAGAAGATTAGATTTACGGTCTTGATTTAATCAAGCATCTATGGGAGCTCCGAGATCTGGATTTGAGATGTGATCTCAATATCTATGTCACTATACGTGGAACAATACAATCGCCCTGTCCTTATCTCCAAGTATTCGCGGAGAAAGCGCATTATCCTTGAAAGAGTTCATGGATAATTCTATTGTTGATATATGTATCCGAGCATTGAGAAAATGGATAATTAAATGTGATTTAGTTATCATGAATAATATGAATTTGATTCATATTATAAGGAGAGTTATCTTAGATAATTAAATGTGATTTGATTATCAAAGATGTAAATAATGTGAATGTGATTCATATTATTTGAGCACAAGAGAATAAGTTATCCAATATAATTAAATGTGATTTAATTATTATGGATAAGAATAATGTGGATAGTAATATCCAATTATTCATAATATATTATAAATGTGATTTATAATGTATTAGAGAGAGTTAAATATAATTTATATTAGTAGATTAATTATTAATGTGTATTGGATACACATTGTCTAATTAATTGAAAATGTAAATTACATTTTGTTTTGGGTTGTGAATATGATTCAAAATATTCCAATGTCAAGATTGCAATATTTCCAAAATTAATTGAGAATTATTTTGGTGAATAAAATCCCAACAAATAGTTGTTGGAAAATAAGTAGAGAGAAAATCAAGGAGATGTGCAATCTTATGGGAATCCATGAGATTGCCCTCCCTCCAAAGGGGAAGGTTGATCTCCTTTATTCTCTCTCTCCTTATTTGATTGATTTAATTTGGTGTTAATATATATTTGATATATTTCATCAAATTTAAATCACAAGTTGTTGGCTTTTACCAACAACAATCTTGACCATTGGATTGACATAAATCAATCTCATCCATTGATTTTATATGTCACATGGATTGAGATCCATGGATCCCAAAACCCTATAAATAGAGAGGCATACGATGCTCTCTATTTTACGCAACACTTCTCTCTCTCTCTCTCTCTTTCTCTCTAGAGGTCAGCCCTCTCTCTCTCCCTCTCATGGCCGTCCACCATGGATGCCATGGAGAGGTTCTCCATCGCCGTAGCATCGTCGTTATGCTGCCCGATCGTCTGCTCGTGGATCTCCGTCTCCTTCGATGCGCCTCGCTCGTGAAGAAGACGTCGGATATCGTATGTCGAGATCAGGAGATCCGCCGCTTGGATCATCAACATGGATTGCAAGAAGCACGCGGTTCATCCCCGCGCTCGCAAGCGTCTCCTCCGTCGGATCGGACTTGAGACAGGAGGTCTCTTAGTTTAGAGACTCGATCGCAACCACGCTTCAAGAGGTAATCCTATTACTTGTTTGTGGTTTAGACGAAACGATCCGAGAAGTGTTCTTGGATCATGTGGTTTCGTCGTAAGAAAATTTTTTAAATTCCGCTGCATCGAGCAACTAGTGTGACTAGTCGCTCCTCGTCGTATTCGATACGACGCTCACGCTTCCGTGATGCGCTTGAGGATCTAAACATATCCTTCAAGTGGTATCAGAGCCTTAGGTCGACGGTTTCGAATATGATTCGCTAACCGAGGACGATTTGGGTTCGTTAAGGTTGCGAAAGTTTTATCGCATTTCATTTTCGTATATCTATTTAGTGTAATTTTTCGGCCCTGTTTAAATTGTTTAAACACAAAAATAGCACTTGAAATTTGTTCCCCATTAAATAAGGAAACCATACGATCTGAGTTTGCGTAAATCGGATTTCGTATGCTCTAGATATGGTCATTTTAATGAACATGTATGCACTGTTACGGGAACTGCGAATCTTAACGTAATTAAAGAGTTAATTACTGATTAAGACGCCTCGAAATGCGTGAAATATCACTTGGTTTCTGTTCTAAATCAAATTAGCAAACTTTAGAAATTGACTTTGCTTAATTTGGATTTAAATTTATTGAGATATGCTAATTTTAGTAAGTAGGGGTCACTGCTGAAATTACTTTCCTAATCAAGAACCATGTGATTGTCAATTAATGAAATTAATTGTTAATTTCGAGAAATAATTATGGAAAATACTTGTGAAATATTAGAGAATGATTATTTCCTTAATTGACTTGGTCCCAATCAATTAGTTGATTAGATTTGATCTAAATCATAATTGGAAACACAATCATCAAACTTCTTGCTTGAATAGGATTGGGAATTTGTCTAGCAAATTTCCTTATAATCAAAAAATGTTTTGATTACTATATGATATAATTTCGGTTGAAGAACCGATGATCATCTCAAGTACAAATTAATCAATTTGGCATTATCCTTTCCCGAGGCGGATATGGTGTCTAGTCGGGGATCGCTGGGGTAGCGGGTTGCAACGTATGCGGTCCGTCCCACTCCCGCCGGTTCTGGCCATGACAGCGGGTAGGGCCGGGATAATGTCCGAGGGATTAAGATGTATTTTTCTAATTATTAAAATACGAATTAATACGTACTTTGAGAATAATACCATATATATTCAAGTAAGACAATCAAGTTTGATTGATTGAATTGGATTGATAATTAATTTAATATGATTGAATTGATTATGTCCAATTATACTCTAATATGATTAGAGTTGATAATTCCCTTGGAAGAATTGATTATATGAATATGATTCATAGTAATCAATTAAATTTGAATAAGATATGGAAGATCACATAAGTGACATCCATGGTCTCCCGTCAAGGCGAAGGGTTTCGTCGCCAGATATTATATGTGGGAGACGCCTGTCCGAAGTGACAGCTCCTGCATATGATCTATTTGGATCGGGCTCGTCGCTTCTCGAAAGAGTAAGGACGTATGCGTAGTGACCCCAATATCGGGTCCTCATATTATTGGGGCGATATTGGATTGCGCATAGCGAGTTGTATTCCTGTTGACGGTTGGTTCAATTAATGACGGGTCAACATCACCTTAGGGGTGGTGGGCCCGGGTGTTAAAGACCGAATTGGGAGATGCAAGTTGGACTTGCAAGGCGGAATGTGTTCCCGCTTCTTTTTATCAGAGTTGTAGGTTCTCATATTATTGGGATGCAACAAAGATAAGGAAGGAGATCCCAGATCTTGCTTGAGATATAATGGTAAGTATATCTCTTACATTGAAAGTGATTAAGGGAATGAACTTTCATTGTTGACATGGCAAGACAACTTTGATATAAAAATTCCTAAATCAAAGTAAATTATATATTTATATAAGTTTATGCAAATTTCTTATTTCAGATAATCCTTCATTAAACCCACTCAATGTTATACTCAATAATAACCAGTAGAATATCATGAATTGGACCCTTTGATCCAGATATTGTACTTGCAATTGGACACATAATGTATGTGGTTGCAATGTGCAAGTTTCCTCATAATAATGAGAAGTGATAATAAGACAATAGGACTAAAACCCTAGGGTTTGTATGTCTCTATAAGTCTTGATCTCATTGAATGTACTTTGGAAGTGACATGTCGATGATGATCGTAATTATCAAATAATCCTTATAAAATCAATAAAGATTTTCTGGCATACATATGTGCTCTTGACATTTAATCATGAATGATGTGGTTCTCTGCATCATGTAGAATGGTAGCTCTATGAGAGATGATGTATTCAAATTGTTTGAGTACCTACCTGAACCTATGTTTTAAAGTTTAAATGGATGTATATGATGAGTGTCATCATTCTACTGTCTATACTCTAGTCATTCATGAAGCTTCATAATATTCATATTATATGAATTGGGTGAAGCATGTATAAATGTCAAAATGCTCTTACATTAAATTCTTTTGAATTTAACATAAGAGATCCTTAGTCTTAAGCAATGGTTGCTTATAGATAAAGGGAGCGCAGTGGAAGCATGGGTTGGACCTAAGCAAGAAGTATAATCAAAGAGTTGACTGTACTTCTATGACTTCCATATAACATCCAAAGAGTTGGATGAATGCCAATACTCCAATATGTTGACGTGTTGATAGTATGACTATCAAATCTATCTAGAATCCTTAGAGAAGGAATCAGACAGTACATCAGATTAATCTACATATAATCATTGATATTAGCTTACTTATTTGATAAGATAAAGTCTAATAATTGTATCTCAATCTTCTGATGACACTTGCAATTGGTTGCATATGTATTAGAATATTAGAAATTTGATCTTAAGGTTTATTGGTCATCCATGTTGAAAGTGATGCAAGTGTTGCAAAAATTTCCATGAGATCAATAGACTTCATATTTTCAGTGGGAGCCCTTAGTCTTAGAGAATGTCTCTATGACCTAGATATTAGAATACACTCATTGTTTATTCTAATTGTTGGATATAAACATGAATTCTGTAATAAATCTATCATAAAGAGTTATGATGGAGATATTTCAGATAGTAATCTAAAATCTAGTGGACTCTATTAAATTAGAAAATTAATGGTTCATTAAGATTTCTGATACTGAAAATTAAACCTTTAAAGATCAATAGGAGGATAAAGATCATTTGACAATGATCTGGCATCATGTTTTGGACATATGTCTGTTGATGAGATCAATGGACTAGTAAGACATGAAACTTTAGATTGTCTAAAGATTCAAATCTCACATACTTGTGAATATTGTATTCAAAAGTAAAAATGTCCAATACACCCTTCTTTGTGATAGGTGTAAGATGTTAAGGTATTCGAGATCTCATACATATTGATGTATGTAAATCATCTATATCAGAATAAACATTATGGATATGTGATATCTATTAGTGATTATTTGTGATATGAGATTTCTTCTCTTCACTTAGAAAACTTTGAAATGTTCAAAGATTTCACAATTTTGGTTTAGAACCAAAGTTTGAAGGAAGATGAAATGAATTTGATCTAACCAAGGTAGCCTGTACCTATTAGATGAATTCAAGAAATACCTTATGGAGATATGAATATCATTCCTATCTCGATCCTCCTAATGAACCTGAACTCAATGAAGTTGTAAGGAGATACAATTGATCATGTATGACATGATTTAATCAGTGATTAATCCTATCATAATTATCTCTTAGTTTCAAGAGGTATATATGTAGTAGAGACTACATTATATACTTAATAAGGTTCCATGCATGTAAGCTGGAATCTGGCACTAGAGAGTGCTACTTCATTAGGAAAATAAAGGATGGTATTGTATACCTACTTTATGACCTTGAGATTCTTAAAGGATCTCGTCTCTGAGAATGTGATTCTTAGAGGATGACTCTCTTAAAAATCAAGATAGAATGAAGTAAAGGAACTCATTTAATCTTGAGAAGATAACGAGGCTCCTGAAATCGGAAACTAAAAGAATAATTGAAGATGAAATAATAATACTTCTTCAAATAAGTTTGAGGATGTATTCCATGTGAAAATGATTGGACTTCATGTGATGAAGCTCCTGAGGATCATGACATGGATAGATGGATGTTAGCAATAAAAGTCTAATGTAGACTTCATATACAAGTGTTGTATATGGACCCTCGAGGATCCACCTATATGGGTAAGACCCATTAAGATGTAATTGAATCTTCAAAAGAAAGAGGGAACCTAATGAGAAGGTAGAGACCTTCAAAGAATGGTTCGTAGCCATGAGCTACACACCGAAGAGAAGACATCGCTAGCGATGAGACTTGCTCTGCAGTGACCTAGCTTTAACCCATCAGAATATTGCTAACTATAGCTACACAACTTGACTATGACATCTTCATGATGTGAGTCAAGATTGCATTCCTCTATGAATACCTCTCTGAGGATATTCATATGAACTAGCCTTAGGGATTCGTGGTTAAGGAAAGCAAGGTGTGCAAGCTAAAGAGCTCCATCTTTGGACTCAAATAAGCTTCTTGTAGTTGGATCATAAGATCTGATGAAATTGTAAATGTTATGATTTCAGTAAGAATCTTGATGAACCATGTGAAGCTTAGTAGGAGTCCCATTGTGTTCATCATGCTAAATGTAGATAATATCCTAATCATTTGGAATGATCTAAGGATGATAATAATAAGTGTTTTATAATCTGGTAATCCCATACCTCGAGATATGATCTCAAGAATACCTCTTAGATCTTAGTTCTGAAATTGTTTAGAAGCAAAGAGAAGAGGATATTGGGACTGTCACATTTGTAGTACACCTTGGACATATTCTATTCTTAGATATTCTAAGAAAGGCTTCCATCCCTTAAGATGTGGTACTGACCTATCTAAAGGGATAGCACCTCAAAAGGTTGAGGAAGTGAATGCTAGAACTGCTTGCACTTGTGCATCAGTTATGAGAAGCTGAGTGTATGCTGGATGTGTACGAATACCGGATGTCTGCCATGCAGTGGGAGTAGTAAAATGTTACTAATCCTACTATGGAGATAAAACACTTGATTGCAGTAATAACAAAATCTTCATAGATGATAAGATCTTTGAGATAGTGATCTCAAAGTCTTATCTTCAAATACTTAAGACTTTATAGATAGTGATCTAAAAGGTCTTAACTTTGGATACCTTTAGAGATAGTGATCTCTAGGGATAAAGGTATTCTGATAAGGATTATGGAAATACTGGTTGTAATAATCGAGGTATAATGTCAAGGACACTATAACAAAATTGAGTATTCGTTGCATAAGATGCAACATTCGCATTGGATGCGAGCACTGTTACTAGGGGATATGCAAGTGTCGTAAAAGGACTTGGCGTAGTCTCTTGAGAACAGAGTGACTGATCAGCTTACCTAGCTATTTTCTAAATAGCCTATGATTGTTACATGAGTGTGTTTAAATGATTAGCCCATTAATGGCTCTTTGGGCTAGTGGGAGATTGTTGGACATGCGAGCCCACGGCGAGCCATTATGCAATAAATGTTATTGCAATTCACTCCTTGATCTGAAATAAAGAGTATATAATTTGCATAATAGTCCCTTAGTACAATTAGGGTTATGTACCATTGGCCATCTTAATGATCTTACAGCTGTTGATTCAATTATTGAATCATAGAGGCTGGTGCTTAGATGAATATCTAATAAGTTAGATTGGGGACTTGTCAAGCACTGTCAAATGATTATTAAGAGATGATCTCCAGCCAGAGTAGGAGATGGCAATCCTATCCCAGTTAGGCTGATATCTGACCGACCTCTTGATGCAGGTCCTCTGCATAGGAATAGAGATTCGGAGGTGTCAGATTAGTTAGGTCAAAGAGTTGACTTAACGTGATCGAGATAACCAAAGTCCTATATCGTATGCTGTCACGATACAGGCACGCATCCTCTGACCAGAGACAGATGTGTTACTATATGTTTGAGTATGTACATTTGGCAGACCAATAGGTTGATGACCTAATCAAGGTCTATACACCGGTGCGCTGGTGTGCATATAAGGGCATATGAGTAATACGATCTCTCAAAGGGATCATACAGGTTCAGTTACTGAACCGGAAGACATGAGCTCACTCATGAGATATTTGGAAGAATCAAATTCCATGCGCATGGTCGTCTCGCTTTAGAAGCTTGACTGAATTTGTAGGTTTGATATATACTTTTGGAAAGTATATGATCAAGACCTAGGTATGATATATACTTTTGGAAAGTATATGATCGATACCGACTTCCAATAATCGAATGAGAAACTTACTGATAAAGCCCTGAAGTAGACAGTGTAAAGTTGATCTAATACTTCGGGTTTATTCTGAGTCTTCCAGTATGCAGGATGTACAGGTATTAGGAATACCTGAGGGTGATGTGATCATAAACGATTGTATAACCATGACGCTTCCATTCCTAGGGAGTGATGAAACGGGTCTGGATTTTAGTGACTCCTCTCAGTAGAGAAGTAATCTCATCTTAGTCCAAATGTTGGACATTGATCTGAATGTGATTCAGATTCAATGAGAAGATTAGATTTACGGTCTTGATTTAATCAAGCATCTATGGGAGCCCCGAGATCTGGATTTGAGATGTGATCTCAATATCTATGTCACTATACGTGGAACAATACAATCGTCCTGTCCTTATCTCCAAGTATTCACGGAGAAAGCGCAATATCCTTGAAAGAGTTCATGGATAATTCTATTGTTGATATATGTATCCGAGCATTGAGAAAATGGATAATTAAATGTGATTTAGTTATCATGAATAATATGAATTTGATTCATATTATAAGGAGAGTTATCTTAGATAATTAAATGTGATTTGATTATCAAAGATGTAAATAATGTGAATGTAATTCATATATTTGAGCACAAGAGAATAAGTTATCCAATATAATTAAATGTGATTTAATTATTATGGATAAGAATAATGTGGATAGTAATATCCAATTATTCATAATATATTATAAATGTGATTTATAATGTATTAGAGAGAGTTAAATATAATTTATATTAGTAGATTAATTATTAATGTGTATTGGATACACATTGTCTAATTAATTGAAAATGTAAATTACATTTTGTTTTGGGTTGTGAATATGATTCACAATATTCCAATGTCAAGATTGCAATATTCCCAAAATTAATTGAGAATTATTTTGGTGAATAAAATCCCAACAAATAGTTGTTGGAAAATAAGTAGAGAGAAAATCAAGGAGATGTGCAATCTTATGGGAATCCATGAGATTGCCCTCCCTCCAAAGGGGAAGGTTGATCTCCTTTATTCTCTCTCTCCTTATTTGATTTATTTAATTTGGTGTTAATATATATTTGATATATTTCATCAAATTTAAATCACAAGTTGTTGGCTTTTACCAACAACAATCTTGACCATTGGATTGACATAAATCAATCTCATCCATTGATTTTATATGTCACATGGATTGAGATCCATGGATCCCAAAACCCTATAAATAGAGAGGCATACCATGCTCTCTATTTTACGCAACACTTCTCTCTCTCTCTCTTTCTCTCTAGAGGTCAGCCCTCTCTCTCTCCCACTCATGGCCGTCCACCATGGATGCCATGGAGAGGTTCTCCATCGCTGTAGCATCGTCGTTATGCTGCCCGATCGTCTGCTCGTGGATCTCCGTCTCCTTCGATGCGCCTCGCTCGTGAAGAAGACGTCGGATCTCGTATGTCGAGATCAGGAGATCCGCCGCTTGGATCATCAACATGGATTGCAAGAAGCACGCGGTTCATCCCCGCGCTCGCAAGCGTCTCCTCCGTTGGATCGGACTTGAGACAGGAGGTCTCTTAGTTTAGAGACTCGATCGCAACCACGCTTCAAGAGGTAATCCTATTACTTGTTTGTGGTTTAGACGAAACGATCCGAGAAGTGTTCTTGGATCATGTGGTTTCGTCGTAAGAAAATTTTTTAAATCCCGCTGCATCGAGCAACTAGTGCGACTAGTCGCTCCTCGTCGTATTCGATACGACGCTCACGCTTCCGTGATGCGCTTGAGGATCTAACCATATCCTTCAAGAAAATATAAAATAAATATTGATATCTTAATCTATTTTTTATATTATTAATAATTAATAAAATAAATAAATAAAATAAAAATACAAATGTGCAAACTATATATACAAACTTAAGGAGATTTATTTTCTTTGATTTTTACTTCAATTTTAATTTTAATTTTTAATCAGAGAAACTTTTTATTGATACAATAATCAAACAGAATAAATACAGTGGGTTATTGATTCAGAAAAACTTTTTATTAATACAATAATCAAAGAGAATATACAAAAGAATTAACTAAAAGGGTTATTTTTTACATAACATAATAAGGTCAAAATTGATCAATATGAAGAATAAACAATAGGGGCCCAAAACCCAAGTTTCACATATGAACTCTGATTCTTTTGAAATTGGTCATGTTTTGAAGGTAATTGAACATACATCAATTCATGTGAGTAGGAGTCCAAAGGAAACTGTATGAGACGGATATTTACATTTTAAGGCTATTAGTCTCAAACTAGGGTTTGGGTTTTATTGGTAAATTTACAAGTTAGTATTTTTTGATATTTTTCATTTATTAGTATTAGTAATGCAAACACCATATAATTGCTTTTATTCAATTCTGAATTAGTTCAAAATAAATAAAAATAACAGAATATATGGTATAATACATGTGATATTTACAAAGGAATTTAGCTTCTTATTTAATGCAAATATGCATGCTGAAATGTAGATATTATGTACAAGTGTATGAAGGATAACAATGCAAAACAAATGATGATATGATGTTAATTACTTGGGAACGAAGCTCTGTTTTCAACTTTTAGATTGATGAATCACATATTCATTAAGTCTCGTTCCCTTTTTCTTTTTTCCCTATTCTCTTTCTTCTTCTCTTTCTCTTCCCCATGACTCTGACCCATCTTCATCACCATCATGACTTCCCTCGCCTATCTCTTTCCCTGAACATCATACCTAAGCTCTTGCAAAGAGCAAAAGATCACACATCTCACTTCATCGCCTCTTCCATTCACCATCCTTTCACCTCCACAAAATGATCATCACAATCCTTCCATTTCCTTGCTCCTCTCCTCCACCACGAACGAGCACTGTCCACCCTCCATTCCTCAGAGCCTCATTATCTTCTTCAACATCCTCTAGATGTGTTTCAATCACATATGATTGATCCTCAGCTGAAATTCGTGCCACCAGTCAAACATCATTAGAGGCATTTGACCTCCACTATTGGAGCTTCCATATTGACGATCCACAACCGTGTATCGGCCACCACATAGAGGAGCACCACCGCACCTCTGGTCTGAGAATCAAAGCACTATCATCGACCAATATTGATGAAGAAGACGACCTTCAAGGTCCAATCCAAAGAAAAAGAACTTGCCATAAGGATCCCATCCGATCTAAATGGGGATCATCAACATTGTTCGAACATTCCTAAATAACCTCCCTTAGATCACACCTCATCCAACGACAGACCATCACCACCAGACCTGAGCCTTGGAGGACCCGAAGTTATGCAAAGTCGTACATGTGGTGGTTCATGTCTGAGCTGCCACCTAATCCTGAAGCCGACCACCCACATGCAGTGCACGTGCCTGTGGAGAAAATCGTAGATACGCCTTGTGACCTTGCACAAATGACAACCGTACCCCCATGTGTGGGGGTAAACTACAAGAAGACCTAGCAGCTCCATGGAATTACAAATTAGTCCTCCACAAGGGTATATCTGCAACTATTTTAACTAATTTTTTAGGTTTTAGTAGGTAGACTTTATTGTTTCATATCTTGTAAACCATACATCAAAATTTTGCCTTCTTAGTGATGAACTAATTGTTATTTGATTCTCTTTCACATAGATTTGTTATTTCCATTATTGGAGACATTTCGTAGCATAAAAAGATTAGTGATTAATTTATATTCTTAATCACTTATTCTTAATTACACATTCCCTTGTTATTTGTGGGGATTTATTTATGGAAATTTATTAGAGCTTAATTGAATAATTCTTTGCAGAGATCATTGGGGATTGTGCGAATTGATTGGCTTGCGTGGTGTTGGTGGACTTACTACCTCATTCATCACATTCATATTTGCATGATCATTTCACCATATCATTTAATTATTTAAAAATCGTAAAAATATAGTGCATTTATTTACTTCTTGTCCCGCAACTTAGCATTATTTTCTTGCATTAAAATTATTTTGAAAGCCATGCATCATATTTCCTTGATTAACTAATTTCATTTGTAAAAATAAATAGGTTATTTATTTATTAATACTAGACCCTTAGATTACTCCTTGAGTTCGACCTTTGGACTTATACCCAAGTAAAATAAATAATTTCGATTATATCGAGACTTGATTCTCCATCTCTTTCCTCTGTGTGATCATTTTTTATTATTTCTAGATTACCCAGCTACAACTTCGACATCATTAATTAGACAAAACTAACATAGGGTTTTCACGGTCTAACAAATGGCGCCATTGCTAGGGAGGTATACAATTTACGAATAATTATTAATAATTTAAATTTTAGGTTTTCCATCCCCCGGGTAGACTGATCCCAGGTTTTCTTGAATTTATTTCTCAACATATTTATTTTTTATTTGTGTTTATATATTTTTCTATGAACATCTCTCTAATATTTGATCTCTTATTTATCGTGTGAGGTACCTGATTGACTTAGAGGGGCTTTTTCGAAAGTAGGCATAACTCAGAGTGACTAGAAGCACGAAGAATTTTTATTTTCGGAAAGAGAGTGATTTAATTTATTTTTGTAAATAATTTGTAAAAATTTAGGTAATTGCTCATTTCCACTGGTTTCTATTTGGGATCTCTCATTTGTACCAGGACTTTGAACTTTTATCTTGTGGTGTGTCATGACCTGTTTCACTCTCCAATGAGGGAGGGGCTCGACTTGAGTTATAGCTTGACCTGCACTAGTGTCTCCTAGAGCATTTTTCTTAGAATATTATATTGCTTGTCCTCATAGTCTAATAGGACCACACTTTAAATAACAAGACACACCTTACTTATTCATTTTAGTAAAACTCAAATCCAATTCTTCCCGACTAATAGAACTTTCTATTAGGAGCAGTTTTTGTCATCTTGCATTTCATTTAGAATAATTTTCAATTATCTGTTTTGCATCCCACACGAGGATTGCGAGGAAGCACTTTAGGTCTCCTTAACTAGGGATATCATCATTGTTTTTAATGTGCATTTACTTTTTTCAATTCCTCCCCATTATTTTCTCACATAAATCTAAAAAGGAATTGGGACTGGATGATAAATGTTATTATTTGGCTCATTAAATATTTCAATGATAACCATTTTAAAATTGGGACTGCTTAACAAGGCCGACTTAAATAAAGGAATAAAATCAATATTTGTATTTGGTAGAGTAACCCCATCCTTTTATGCAGGTACTTACCTCCAAATAGTGTAGTTAAGGATGAATACACTAAGGTTATTTCCAAATCCATGGATTTGCCCCCTAAGTCTCCATTTCCGGCTCTTGCATATTTGGGAGCTGCAAGGGCTTGCCCTCGACCTTATACTACGTTTTGGTTGTGTAAGCGTGTGGATCTCCTTTGGGGTATGATATTAAACTTGACAGCATGGAAGATAACTTCATTGATTAATAGAATATAAGAGCACCACTGTGCGCAAGGCAACACATTGTATGTATTGGATCTTACAGATTGTTTTATTACCAACATAAAATTGAAATGATAAATAGTTGGACCTTTGCATCCTTCACTGTGTGTAGTTGGTGAAATTGAGGTTTGCATTGTAGTTGCATTATGTGGTGTGTTTGTCAAAGATCAATCATCATAGATCACACATTTCTGCCTTCACCATCTCACTTGGATTCATTATTCGTGATCTCTTTCTCCTTTCCACTTGACATCGACAATGGAAAATTTGTGTGATTCTTACTTGGACTCCACGAGCCTCTCATTGACTATCCATATTTACTATCCTTACATGCTAGGGAGCACTTTTGCCCCAATCCCTTGTGGTTCCATGGAAGCTTTTCCCATGGGAACACGGTCAATAAGTCACATTTCTTCCATAGGTTGATCGGACATGGATGAATCCTCTCTTCGCTCACCACATCGAGGAAGACTCTCACCTTGGTGCTTCTATATCATGCTCTTTCAACTCTATTAATTCAAATCCTTTTTTCTCTTAAGCTGAATACGAACAAAGATCATGATGCATCCTACGAGAAACCATGATGATGAGGATAAGAGAGAAGAACCCATGCTACATGTCCTTTCTATATTAGCCAGAGAAGAGAAATATAATGCTAATCTTATGGATCAAATGGGACATGTAATTGATGTGGGTGGAATGGACCGACCTATGGTGGATGCTTATTGAGCGAGTAATTTAAGGGGGGATTATTATTTAATATTATCATTACAATCCCTGAAACTCCCAACTCAAACAAAAAAATGTGTTTTTAATTCACAAATCAAGCTACAAAGTAATTATAAATGAATAATGTGTAGCAAGAGAAATTTTGCAATTTAATAAAGGTACATAGCAACAAGAACGAACAAAGGGAGGCTATAATTCCTGAGGGGTATTCAAATAATCGAAAAAATAAATTAAAGGAAAAAGGAATCTCAAATGCTAACTACCATGGTTTCTGTGAAATTTTTATCTTTTTATTTTTTATATTTTGTTATTTTTATTTTTTTTCTTTTCCAATTTTTAGTGATTTAAATTTTGCAAATATTTGTAATTTTAAAAAATATGATTCTCAAAACAAATTCATGCACAAGAGAAATGATTTTTTTTTATTTTTCAAATAACTCAAAAATGTCCAAATATATTTTTTTATTTTCGATGTTTTTTTACTTTTTTTGTAATTTTTCAGAGACTTATATTTTTTAAGTATTTTTAAATTAATAAAAATAAGAGAAAAATGCAAATAATGAGCAAACATGATTATTTTGCAATTTAAAAATATGAAATGAAACTAAAATTGTAGCCATTATTTTTCTTAAAAACTATAATGAATTATGTGCAAATAGCAAGTGAAATCACATTTTTTGGATTTCCCTACAATTTGATATGATTTTTTAAGATTTTGTGTATTTTGCAAATTTTTTTAGTTCTATAAATAATTAATGCGTAAAAAATGGAATGAAAATAAAATGCACAAAAAGAAAATAGTTCTAATTTTTTTGGAATTTTCTTCAAAATATGTGAATTTTTATGATTTTTCAAAGTTCAAACAAGAAAGATTGCTTTGTTTTTTCATTTTTGATAATAACAAATGATGATAAAATTCAATGAAAAAGATTATTGTAGGTAGAACAATTAAGCAGAAGATAACACTAATTTTTGCAAAATTTATTAAGCACAAATGTTAATTATTCCAATGAAAAGATCAAGCAAATTAAAGTCTGGATACACAATATTCAACTGTGAATTATTCAAAGTTTTTGTATTAACATATAATAAGAAATAAAAGGTGGTGTGAAATTTGCAATTTACCCAGTGAAACATGTCGTGCACGTGATATGGCTCTAGTAGGGACATTATTGCAATTACGAAAATTACCATGGGCTTGATTGTAATGTTGCCAATTTTTTATTGTTCCTCTAGGGCTTCTTCATTGCCTCTTCTCAAATCAAAAGGGGCACCGCCCATACTTCTCTCACGTGGAAGGGCGGCGATGGTCGGTTGCGGCGCTCAGGGAGATGGCGAGTGGCGAATCGATGGAGGTGATTGTACGTGAGGGAGCCGTCAATTGGTTGAGGTGGTGCTAGTCGCTGAGGAGAATGGTACGGTGCTCCAGGTGGTGATGGTGCGACCAGTGGTGGAGGACGAGCGGACGATCGATGTAGAGGTGATGGAAGGGATAGCTCCACGCGACGGGATTCATGGGGCAGAACGACGGTGGAGATCGGTGAACAACGTGTGATGGGGGAGACACAGACCACAACGAACAAAGGAGATTAGTGGACTACGAGCAGATCTACGATGGGGCTTTAGACGTGGCTTGACCGTGTCGAGCAGAGGAGGGATTTGGAACTGCGGGCTAGCGATGATAGGGGGGTTTCTTAGTAAAGCGATGACCGGCAACAAACGAGGGGCTGGTTGCAGTTGAAGGTGCTTCTGGTGAGCCGCAGGTGGCTGAAGGTCTAATCAGTGGAGTAGGTGGTAGAGGGGCGAGCTAAGCTCGCGGCGGAGGGGCCTGCAGGGCCAGCGAAGGAAGAGGCCAGGAGGGGCGACACATGCCCCACTCCAGGCGGCAGTGGTTGGAGATGCTCCTCTGGTGGTGGCTAGCTATGGAGGAGGATACGCCGGAAGTCGGAAGTGGCGAGGGCTGCTTGCTGCCCCCAATTTTTTTTTATTTTTTAATTTTTATTTTTTTAATGTAAAAACGCATAGTGACTTGGATATTGAGATCATATCTCAAATCCAGATCCCATGGACCTCTCATAGATGCTTGATTAATTCGAGAGTGTAAACATAATCTTCTCATTGCATCTGAATCTCATTCAGATCAATGTCCAGTACATGGACTAAGATTAGGTCACTTCTCTAATGAGAGGAGTCACCAAAATCCAGACCTGTGTCATCACTCCCTTGGAATGGAAGCGTCATGGTTATACAACCGTTTATGATCAAATCACACTCAGGTATTCCTAATACCTATACATCCTGCATACTGGAAGATTCATGATCATCCTGAAGATATAGATCATTTTTACACTGTCATCTTCATGGTTTGATCACTAAGTTTCTCAATCTTGGTCCTTGGGATATGGTACAGATCGTATGCTTTCTCAAAGCATATATCTTACCTTCAAATGCATATCATGCTTCTAAAGCATGATGACCATGCATGGAATTTGATCAGTCCTAATACCTCATGAGTGAGCTCATGTCTCCCGGTTCACAAGTGAACCTGTATGATCCCTTTGAGAGATTGTATTGCTCATATGCCCTTACATGCATACCAGCTCGCCGGTGTATAGACCTTGGTTAGGTCATCAACCTATTGGTCTGCCAAATGTACACACTTAGACATATAGCAATACATCTGTCTCAGGTCAGAGGATGTTTGCCTGTGATGTGATAGTATTCATCATAGGTCTTTGGTTATCTCGATCTCGTTTTATCAACTCAATGACTCAATTAATCTGATACCTCCGAATCACAATTCCCATGCAGAGGACCTACATCAAGAGGTAGATCAGATATCAGCCTAATGAGAAAGGATTGCCATCTCCTTCTCAGGCTGGAGATCACTACTTGTCAATCATTGATGATGCTTGATGAGTACTCTATCTAACTCCTTAGATATCCATCCAAGCATCAGCCTCTATGATTCAATCAATGAATCAACAGCTGTATGATTATCAATTTGGCCATGGTACATAACCCTTATTGTACAGAGGGACCTTATAGTGCATTCATTCATTGAATATTAGAAAGGGAGTGAAACAAAATCAATAACATTTATTGATAAATCATTTATTACAATAACATTTATTGTAGGAATGGTTCGCCTGGGGCTCACATTGCTAACAATCTCCCACTAGCCCTCAGAACCATTCAAGAACAATCCTTAAAACCATACTCATTACACGCTGGTCGAAAACATTCTATGTCAGAGGTTTTGTAAGAGGATCAGCAATGCTGTCGGCAGAGGCCACCCTGGTGATGATGATGTCACCATGCTTTTGAATCTCCCAAATGATGTGTTATTTCCTTTCTACGTGCTTGCTCTTCTGATGCCATCTGGGTTCCCTCGCCTGGGCAATGGCTCCCGTGATATCACAAAGTAGCGGGATGGGAGTATCAGAGGAAACTACGCCAAGCTCCAGCACGAACTTGCGCAACCACACCGCCTCTTTTGCAGCATCCGATGTGGCAATGTCTTCAGCTTCTATTGTTGAATCTGCTGTAGTGTCCTGCATCTTGCTTCTCCATCTCACAACACCACCATTCAATGAGAACACAAACCCCGATGTCGACTTTCGATCATCAATATCTGATTGGAAGTCAGAATCTGTATATCCCAAGACTTGGAGATCACCATCTCCATAGACCAAGATGTAATCTTGCATTCGTCTTAGATATTTAAATATGTTCTTTACTGCATTCCAGTGTTGTTCTCCATAGCAAGATTGGTAACGTCTTACCACTCCTACTGCATGGCAGATATCTGGCCTATTACACATCATGGCATACATTAAGCTTCCTACAACTGATGCATTAGGGCATCCAGCCATGGCTTTCTTTTCCTTAACAGTTTGAGGAGCCATTCCTTTAGACAAGTGGATACAATGTCTTAAGGGTAGGAATCCTTTCTTGGAACTATCCATACGGAATCGTTCAAGAATCTTCTTAATGTATCCATGTTGTGACAATCCCAATATCCTCTTCTCTCGGTTTCTGAACAACTTCAGACCCAAGATGTAAGAGGCTTCTCCAAGATCTTTCATCTCAAAGGTATGGGATAGCCAAATCTTCACACTAGTCATCATCCCTGTATCATACCCAATGATAAGGATGTCATCTACATAAAGCACGATGAACACAATGGCGCTCCCACTTAGCTTCTTGTATACACAAGGTTCATCAGGATTTTGCACAAAATCATAACTTTTTATGGTTTTGTCAAATCTGACGTTCCAGCTACGAGAAGCTTGCTTGAGCCCATAGATGGATTTCTTCAGCTTGCATACTTTGCCATCCTCAGTCATGAAGCCCTGGGGTTGCTCCATGTAGATATCCTCCTCGAGGTATCCATTGAGGAAAGTCGTCTTGACGTCCATCTGCCAGATGTCATAGTCAAGATATGCAGCTATAGCTAGCAATGTCCTGATGGATTTAAGCATAGCCACATGAAAGAATGTCTCATCGTAGTCGATGCCTTCTCTCTGTGTGTAGCCCTTAGCTACGAGTCGTGCCTTGAAAGTCTCTACTTTCCCATCAGGTCCCCTCTTTCTCTTGAAGATCCATTTGCACCCAATGGGTTTTACCCCTTTAGGTGGATCCTCTAGGGTCCATACACCATTCTTATGCATGGAGTCAATTTCTGACTTCATTGCTAGCATCCATCTATCCATGTCATGATCCGCGAGTGCTTCATCAAATGAAGCAGGATCATTGTCAGTTTCACCTGACACATGGAATCCATACCTTTCAGGTGGTGCAACCACCCTCGAACTCCTTCGAAGAGGTATGGGAGTTTCCTCTTTATGTACTTCTTCAGTTTCTGGTCTAGGAAGCTCAGAATCCTTAGGAGATTCTATGAGTTCCTCTACTTCACTTTTGTCTTAACCTTTAAGGAAATCATCCTCCAGAAATTTCACATCTCTATAGACAAAACCTTTTGGGTCTCAGGGTCATAGAGCTGGTATCCAATACCATCTCTAACATACCCAATGTAGTAACACTCACGAGTGCGAGATTCCAGCTTACTTACGTCCACGTTCTTCGCACGAACCAAGCATCCACAAACCCTCAAGTGATAACACTAGGTTTGGTTCCATACCAGAGCTCATGAGGAGTCTTATGTACAGATTCGTTGGGAATCTTATTCAGGATATATATTGCAGTCTCTACTGCATATCCCCAAAAACTAAGTGGTAAATGTGCTTTACTCATCATTGAACGGACCATATCCATGATGGTCTTGTTGCGTCTTTCAGAAACACCATTAAGTTGGGGAGTTCCAGGAGTAGTGAGATTGGAGACAATTCCATTCTCTTTAAGGTATTCCTTGAATTCATCTGAGAGGTACTCGCCACCTCGATCAGATCGAATACGTTTAATCTTCCTATCAGTTTGGTTATCAACCAAAGACTTGAATTCTTTGAACTTTTCAAAGGTTTCAGATTTATGAAGTAATAGGAAGACAAACACGTATCGCGAATGGTCATCAATAAACGTCAAATAATATCGATATCCATTTCGAGTTGCGGTACTGAAGGGACCACATACATCGGTATGTATTAGGTCAATAATACCTTCGCATCTAGTAACCTTGTTACGGAAAGGCATCCTAGTCATTTTGCCTCGAATACAATGTTCACAGGTAGGTAAAGATTGAAACTGTAGAAAATCCAAAGGTCCATCCTTTATCAATCTATTGATCCTATCAACAGATAAATGACCAAGCCATTGATGCCAAATCATGTTTTAATGATTTATATTTCTCCTGGATCTTTTAGGGTTTTTATTAGTGGTTGTAACATTCATGACATGCTTATTAATGCATAATTCATAGAGTCCACCAGAAGTCAAAATACCATCTGTAATATATTTATCATAATGATTTATGACAAACTTATTACATAACATGAATGAATATCCACTTCTAACTAGCTTAGATACAGATATTAAATTCCTTCTGACTTTTGGTACATAAAGACACTCTTTAAGTACAAGGACTCTACCACTAGATAATGACAGTCGACAAGTCCCGACGGCGACTGCTGCAACACTTGCATCAGATCCCATCTGGATGATTATCTCCCCTTCTTCAGGTTTTATAGTTTCCTGAAACAAATGCAACAAATTGCAGACATGAACAGAAGCACCAGAATCAACAACCCAACTTCCTTCTCGTCCAACGAGAAGGATTGTTTCAATGATAAATGTAGATTTCATACGTGCAGGGGCTTTACCTTTGTCGACCGACTTCAGGTAATCCGGGTAATTACGCCTCCAGTGCCACGGCTTTTTGCAGTGGTGACAGACGCCGGTTTTCTTCGACGCCAATAGAGTGGATGCATTGGAAGACGAGCCAAAACTTTGTCCCTTCTTCTTTCTCTTCTGGGTCGGGCCCTTCCGAGAACCGTGCTTCCGACCGCGCTTCCCTCTGACCTGTGCAACCATTGCACTACCAGTGGGACCATCTTTCTTCATTACATCTTCTGTAGACTTTAATGCAACAAGAAGCCCAGCATTTGTCAGTTCCAGCTTATTCATGTGGAATGACACCACAAAGTTATTGAAAGATTTAGGCAACGACAACAGAATGAAATTGGATTGCATATCTGCATCCATTATTGCCCCCAGAGTCTCCAGCTCTGATAAGTACCCAAACATTTTGAGTAAATGCTCACGAACCGAAGTCCCTTCCTGCATCTTGCAGAGAACGAGTTCATTCATAACATTGTACCGATGGGTGCGGTTAATGTCACCAAACATATCTTTTAGATTCTGCATAATCTCCTGGAAAGTACTCATCTCCACATGTTGTTTCTGAAAAACATTGGAGAGAGAACCCAAGATGTAGCATCTAGCCAAGACATGATCTTCATCATACTTGTCATTGAATGCCTTTTCTTCCTTGGATTTAGGGTTTTCATGCTTGTCTTCTGAGAGCACATGACTGATCCACTCTGCCGAGAGTACAAGCTCCAAATTACAGATCCAATCCGAGTAATTTAATCTGGTCAATTGGTTGACCTCCATAAGCTTGCTCAGTGGGTTCATGGACATCATTTTCTGAAATTGAGAATGCACTATATTAGAATATATATATATACTCAATTTAATTTTATTTGATCAAGGCATTTTAAATCAAATTATTCTTGCTATGTCAACTATGAAAGTTTATTCCCTTATTCACTTTCAAAGTAGGAGATATACTTACCAATATATCTCAAGCAAGAACTGGGATCTCCTCTTTATCTTTGTAATATCCCAATAATATGAGAACCTATGACTCCAATAAAGAGAAGTGAGAACACATTCCACCTTGTAAATCCAACTTGCATTTCCCAATTCGATCTTTAATACCCGGGCCCACAACCCCTAAGGTGATGTTGACCCGTCATTAATTGAACCAACCGTCAACAGGAATACAACTCACTGTGCGCAATCCAATATCACCCCAATAATATGAGGACCCGATATTGGGGTCACTACGCATACGTCCTTACTCTTTCGAGAAGCGACGAGCCAGATCCAAATGGATCATATGCAGGAGCTGTCATTTCGGACAGGCGTCTCCCACATATAATATCTGGCGACGAAACCCTTTGCCTTGACGGGAGACCATGGATGTCACTTATGTGATCCTCCACCTCTTATTCAAATTTAATTAATTATCACGAATTACGTTCACATAATTAATTCTTCCAAGGGAATTAACAACTCTAATCATATTAGAGTATTTTAATTGGATTTAATTAATTCAATCATATTAAAATAATTATCAATCCAATTCAATCAATCAAACTTGATTGTTATACTTGAATATATATGGTATTATTCTCAAAGTACGTATTAATTCGTATTTTAATAATTAAAAATACAACTTGATTTCTTCAACAGTATCCCGTCCCTACCCGCTATCATGGCTAGTGCAGGCGAGAGTGGGACGGACCACATACGTTGCAACCAGCTATCCCAGCGATCTCCGACTAGTCACCATATCCGCCTCAAGAAAGGATAATGCCAAATAGATCAATTTGTACTTGAGATGATCATCGGTTCTTCAACCGAAATTATACCATATAGTTGTCAAAATAATTTTGATTATAAGGAAATTTGCTAGACAAATTCCCAATCCTATTCAAGCAAGGAGTTTGATGATTGTGTTTCCAATTATGATCTAGATCAAATCTAATCAATTAATTAGTTGTGGCCAAGTCAATTAAGGAAATAATCATATTCCAATATTTCTCAAATATTTTCCATAACTATTTCTTGAAACTAACAATTAATTTCATTAATTGACAATCACATGGTTCTTGATTAGGACTGTAATTTCAGCAGTGACCCCTACTTACTAAAATTAACATATCTCAATCATATTAAACCCAAATTAGACAAAATCAATTTAAATAGATTGCTAATTTGATTTAGGACAAAACCCAAGTTATGTTTCACGCATTTCGAGGCAATTATAAACAGTAATTAACATTATAATCACGTTCAGATCTACAGTTCCCGCAACAGTGCATACATGTTCATTAAAACAACCATATCTCGAGCATACGATATCCGATTTACGCAAACTCAGATCCTATGATTTCCTTTTTTAATGGGGAACAAAATCCAAGTGTTAAATTCGTGTTTAAGCAATTTAAACAGTTCCTAATTTATTCACTAAACAGAAGTGCGAAAATCAAATGCGATCATATTCGAAACCGTCGACCTAAGGCTCTGATACCACTTGAAGGATATGGAAAATTCCTCAAATGCATCACGGAAGCGTGAGCATCGTATCGGATACGACGGAGAACGACTAGTCGTACTAGTAGTTCGGTGCAGCGGAATTAAACAAATTTCATGTGATGAAACCACATGATCCAAGAACGATTCTCGGATCGTTTCGTCTATAACCACAACAAGTCTAATGCAATACCTCTTGAAGTGTGGTTGATCGAGTCTCTAAGAAAAGAGACCTCCTGTCTCGAGTCCGATCGTCGGAGTAACAGCTTGCGAGCGCGGGGATGAGTCGTGTTGTCCTCGCAATCCAACAAGTTGATCCAAGCACAGTTGCTCCTGATCTCGTCGTACAAGATCGAACGTCTCCTTTGTGAGCGAAGCACTCCAAGTAGACAGAGAACCGTAGAGCGTTGAAGTGGCAGCGCGGTGGCGTAGGCGTCGACGAGTCTCTCCTCTAGGGTATGGTGGACGGCCACCAAGAAGGGGAAAAGAGAGGGCTGGCGTGTGAGGAGAAAGAGAGAGAGAGATGTGTGCTACAATAGCATGTAAATAGAGAGCAAGACATTCCTCTCTATTTATAGTGTTTTGGGATCCATGGATCTCAATCCATGGGATATATAAAATCAATGGATGAGATTGATTTATGTCAATCCAATGGTCAAGATTGTTGTTGGTAAAAGCAAACAACTTTAGATTAAAATATATTTGACAAAATCAAATATAAATCAATCCTAAAATCACATCAATAAATAAGGAGATAATATACATGGAGATTACATCTCTATGTACATTAAGGGGGGACGGCCACCCATTCCTTATAGGAATTGGGTGCCGCCCACCTCTTTCCTAAAGGAGGCAATCTCATGGATTTCCATGAGATTGCATGCCTCCTTGATTTTCTCCATTATTTATTTCCAACAACTTTTTGTTGGGATTTTATTGACCAAAAATAATTCTCAATTAATTTTTGGAATATTGCAATCTTGACATTGGAAAATTGTGAATCACATTCACAAACCAAAACAAAATATAATTTACATTTTCAATTAATTAGACAATGTGTATCCAATACACATTAATAATTAATCTACAAATATAAATTATAATTATCTCTCTTTAATACATTATAAATCACATTTATAATATATTATGAATAATTGGATTTTACTATCCACACTATTCTTATCCATAATAATTAAATCACATCTAATTATATTGGATAATTCCTCATACATCATGATAATTAAATCACATTTAATTATCAACTTCTCAATGCTTAGATTTTATGGAATTGTTCTTAAACCATTTAGGTACAATGCTATTTCTCCTTAGATACTTGGAGATAAGGACAGGGCGATTGTATTGTTCCATGTATAGTGGCTTGGATATTGAGATCATATCTCAAATCCACATCCCATGGACCTCTCATAGATGCTTGATTAAATCAAGACCGTAAACATAATCTTTTCATTGCATCTGAATCTCATTCAGATCAATGTCTAGTACATGGACTAAGATTAGGTCACTTCTATAATGAGAGGAGTCACTAAAATCTAGACCTATGTCATCACTCCCTCGGAATGGAAGCGTCATGGTTATACAATCGTTTATGATCAAATCACCCTTAGGTATTCCTAATACCTGTACATCATGCATACTGGAAGACTCATGATCATCCTGAAGATATAGAACATTTTTACACTGTTATCTTCATGGTTTGATCACTAAGTTTCTCAATCTTGGTCCTTGGGATATGGTACATATCATATGCTTTCTCAAAGCATATATCTTACCTTCAAATTCATATCATGCTTCTAAAGCATGATGACCATTCATGGAATTTGATCAGTCCCAATACCTCATGAGTGAGCTCATGTCTCCCAGTTCACAAGTGAACATGTATGATCCCTTTGAGAGATCGTATTACTCATATGCCCTTACATGCACACCAGCTCGCCAGTGGATAGACCTTGGTTAGGTCATCAACCTATTGGTCTGCCAAATGTACACACTTAGACATATAGAAATACATCTGTCTCTGGTCAGAGGATGTGTGCATGTGATGTGATAGTATTCATCATAGGTCTTTGGTTATCTCGATCTCGTTAAATGAACTCATTGACTCAACTAATCTGATACCTTTAAATCACAATTTCCATGCAGAGGACCTGCATCAAGAGGTAGATCAGATATCAGCCTAATGAGAAAGGATTGCCATCTCCTTCTCAGGGTGGAGATCACTACTTGTCAATCATTGATGATGCTTGATGAGTCCTCTATCTAACTCCTTAGATATTCATCCAAGCAACAACCTCTATAATTCAATCAATAAATCAACAGCTGTATGATTATCAATTTGGCCATGGTACATAACCCTTATTGTACAGAGGGACCTTATAGTGCATTCATTCATTCAATATCAGAAAGGGAGTGAAACATAATGAATAACTTTTATTGATAAATCATTTATTACAATAACATTTACTGTAGGAGTGGTTCGCCTTGGGCTCACATTGCTAACACATGATTCATGCCCTAACCTTAGAGCTGATCAATCGTCATCGAGGTGAGAAAGATCCTTTTTGAAAATAGCCTCTCACCTTATTTATTTAACTTCTCCTCCAAACTTCATTTGAAGTTTAATCCATCATCATTTATCACAACCACGTGGAAACATGCTTGGGAGAGAGCCCTTCGTGATGGGAAGAGCTCCCAATGGACCAAGGTGAGGAGAAGATCCATTTGAGGTGATTTAGATCCATTTCTGGTGAAGCTTTGCTATGAGGTTCATCCCCCTTGTTTCTTCTGCTGGTGAGACCCATTTCTTATCCATTTACCTTCGCATTCCAATTTCTAGTGTATCTAAGCCTTTTGTTTCTTTTGGTTTTATCTAAAAACCAAAAACCGCAACAAAATCAGTAACCTAAGGCTCTTAAGCTCCTGGTCCTTGTTCCATTGTCCAGACCCTTGTTTTGCCCTGCTAAGCATCCCATTATCAACTACATGTGTTTTCTTCATTTGCTTTTTTACCTAGATCAGCTCGATCTCGTAATGATCGGGTCCTCAAGCTTAATCCATCGACATCGCTTAAAGCTCCTTCTTCACCCCACATTTCTTAAATTTGGACCTCTCATGTGGTCTTCGGCCTCGAACCACGGTGATCATTATGCAGATGAACGAATAAAAGGACCCTCTGAGGGCCATTGGACCAATTAAGCCCCTCTAGGTCCTCCCTCACTTATGACACTCCTAGGGCCCCATCATTGGGTGTTGGATTTAGTTGATGACCCTAGTAGCTACGTATTGATTGTAGGAATCCAACGAGACACTCAATACCTCAGGTGGCCCTCTGTGGAGCAATATCTGCCTGATCGAAGTAACTCAAGAGCCAATTCTTCAATAGTTCTTCCAAACACCTTGATAGTTGTTGGATGAAGAAAATGCTACATGTGTGATATCAACCCTTAGAATGGGGCGAATCGTTGCATTACCTCAACTGTGTATGTGATTAAATGAACTAATCTTGATCGTATACTAGCGTGCGGGTGGGTATTTTACATCATAACCCCCCATGTGCTTTTTGAGCCTATATCTTTGGTATTGAAATTCTCAAATACAAGTGTAATATTTCTGTATCATTTATTGTTGAACCCATGAACTTTGTGGATATTGCACTTATGACCCTTGCCATGTCACCTCATGTGCCAACACATGTGAGGTTCCTGAGTATATTGCAATGACACCCACTCGGGTTTCCTTTTTTGTTCCCGCAAAAAAAACTTGCGTATTAAGTGTAATACTTTTATGAAATTTACATGCTCTCGTCACTAGAAGTTATTTTATTTGCAAAAATAACCCTGTTATTGCTGATCTAGAGTGTTATGTTTTGGTTATTTGTAAAATTGATCATAAACTTTCCTATACTATTATGAAATGAATTGAAACTTCTTGGAAATTAAATTGTGTCCTTTATTTTCCGAATTAAATTATTTTATGTATTTTAAGTTTTTAAATATCATTTTATGCTTTAAGATTCTAGGAAAATTACCTTAATTTCTTGGAACTCTATTTTCTAATATATATTTTTCTTTAAGTAATTAAATTTTTTTCTATTTATAAAAATAAATAGAAAATTTCAATGTTTTGGCTTTCTTTAATGTTTTGGCGTAGAAAGATTATACAAATTTCAAAACCTCCACAAAAATTGCCAAAAATATAATAGTTATATCTTGTAATGTACTGACACATATCCAAAAATCACAAAAATACTAAAACCATAAAACTAACAGAACGCTGAAAATCATATAAAAATCATAAAAAAATCCAAAAAAGCAAATAAATAGTGCTTTAAATCTCTAAAATTTCTTTATATTATCTACTTTACAAGAAAATTGATTTTGGGTCCTATCTGATTTGTTAGATATTTATTAGGCCCATTTCAATCTCTTGATTTTATGTTTTGTTCTGTTTTGTTTTTCTATTTCTAAAATTCCATAAAATTTCTCAAACATTTACTAAAAATCACTAAAAGTAGATAAATTAAGTAAAAAATATGTTATTTTGAAAAAATTGACTTTATTTGATATTTTAAAATTTCAAAACTCATGTTCTCTTTTATCTATATATCTATATATCCTTATTATATGCATACATTAATGAACTATATATATTATATTTATATTATTAAAATTTAAAATTATTTAAAAACAATTGAAAAAATAAAAAAATAAAAAATATTTTATTAAAAATCCACAAAATCATTTGAAAACTAAACCCACAAAAAAACCGACACAAACTATTCGTTTTTGTCTCTATTCCCTTCTGCTACAATACTATACATACTTGCACACTATACACATATTTCATCGAGTTAATATAAAAGTAAATTTTGAGTCATATATTTGCATTGATTTATCCTATGTTGTAGGTTGATTGTTGTTGACATCACATTTATTAGGTACCGAGTGTCGTATGAGCAATCGACATAGTGATTATCAGATCTGACATGTCGGATACCGCAAACACTCCAAGACCAGATGTTAGATGCCCTCATCTTTCGAGCTGACAAATGACACTATTTTCAGAGAGCAATGTTGAGTAAAGTAGTGCAGTCTACTTAGTTTTGTCTTCATTATCTATTACACTAACATTGCTTTTCTATTTAAGCTATTTTATTTCTAATCTTTTGTGGCCATATTTCTTATTTGAATTTGTTGCAAGGGCCCGTTTATCGAGGGAGATATTTTTTAGAGGCTCAAGGTACCCAAGAGATGTGGAGGTTGGTTATTCTTTTCTCACTAATAGTAGAGAGAAGCAGAAGGAGACATGAAATTGTTTAGAGTAGATTAGAAAAATCTATGTACTTTTTGTGAGACATTGATTCATTTACTTAATATGTAATAATATAGGGAGATGAATCTCCATTTCATCACATTTAATATTTCATTTTGTCCTTAAATGCATATAAATGGAATTAATTTGTACAAAATAACATTAATTAATTAACTTATAAATATAATATAAGTACACATATTTAATCCAAAAAAAAATAAATAACGTGATGAAAGTAAATAACAAATGAAGTATTGTAAATATAGGGATAATTACACCCATAACCCTAAGTAATTTCATAATTACAATCACAACCCTCGATAATCACGAATTATGTCCAGGACCTCAATGTGCTTAACTCTTATGCCCAAAACTGCATGTTAACTTCGATCCAATTTCCTGCTCATTATGATGGTATCCTTCAAATATTTTGCATTTTCTGCCCTTTATATTTTATTATTTACAAAGGAGACCACTTCCCCTTCCTCCTCCAACCCCACCTACCCCCACGCTGGGCCCTTTCGGTGACAGACAAAGAAATGCACAAGATGTGCGTTGGATTAGACAATGTTCGTTCTCATCGTTGAGGAACTCCGCACAATAGAGCATCTCAATCTCCTAGTCTTAGTCATTGACGACGGCAATGATAGATCCTGCGAGACAAAGGGATGTAGCTATTGGGGCCGTCGACAAAGACTTCCCGAGGATGGAGATGTGGTGGGGCTAGTCGTGGAGGAAGATGGTGCAGCCAAGAGGGTTCATTGAGAGCAGCATGAGGGACTCATGCGGGAGGCTGAAGATGAAGAGGATGTAGGGGGAGAGGAATCGAAAGAAGGATGTGAGAGGGAGGAGGGAGGTGTAGGCCAGCAAGGAAGGGGATGAGATGGTAGCATAGTGGAGGAAGGTGATGAAGATGTGGTCAATGATGGTGGCGGCAGAAGCGGAAGATTGTGAAAAGGTGGTCTATCTGGAGGAGGAAAAAGGGAATGGGGAGAGATGGAGGAGTAAGGGGAGGAGGAATGTTGGAGGAAGAATAAGGGGAGGGGGAGGCGGTCGCCAGGGGTGGAGCAATATGTAGGAGGAAGAAGCGGAGGGGACGAGCTAGAGGAGGAAGAAGGGGAGGGGAAGGCAATCAACGAGGGTGGCATGATCTGAAGGAGGAAGAAGGGGAAGTGGAGGCGGTCGAAGGAGGTGGCACGATTTGGAGGAGGAAGAAGGGAATGGGAAGGCGATCAATAGAGAGGGTGTCGGAGAGGAGGCGAAGGTGGAAGGCAGCAGGAGGGCCTGGAGGCGGAGGGGCGAAAGGGAGGGGGAGGGCGTGCAGAAGGAAGGGGGAGGGGATTAGGGATTTTTAATTTTATTATGAATTTTTTAGCAACCATTGGATTAGACCATGGGTTATATTAACCCAATGAAATGGTTGGTTAACGGGAAAACTAATAGAGGGTTATGGGTGTCAGACAAAATGACTAGCTGGAATTGCTCGTGTATTTAGTGATTATGCAGTGTTATGATTATAATTTCAAAATTATCATGGTTATGGTTGTAAATATTCCTTGTAAATATCGAATGACCCAAAACTTGAAACCAGGTCAATGTTGACTTGGTTGACCAAGAATAGGTATGGGGAGGTAAGGTAATAAACTGTGCAGAAAATATACTCAAATCCGAATTTAATTCATCTATGAATAACTATTTTTGGCATATTTTATTTTATATTTCGTACACCTCAAATAGCAAAACTTTAAACATGAAACATGCACATAAAAATACATAAAAAATACAAAATTAATTGCACATAAAAATAATGTACAGTGTGACTCAGATACACTGATGAAAATGTCGAAAACAAAACTTTACACACCAATGACTCCTTCAAAAAACTCCAAATTGACCTTAACTCACCTTTATTGTTCTTAAAATTAATATCTATCTAATGAAGATGATTTCCTTAAAAATATAATTAAGATGCAAATGTTAGGTTTCTGGGTCCTATTGTTCCACAAACTTGTATATTTTTTCATTATATTTATTCTCTATATTTTTACTTTTATTATATTTTCTATCCTTATAAATATTAGTTGAAATATATTTAAAACAAAAATATAATATAAAACCATTTAAAATACATTAAAATAAGTAAGGTATTAAAATATATAAGCATAGTATACCTATAATATAGACGAAAATTTGGGGTTGCCGCGCACCATTTTTCCACAATTTTTCCTTTTCTGCAAAATATCACCGTATATATTCATCAAATATACCTCCAATATGACATTCAAATTTCTTCAGAAACATAGACTCATATGCCCTCCATCTAGAACAGGTAATTTTAAGGGTCCAAACATTGTTATAATCGACCTATTCTAGATGGAGGGCATGGTGTCTCCATTTCTGACGAAATTCAAATGATATATTGGAGATATATATATAGATAAATTTACATTGTGATATTTAAAAAAATAAAAACATTACACAGAAATGGTGTGGGGGCACCTTGGCTGCCCCTAGAGGCAGCCCCGTCCAAATGTAATATATATATACACCTATTTATTTAAGTACATAAAAAATCATAAAGATAAATAAAATATAAATATATGTATAATAAATATATAAAATAATTATATCTAATGAAATTTAAAATATAACATAAAAATAAAATATTTAATATATACATAAATATACCTATGTTTATACTTTTAAAAATAAACATCCAATAAATAAAGTTGTTACAATAAATCAAAATCATAATAAAATAAGAAATAATTTATATGTTTGCACTTATTGTTATAAAAATCATTTATTATTTTTTATTTAATTAATAAAGTTTTTCTTTCTACTTTACCCATGTCTGATCCTACGTGGATCAATGGGAGCTCTCCCTTAGTTGACCCACATCTCAACTATAGCCACCCTTGTTCCGACTTATTAGAATGTGCGAGTTGCCCTTCTTCTCCACTTTTTGGATCCTGAGGATTGCCTTTTTGGGTAAGATGTCTTCGTGAAAGATCACCTAGCGACATACCTCTATCACACTCTAGCTTGTTTTTGTCAGATGATCCTCATATCGATCAAAATCCCTAACTTTCTGGATGCCCTTGTCTTGTTCTATAAATATACCCCTCCTCCTCCAATATTGGACATTCCACTTTTGATGTTCACTTGACCCCTTGGTTTTTCCCTAAGGATCTCTCCCTTAGTAAAAGTAAGTGGCGCTCTACATTGTACAACAAGGAGAAGGTTGATCGTGGGAGGTTCTACCCATCGTCGAAGTTCCGCTCCTAGCGATTTTGCTCCTTAGCTTCCAGGTACGAGTTTATCCATTTTAATGATATATTTCAGTTCATGTGTTTACTTCCAGTCTTTGTTTCATACATTTACTATTGCTTTTAGTTTAGATTTTAGATTTTATGTTCGTCAAAGCTCTAGAGCTCCGGTCATCGTTACCACCCGTTCTAGAACTGTTCTGAACACCGCACACTACTACCTTTTTACCCTTCGCTTCTACTCCATCCAACTCACCCCCATTCCCCTTTATCAGCCATAGATCAAGAGATCGAGTCGCCTTACTCTACTACTGCCAACAACCCTCCACCCTGCTCCATTTCACACCAAAACCACCCAATAAAAAGCACAGATCGCTTCGCGCGTGCCTTGTCGTTCCTCCTATTTAGCTAAAGCATTTTCATGAACCCATTTGAGGGGTTTTTGACCTAAGAACAACACCCACATGTGCTTTAGATTCCCTTGAGTTCCATTCGATGATGTAAGGGGCCCGGACCATTCTGATTCCACTAGAAGTTGCAAGCCATTTCCCCCAAATGTGTAGGTCATCTTAATACTGAGAGGGATGGTCAGAGTCGTACACTATGCACAATTGAAGCAACTCCAAGCACTTGTTCTTATAGGTTCTTCCACATCACTTCTCTGATGTCCGATCACGAGTGTGGCCCAGCTCGCACAGCCACCAACGGATTGAAGCTTGTGCCAACCACTAGATCTTCTCCCAGATCTAATCTCAACCTATGATTTGTGAACCGTCATCAGCCGATGTAGGTGTGATATGTGTTTGAGTAAATAAATACAAGTCATCCATCCACATGCATCGTATGGGTAGTTGCATATGAACCCTTGGGTATTTTTGTATTTATTTTCGAATATTTAATCTTTCATCTATTGTGTAATGATTTTTGTAATATTTGCAAAGGGACTCCTGAACATTCTTTTAGTTGCATTTCAGTGCCCTACCAAGTCACCTCACGTGTTTGTGCGCGTAAGGGTCTGGATATTTTGCACCTATGCCCCTGCGGCTTTGGGTTTCTATTTAGTACTATATTTTCTACAAATAGTGTCGTATTTTTGGAAAATATTGCATGCGCAAACCTGACAATATGTTTAGATGTATTTATATCCCTATCAAGCTGCATTTTTATTTACTGCACTTTTTATTAAATATCTCATGTATGTTATAAATCGTGGAAAAATACCTTGGATGCCAGATATATAGCTTATTCTTGCCCATATTTTCTCGTACTTTATCATGTTATCCTATTTTCTAGAAATCAATATGAAGCATTTTATCCCATGCGTACTTAATAAAATACAAAAAAATATAAAATCATCCTTTAAAATTCTAAATAAATATATTAGATAAATTTTATATATTCTACCTTCAGACAAAAAATAACAAAAAAATGTAAAAAGAAAACCTTAAAATTCATAAAACCTTAGAAAACTATAATAATTAGAAAAATTTTATTTCAAATCCAGAAAAAAGATTTAGTTCTATATTTTCTTTATATATATTATTTATTAAAATGTATTTTGGAAATATTTTTGACTTTCTGTCTATTTTTAGAACCCAAAACAAGTTGGCGGCATTATTTTATCACTATTTTACACTTTTTAATACTTTTAAAGTACATAAAAATTAGCAAAATTCCTTTAAAAATACCAATAATAGAGAAAAACATAAAAACATAAAAACCTTTTATTTTGTATATTTTGAGTATATATAAACTTATTTATAATATATATATCTTTATATTACATAAAAAAAGAAAATTAAATTTTTCTTAATTAAACAGAAAATAAAAAAATTGAAAATTAAAAAATTTGAAAATTATTCGTTAAAATTTCACATATAAATAAAACCCAAAAAAATTAGAAAAAGATAAAAGAAAAAAATAGATATTGTTATATATTTTTAATTAGTAATAATTATACATGTCCCTTATTACTCTTAGTGGTTTGACCCCTACTACTTGTCACTATAAACACATTTTTTTGGGTACAATAAATTTCACCTTACCTTGTCCTCATTACATATATATTGTGGTTGATTGTTGATTGTGATACATGTCGAGAGGCGAGAGAGGGTCAATACAGCGATTATCGGATCCGACTTGTCGTACACCATAGGCTCCTCTTAGACTAGATACTAGGCACCCTTGACTCGATCTATTTATTCGATGACATTGTTGCTGGGGAGTAACGAATAGGATAGGATAGTTGTACACATTAGTTGCCTTATTTTTTATTTCTATTTATTTGTATTTAAATGATTATTTATCTATTCTAGTCATCTCCTTTTGTTGACTTTTCAGCGATGTCCTACTATGAGAGGATGGTCTTCTAGGAGACCGAGACAACCGAGCAAAGCGGAGGCCGATCCCTTCTTTGCAGGCCGATAGGAAAGAGCTAGAGAGAAGACCGGGGAGAAGGGTAGAGTAGAATCGCATTAGCTTAGATTTTATCTTTTACTTTTTGAGAGAGAGTGACATTTGTAAATTATTGTAATAATATAGGTTCAAACTCTATTGACACTTGGACTCTAACAGACATATTTCATCAGGTCTTTATTCACATGGGGGTTTGCTCGATTTTTGTCGTGTTTTTTTCTTCTACCTTTTTATTCTCCCTATTTTTCACTTTATTTTATTTTATTTTATTTCTTATGTTTTGAGTTTTTCACTTTCTTTTTATTTGTTATGTGTACTTGAAGCCCCTAGTTCTAGGATTTTATTTGGTTGAGCCAGGTAGCACTAGGTCCAAACCCTTATCAAGAGTTATGTACCTGTAGATTGTTTGTATATAGCCATATAAATAAATCTATGCTTCCTGAGTAGAAGTTCATGCTAGGACGGTTCCTACTTGCATACATATAAAATCGGATTGATTTTGATGCATGGATCATCTTGCATGTAGACTGTTGGAGTCAGGTACTCATCCCTATATCTAGCATTTGCATTCATTGATTTTCCTGCATCAACTTTTATGAAATCCTTATCCCTTTTTTCTTGGACTTAGGCAACAAAAGGAATCGAAAAATTCATTAGAAATTTCTTTTTCAAAGAAGATCAAAAAAAATGATAACCAATAAAATTGGACTGCTAACTTAACACAACTCTAAAAGTAAATGTAACGAACTATATCATTGTTTTGGAGAGAGTAATCCTCTCATTGTCACTTGTACACTCCTAATTAAGAGAGGCATGCACATAAAGAATAGAGCCCCCAACCCTGGAATTGTGCCTTAAGCGCTTTTGTTGGCTCTTGCACCCTGTTAGTGCTGAAAGCACTTGCCTCCGACCATTGACAAAGTGGTCGAATGTTCTAGTAGGTGTGCTATGCTGACTCAAACACAACCACTCTAAGAGACTGCACCTGTGAGCTTGTAAATAATGGCTTTGTCACATAACTATAAAATAGAAAAGATGAATGACCAAACCTTCATGGTCTACATAGTGTTGACTTAGTGAATTAAGGGGTGTTGATTCGCGTTTCTTTTGTGTCTGCGTTTGATCATTCCACACATTTGTGCCTTTTCTGTTCATATTTCGACTTTACTATCATGTTCTCCCTGATCCCCACCTCTTGAAAACCAAGATGGCCGATTGGAGCAACTTTTATCAAGACTTTGCGGATTTTTCTTATTCCATTACAATCTGTGCACTTCAATTTTTTCAGGAGGAGTATTTTCTATTTTTTTTCTTTTTGTACATATATGCCTTTCAAGATGGACGCTCATCTCGAATGGCCTTAAGGGAAACCTACACACTTTGATTTTCCATATTTATTAGGGCAACCTACTCACCCACGATGTCAGTCGTCAGATTTTGAGTACCCACCTGTACCATCCCCACCACCACAGTCACCTTTCCCACCATGACCCTTACCCAATGGTACGATGTTGGACCTTACTCCCTTCGAAACGACTCTATACTACATGACCCGATTAGTGGAGTACATGCATAAGAGGATAGAGACACTCACCAAATAGACTAAGAGACACATTATCTCTTCAACTTATGGTATGATGGAGTCACGTGAGACCACGCATAAGAGACCACTGTCATCAAAAACACACAAAAAATGAGCAAAATATAAAATCCAAAAGAAAATAGTGGGATACACCTAGACAAGACAGATTGTAAGGAGAGGGAACCTATGCCACCAACTTTGCCAACACATGCACACACCATAGTTCCCACCACCCAACCTCTCAAGGATTATTTTTAACAATCTTCTAGTCACCCTTATGTACACAATGATTCCGACTTTTTCCCTAATAAGGAAGAAAAAAAATTAAAAAAATATTATCTGAACCATAAGTGATGGTTGCTATTTGGGCTATCATTAAGGCCCTACTTCGCTAGGAATTGGACTTTTCACCTACACCCAAAAGAAAGAAAAGATGTCCAGGACTGAGCACCACATTCTGACCGTGGCCTCTACCCACGCTATCAACCATCATCTTACCAACAAGAAAGAGGACACTGGTACACCCTTCGTTAGATGTGCCATTCCAGACCATTACTTTGATCACATTCTCCTTGACAGTGGTGCATCGATTAATATAGTACCCTCTTCATTTGTCGAGACTCTCAATCGTGGGCCTCTCAAGGAAAAAAGATGATTTGTTAATTCATTGAATGATCAATAAAAATACAAAAGGGTATTTTTGAAAACGTTGTCATTCAGATCCAAGGCATTAGATACATTATAAACATTGTTGTTTTGCTGATGGAGACCTCCACCTCTGTGGAGCACACTCCAATCATCCTAAATCGACCTTTCCTCGCCATTGCGAAGGACATCATTGATTTTGGAACTGGAGAGACACAATTTCATTTACATAATGAGAGTGTTCTGATTGAGACAATCATTGTTCCCACTACCACTAAAAAAACCACCCCTAATGACAGTGTACCCTTGTCAGCTGACTCAGAGGACTATGACCATGTTGCCAAGATCAGAGACATTTTCTCTACCATGGACAATAACGAGACCCAAAAATTTCTTTTCCAAGGGGAAGACTTGGAGAGCATAGACCTCTACATTCCTTCTACATATGTGTGGACTTTTATCCATACTTTACAGATTTCTCTCACTCCACTCCAATCGGTGCACCTCCATTTGTGAGGATTAGTATTATAAGGATTTTTCATTTTTTACGTATTCGCCTTTCAAGATGGACCCTCCTCTCATATGGTGGCATAGGAAGCCTACACACTTTTACTTTCCATATCCACTAATGAATCATGCTCACCCATTGTGTTAGCCACTAGATTTTCACTACCCACCACCACCACCACAGTAACATTCCCCACCATCATGCCTACCCCGATGCCTCAATGTTGGACTTTCCTCCTTTGGAACCAACTCTTGACTACATGACCTAGTTAGTGGAGCAAATGTAGAAGAGGATATAGACCCTCACCGAACAGAATAAGAGCAACAATTTCCCTTCACCTTCTTGTGTGATGGAGTCACATGAGACCACCCATGGGAGACCACCATCACCAAAAACAAAAATGAGCAGAATTTAAAAAATCCAAAAAGACAATAATGATTGACACCTAAATAGGGCAGATTGTTAGGAGAGGGATCCTATGCCACCCACTTTGCCTACACATGTACACAACATGCTTCCCACCACCCTACCTCTCAAGGAATACTTCATACAACCTTCTAGTCAGCCTAGTGCACACGTTGATTCCAACTTCTTCCATAATAAGGAAGAAATAAAAAAATTTAAAAAAATCGTTATATGAAATTGAAGTGTAAAAGAACGTGAAAACCCTAGGTTAATTTTATCAAATTAACAATGTTGAAGTTGTAGCCGGGTAATCTAAGAATCGTAATAAATGATCACACTTTGAAATGATATGGAGGATCAAGTCTCGATGTAATCGAATTTCTTTATTTTACTTGGGTAAGTCTCGAGGTCGAACTCAGGGAGGTAATGAAACGTCGAGGACTAATAAATAAATAAATAATCTAAGAAATTAAGTGTTTAAAGAAGAAATAAATATTTTTTATGTTTTTATATTTTCAAATTTTTAAAGGTCTTAAAAATGTAATTAATTGTCAAGTAAATATGATGTATGGATTTTCAAAATAATTTTAATGCAAGAAAATAATGCTATGTTGTTTGGGATAAGAAATAAATAAATGCAGTATTATTTGAGAAGTTTAAATGATGAAATGATATGGTGAAATAATGATGCAAAGATGAATGTGATAAATGAGGGAGTAAGTCCACTAAGACCAAGCAAGCTAATCAATTCGCACAGTCCCCAATGATATCCGCTAAGAATTATTCAATTAAGCTATGATAAATTTCCCTAAATAAATCCCCACAAATCACAAGTGAATGCATAAGTAAGAATTAATGATTAAGAATATAAGTTCTCATAATAACAAAATGAATCCTTAATTTATTTATGTTCGGAAATGTCTCTAAAAATGGAATAATAGATTTATGTGAAAGAGAATCAAACAAGGACTAGTTTGACACGAACAACACAAAGTTCCTACATATAGTTCACAAGATATGAATCAATAAAGGTCAAGGACTAAAACTTAATAAAAATAATTAAAATATTTATACATATACCTCTATGGAGGAATATTTTGTAATTCTGGGGAGCCACTAGATCTTCTTATAATTTACCAATACAAGCATGGGTATGACTATGATTTGTGGAAGTTAGAGGGGCATCTCTGTAATTTACTCCATAGGCATGTGTGCTGCACATGGGTTGTCGGCTCCAGGCATCGTATCGGGCACCAACCTCCATGTATTTGACTTCTCATTGCTTTGGGTCCTCCAAGGCTCGCGATCCAGTGGTGATGCTCAGTCGATGGATGAGGTGTGATTTGAGGATTTTTATTAAGGCATGCTCGAATGGTGTGGATGATCCCCATTCTTGATTTGACAGGGTCTATACGGCCAGTTCTTTGGATTTAGCTTGGACCTTGAAGGATGTCTTCTTCATTGACATTGGTTGACGATTGTGATCTGATGCTCATACGAGAGATGTGGTGGTGCTCCTGGGAGTGATGGCTAATACACGACCATGAGTCATTGGGGGCGGAAGCTCCAATGGGCGGAGGTCGAACTCCTTTGATGGTGTGTGGCCGGTGGTGTGCGGTTCAGTTGAGGATCAATTGTCTATGGCCGGCACATGGCCAAGGAACGCTGAAGAAGATCAAGAAGCTTCAGAGGAATAAATGGTGGGCGGTGCTCCTTCATGGTGAAAGAGAGGACCAAGGCAACGGAAGCATTGCGATGATCATTTGTTGGGGTGAAAGGATGATGAACATTAGAGGCGATGAAGTACGGTGTATGATCTTCAGGTCTTTGCAAGAGTTGAGATGTGATGTTCAAGGAAAGGGATAGGCAAGGGAAGTGGTGTTGGTGATATAGGTGGGTCAGAGGCATAGGGAAGATAAACATAAGAAGAAGAAAGATATGGGGAAAAAGAAGAAAAAATGAAAGAGACTACGTGGGGGTGGTTCTCGCCTGAGGTGTTTGAGGTCTTTGCTTTAGAGCAACCGATGAGAGAATGTGAAGCTCTAGCAGCTTCGTGAGGTAGCTACAACGGTGGATGGGGTATCTGGATCTCACCAAAGGGTTGGAGGTCTTCTCTTGACCTCGAGTGCTTTTTAGCTGTCACCTGAGAGATTGGGAGATCACCCTTTATCTCTCTCTATCTCTGGAATAAAGGATACCTGATTAAGGGATCGGAGTTGGGGTTAAATGGGGGAAGAGTGATGATGATAAATCAGGTGGAAAATAGAAGGGGTTGTCGGGAGGTTAAATGAGATAAAGTTTAGTGGTGTCCGGAGATTACGGAAGGATTTGTGAAGTCAGGCTGTGGGATGCGATAAGGTTATAGGGTGGACGGATGTTGGGGTTGTTGGGCAATGAAGGGGGAAGGGGATAAGGTCCTCCCCAAGTAGTTGGGTGGCGATGTTGATAAGAGATAAGGGTCTTTAGGTATTCACCAGTGATGGGTCGTTGTGATGATAGTGGAAGGTTATCGCAAGGAGGCACTGCAAGGATCGGGTAGAGGGAAGTGTGGCAGAGCAAGTGGAGCTGGAGGTTAGGGGTGAATAACAAAGTGGTGGAGGAGGAAGACCCTCACGTGTAGGGCATGTGAGGAGGAGGGCTGAAGAGAGTCACTTGCCTAGCGCATTAAGAAGATGGGGAACAATGGTCACGTGTTTAGCATGTGGACAGAGGGGTTGGTGACCAGGGGCCAGATGGCGACGTGTATGCACGCCACATGGTGCAATGTTGACAGAAAGACGTTGACCATGCATGAAATGAATGAATTAATCATCAAAAAATAAAGATGGACCCAAATGAAAAAAATGACCAACATGAAAATGTTTATTTTAATGTGGTATACAATGTACATGAAGGATCCATATGTGCATGGACCATGGAATGAAAGTATTATTTTTTGGTGATATTTTATGTATATAAAATATCAATTTTTTTGTTTTGCAATTTTTATTTGATTTTCTATGAATGAATAATGCATACAAAAATCAAATATAAAATGAAATGATGTAGTGGACTCAAATGCTATTTTTTTTTGGAATTTTATTAGTTAGAAAGAAGTCAGAAAAATTAAACGAGTGAAATATATACAAGTGGGTCGGGTAAATAAACTCAAGTCAGAACTTGTTTTTTTTAATTTCTTTTCTATTTTTTTGGATTATAGTTTTTATGTAATTTATTAAAGAAATGAATAAAATAAATAAATATATAATAAAATAATTAAAATGAGTGAAATATGCACATGTGATGATAGGTCAAAATCAACAGAAATATACAATGCACAGTTAGATCCCAAAACTCAACTTTCACAAATTAACTCCTATTCTTTGGAATCTGGTCTTGATTTGTAGATAATTTAATGTAAATTAATTCAAAAGTGGGAAAAGTTCATTTGGACATTGTATGAAAGAGATATCAACATTTTCACTTATATGTTATGAAATTAGGGTTTTGGATTATTTTAAATACATACAAGTTAGCATTTTTTAGGATTTTTCATGGCTTAAAATTAGTGATATGTATACAATGAAGTTGGTTTCAGGTTATTTAGAGTAAGCATGAATTAACTAAAAATACATGAAGTTAGATGAAAAATATGAAGATGAATATGAATGCATAAATGAATGCTAAATTTATGTAAATTAATTACAAGTGCATGAAAGTTAATTTCATGAAGTTAACATGAAGATGATCCTAAATTCATGAAATTAAGTTCAATTTTTAACTAATTAGAGTGATAAATCACGGATTCATTGACGCCATATACTTAAACCTTGCTCATCCCTAAGCAACTAAAAATGAAAAGGTGAAATGAGATTGGGTTCCATATGAAGATCATGACCAAAAGGTGAAAATGGAGATGGACTCGACCTTTGGATTAATAGTTTCGTAGAAACTCTATGAGAATTAGGGTTTCAGAATCAGCATCCTCCAAGTTCTACACATTTTTGTAACAATTTTGGATTAGAAGTCATTTTAGATCAATCCTCTTTCCAAAGCATACCCAATGAAAATTGAACAATTGTCTCATATATGTGAATGCTGTTAGCTCTTATCATCAAGAATGTTGAACTACCTTGTAAACCTCTCCTCTAATAACTCATCCTTGGGTAATCAGGTATTCCCTTTTGAGCTCAGGTATGTGCTAGTTAACAATGAATATAGAGAGAGAATGGGAAAAGAACTGGAGGGTGACCAGTGTAGTTACCACTCCTGTGAAGCTTGTCCAATTTAGCCAAGTCTTCATCATGATATGCAAGCTTATTTAAAGCGGGGACCTTTTTAATCAATTTTAGTGCTCGGAATTTTGGCTTCTTTTGGTGTGATTTTCGGTGTCTTTGCATGGACATTTTTTTGCACTGATTGATACAGAATCATTTTTCTGCCCTTGTTTTGAGGTTTTGGAGAAATTATTCTAGCGGTTCATTCCTCATCTAAATATTTATTCTACAAATATTCTAGTCATTAGATGTCCACACGATCAGAAAAGAGACTCACACAATCTTCCAACACTCCATATGAGTCGAGATAAGTGCATGGTGTGGGAGTACATATCAATTCCCTATTCAGAAGTCAAACAAAAAATGAGGCGACCAGATTAGATACTAAGAGTCGAAGTCTGTACACTATCGCATGGAACTTAAAGAATTAAGTCTATGACCTGAAGCTTGTAAACCTATTTCTCAGTGAACTTCCTCTAGAAATTAGGTGGATTAAGGCCAAGTCAAGACTAGCCTCGAATTCTGCTCATAGCTCGGTTCAGAACCCAAGGGCTTTTCACCAATGTAGATGCATGAAATGTTGAATGAAGTGCAAATGCGTGAAATGCATGCATTTTGTCTATTTTTTAATTTTGTGATTTTTTGATTATTTTTTAAAAAAGCTATTCGCATTATTAGCATTGTACAAACTTCTATGCATTAGACACATTTTCTCAAGCTTTATAAAAATTACCCACACTCCAAGTTAGCGTTGTATACAGAAAATACAGTAGCATGTACTATGATGCAATACAATATATACAAATGGGACGCACTTTCCTCCTATACTTAGTGAATGCTAAGTATTGGTAGATGCAAAGGAAATCGTAGAGGAAGAAGTAGGTTGCCCCCCTATACTTAGTCTCTTGGTCAACCTAAGTGTAGAAGAAGGCAAAAATGGGGCGGTCAAGGGTTAAAAGAGCTGAATGATGAATATATATAGGAGAGCATCGCCTCCCAAACTTAGGACTTGGCCTAGGTATATAAGGAAAAGTATAAGGGAACCAATGAGATTGGTGATTGTACAAGGAGATATCGGTTTGAATCTTTTTGATGCCGATTGATGGGTTGAGATCATGGTTGCAAGGCCTCATCTGTGACTCTATGTGAGTCTTCTGAATCCGCCTCACGCATGAATATAACATCTTTAACGCGGACTAATTGTTCACTTGATTCTACAAAGTGCTTCAGTAGTTGTCCATTCACCAAGAATGTATGTGTTTCATCTATGAGATCTGATATTTCTACACATCCACTATCCTATGTAGCCTGAACTATATGCAGACGTGTCAACTTTGACTTGAGATTCCCTTGAAAAACCTCCAGCCTTGTGTTAAACAAAAAACTATTGCCTAGGAACAAAGGTCTTTCGTTTAATAAATCTCTCCTATCAATGTTTAACCTTGTCCTTGTACATCAAATTATTGTCATATGCACGGTTTCTGATTTCCACGAGTTCATTTAGATCCATCTCTCTTTATTTCTGCTATAAGTCCATTCAGATTTGTGCACTAACTCTATGGGAAAATGACACAGGTTCCCAAATACCATCTTGAATGGGGAGGTTCCTAAAGGTGACTTGTAAGCTATAGTATAAGCCTAAAGGATCTAGTCTAATATATGGGACCAATCCTTCGTGTCTGGGAGGACTAGCTTCTATAAGATGGTCTTAATCTCCTGGTTTGACATTTTGCCATGCCATTGGTATGTGGGTCGTAAGGACGAGAGATAAGGTGCTAGATGCCATAGTTCATCACAAGTTTCATCAATTCTCTTTTTACAAAATGGTTACCCCCCATCTGATATCAACACTTTGAGGACCCCAAACCTAAAAATGATATGCTCTCTGACAAAATTACAGACAGTCCTACTATCTACGGCTTGGGTCGGGATAGCCTCCACCCACCATGACAAATAATCTACCACAAGAAGGATATATTCAATCTGTGGCTGTCTAGGAACGAGGCCCATGAAGTCGATGCCCCAAGCATCAAAGACATCATAAATGATGATAGGATGCATTGACATCTCATCTATGGAACTAACAGTTCCTTCCATTCAATGGCATACTGGGCCCAACTTTACAAAAGTGAGAGCACCATGAAACAGAGTCGGCCATTATAAGCCACACTATTATACCTTCCATGTGGTCCTCTTCCCATAGTGGTGTCCTACTCTAGACTATGGTTGTACGTAAGGACACTTTGGTATTCCTCCAAAGGAATACACCTCCTTAAGACATAATCCAGTCCCTCAAAGAAAAGGATCAGATACTCCCAATGGTAATGTCTCGAGTCTGACTTGAGTAGGTCTATGCTGCTCTTGGACAAATCTTCAGGAATGTTCTTGGATTCAAGATAATTAACTATATTTGACATACCATGGGAGTGAGTCGATAACAAAAATAGACTTGTCAATGAAGGACTCTCAAATAGGTGTATCATCAGAAGCATCTAGAATCTCGAGATGGGAGAGTTGATCAACCACTAAATTCTTCTTTCCAGCTTTATCTCTGATGTCCAAGTCAAAGTCCTAGATAAGTAAAACCCACCTGCCTGTGCATCCTTATTTTCCATGAAGTACCGTAGTGTTGTATGGTCAGTGAAAACAACAACCTTGGATCCAATGAGATTAGACATGAACTTATCCAAGGTAAATGCTACCACAAGCATCTCTTTTTCTGTAACCGTGTAGTGACGTTGAGTAGGATCAAGTACTTTGCTTGTGTAGTGTATGGAAAACGAGACATCATCCCTCCTCTATCTTATCACAACCCCAACATCAAAGTCTCTGGAGTCTGTCATGATCTCGAAAGGAAGAGAATAGCTTGGGGCTTGTAGGATCAGGGCATCGTGATCATTCCTTGCAGTTTCTTAAACTCATTAAGACACTTGTGATCAATAATGAGCTCTGTGTCTTTTCCTAAAAGCTCAGTTAGCGGTTGGATGATGTTTGAAAAATCTTTTATAAATCTCTTATAAAATCTGACATGCCCAAGAAAAGACTGCAACTCTTTCACATTGGTTGGTGATTGGAGTTGTTTTATCACGTCCAACTTGTTAGGGTTAACCTCCATTACACTTCTGGAGATGACATGCACCAACACAATACCCTCCATCACCATGAAGTGACTTTTCTCCCAAGGGAGCATCAGATTAACCTCACAACATTTTTTAGGACTACACAAGAATCAGAGGAATCATCGTGGACTGAGAAGTCATCCATGAAGACTTACAGGAATTTGCTGACGATCTCGATAAATACAACAACCATGCATCTTTGAAACATATCAGGAGAATTGCATAACCCAAAGGGCATGTGCCTGGAAGCATAGGTGCTAAAGGGACATGTGAGTGTGGTTTTCTCCCGGTCCTCAAGAACAATCGCTACTTGGTTGTAGCCTGAGAACCCATTTAAGAAACCGAAGAATTCTTTTCCTGTCAATCTCTCCAAGATCTGATCAATAAACGATAAGGGAAAATGGTCCATCTTCATCGTGATAAGCAAGCATCTGTAATCCACATAAACACACCACAACGTGGGTACTCAAGTCACAATCTTCATTCCATCCTCGTTGGTAGTTGTCTGAATTTCTGAATTCTTCGGGACAACATTAATCGATTCCACCCCCTTGGAATCATAGATAGGATAAATAAAACATTTTGTACCATTTCTAAATTTTCTTCTTTATGACCACTCATAAATTAGGATTCAGCCTGCACTAGAATTCACGAGAGGGTTTTTTTTCATCCTCTAAATAGATATGATGTGAACTTAGAGCGTGACTTATCCCATGGAGGTTGGAAATGCACTAGCCTATTGCCTTGTGATTTTTCTCCAAGATCTCTAGCAAATGAGAATCCTACTCCTCGGTCAATCACGAATTGATTATGACCGAAACTTCTTCTCTTGTCCTGCAAGGAAGGCATACTTGAGTGTTGTGGGTAAATTTTCTGCTTTGGTAAAGATTGGTCATAAAGAAAATCGTGCTCAATTACTTATAGCTCTATGCTAATAGTGGCTGGATCTATCTCTAAAGTAACTGCCACCAATTGAATCGGCTCTGGAGTCAGATTGTCAAAAGTATCCAAGCAATTAGTGAAAGCCATGTCCAACTTGTCATTCTCATCTTCTGATTATTCTAGAGGGGAAAGGACTGACAAGCCTAGTTGGGTCTCTGTGTCATCGAAGATGTATTGGAATACACTCTCTGTATAATATGCACTTTATTGTTCATTCCAAAGGATCTCACAAACTCGGTCATGTACAAGATTCTCTCCATAGGAGAGGACTCATATGTGCTGGTTGGGTTCTATCTCCATGACCCAATGGTGTCTACATTAAAACAATCTACTTCTGATGAAGATTACTCGATGCTGGATTCGTAAGCTGGCCTCTACCACCTTGTTTGTTTCATCTCTAGTTCTTCATCTCCGTTTGGAGTTTGGAATCGAATCTTCCCGATCTTGTAGTCAAATAAGGCCCCCGCTATTCTTAGGAAGGGACTTCCACATATGGTTTGGGAATCACTCCAATTTTGAGGGATCTCCATATCAAGGACTACGAAGTCCACCATATAATCTTGTCCATCGACTTTGATGATAAAGTTCCTCAATTCTTCCTTGGACCTCTTAGTGAATTTGTTAGCAAACTGATGTGATGTTATGGATTTTCTAAGAGGTCCTAGATTAAGCCTCTAGTAGACGGATGTTGGCTTCAGGTTTAATTGAAGATCCATTCCAAGAGAGTGCATGCAAACGCAGTGTCCCTTCATTTCCTTGCAAACTCATTCTTAATGGCGCAAGTAGTGGATGTTAGCAGAACACGCTTCTCAACATGGCTTCCTTTTTTTCCTGCTAGACCTTGTAGGTGTGTATCTTTCCTTAGGGTATTTTTGAAATGCTAGTGACATATCCACATACTAATCAAAGGGAATCATGAACTTGATGTACTTGTTACAAATATCTACCATCACATGGCCTTCTTTTTGGTTTTTTTTTTATTTTTTTCTTTCCACCCTCAAGAGCATGTGGGAAATGGATTATTAAAGGCAACATAGATTCTAAAACTAAAATATATTCATTCAAATTAGAAAATGAGTTCTGTACAGGACTACAACTTTCACTCTGCTTGGAGAGAAATTCACATAAAGAAAAAGGTGGTGCATCTTCTATTGTTGTCGGTGTGTCCTCCTTAGATGGAGGTGCAAGCTCTTCATAAGGATCGCTTGATTCACTACTGGTGCTCCTCTCCATCTTTTTTTTTTCTTTTTGTTTTTGTGATTTTTTTTGAGTTTTTTGGGGATTCACATCCTGCTTATTCGACTGAAGGTGGTGTTGCTGGTGGTGATGATGATGCTCCTCTTCCACCAAGTCCTCCTCAGGTAGAGACTTGGCGTCATTCTCCTCCTATTCCTGTGCCCGATCAGATATGGTCACGATCCTTCAGCTCTTGATGGACATATAATTCACATTATCATACAAAAGGATCTCTTGTTTGGATCTAGAGTAATCTAAATAGTATACCGAATCAGGTAGTCTCTACTGACTTTAATTCTGGCTTTTGGGATTATCTTGAAATTGGCTAGGAATTTGAGTCCTTGGTGCCATATTCTAATTCTGGTGGCATGAGACACAGTTGAGATCTACCCTTATGTCATGATAATCATTTTGCATATGCCAAAACCTTGTTTGTGAAAGACTGAATGGCCAAGGTGAGGGAACCCAAATATCTCAGTGTCGGGGTCTAATGTTGTTATATGGAGGATGGGTGGTTCCGCTATCTATACTAGCCCTACTGGCCCTGTCAATATTGCTGTTGTGGGTGGGACTATGAGGTGGACCATGCTGGCCCAAGCGGAAAGTACGTTGTTGTTGCTAGTGCTGTTGAGGCTGGTATCTTTGTCCTGTCCTGGAATGTACAAAGCACAGTATGGGGACAGAGCTAGTGTCCTAGTAAGTGGGGAGGGTCGGTGTGGCTGACTACTCATCATCCCTCATTGTCTTCCAACAGGGTCATGGTTGTACCACAACCCGTTGATCTCAAACACATGTCGAGGCTCCTCATAGATTGGCTCCACATATGTGGATGTGTGTTGCTTCAATTGAGTGTAATACTACTCCTCAACCAAACTAGTCTTAGGCCTTTGTACATGGTCCTGTATAAGGTGAACTCATTGTATAGGTGCAAGTGGTGTAAAAGGGAAATGTAACTGTATCTTAGGTACCTTCTCATATAATTCCTCAACTTGATTTGGCAATTTTAAAAGCACCTCAAGGTCAGTGACCCTCTTGTTGATCTGTTCTACCATGGTAAGCTTATCAGCTATTATTCCCTTGGTGGGGATGAGGTCATCTGTGAGATCCACTACAATACTCTTAGGTGTCTCATGAGATAGACCTAAGGTAGACACCTGAATGGCCCTACTGGCCTGAGATCTGCCATGTTTCACCCATCTACTCTAGGATCATCCATATGACATCTTCGTTCTTATTCAGATAGCTGCCCCTTCTAGATGCACTAAGTAACCCCTGCATCTTAGTGGTCATGCCATAGAACAAGATATATATATGAAGATCACTTTGGTAATGCCATGGTAGGGGCATTTCTGTGTCAAATCATTGAATCTATCCCAGGCATCATAGAGTGGCTCATGGGGACCTTGGGATAAACTAGCGATACTTGTTCTCATCACATTAGTCCTACCGAGTGGGTAGAAAATTTTCAAAAATAGGTCTTTAAATTGCAAACAGGAGGTACATCTAACCCTGAGATTCTTCAACGAGTGGGTGACCTTATCTCCTGAGGCAGATGGGGTAACCTTCAACCTGATATAATCTTGTGCAACCCTAGGATGACTAAGGTTGTTACATACCAACTTCAAGTCTCTTGGAAATGCATATAGTTCTTCAGTTCCAATCCTATTAAACTTTAGTAATATCCCAAAGAATTAGGGCTTCAGTTCAAATGCATCAAGTGAATTTTTTGGCTCTATCCAACTATGCATTTCATTCTCTCCTGGCAAGTAAGCATTGATGAATCTACATTCCACCATCTTTATTCATTTATTTTAGATTAAAATACCTTATAAAACACCTGTATATAATATTAACTCCATATTCTTATTAACTTGCTTCTGTGCGTAAATATTGTACATATATTGTTATTTTAACCTAAAATAAATACATAAAGAAATAAAGGAAAAATAAAGAAAATAAAGAAAGACTGTATATATGTAAAAGATACAGGCTGACCTGAACCCTGAGAGAAGGCAAAGACTGGACCTTATCGACCAGGAATAAAGTAGTGGGAGATAGTGTCCTTTATCACAAAATTGAAAAAATGTGTTATAAATATTTTTCTGTGTATATTTGTAAACTTACACTATTTTATTTGTACATCAATTGGCCTCGAATTAAATAATTTTCAAAACAAGGTTGTAAAAAAATGTTTTCTAAATAATAAAAATATTTGCAAAATAAATTCATGTACAAAATAAAGGTAACCACATTCGAAAAAAGCCATAAAGTGGCAATTGGAAGACCAATTCTGGCTCCATATGAACTCAAATTGAACCAAACTCACTTCCATTATTTCGAAATTAAATTATCATTAAAATGGTTGTGGTTTTATAATTTTTGGAGTTACAGTTTGAAAGACAATTTTTTGGGGTGGTCTGTGCAATTTTACCATTTGTTTGTACACATTGTATTTGTAAATATTTTTACTAATTATTTTTAAAAAATAAAAAAAATATAAAACATAAAAATACTAATTTCCTTATTTAGCTATATATATAATGTACCATTTGTATATAATATATGTATATAATCAATTCCCCTTCAATAATCACACCAAAAAATTAAATAATTAACATTTTCTATTTATTTTAATAAAGTGACAAAAATATATAAAAAAATATGTAAATAATTTTAACACTCATTTCCTTTCTTATCTCTATCTCATTTCAATTTTTTCCTTATCTTTATCTCATTTCAAATTTTGAATTTCAATATCTTTTCTTTTATTTTTATATGGCTCCTCCCCCTACATTTCAATTTGATCAATATTTGGTGAGAGGGGCCTATTCTCCTAGAGTCTTCTTCTTGTAGATAGGTGCCAAGTCTCCGAGCCATTCGATGAGAGCGAGTTGGCCTTCATCGGGACCATCACGGCATTTTTCCGCTCCTACGGTGAGATCCACGATTTTCTTCTCTTGTTTTTAATCTAGGTTAATCGTAGTTTAATTCTTCGCATTTTATTATTTTTTGTTGTCATTTTTTTAAATCTTAGTTAATTATTTTCTATCACCCATCACGATTTGATCTGCCATCAATTTTAATTTCATATCATGTTCTTGGGCTACCCATGTTCTTCTTCTACCTCACGCGGTCTCTCATTTTCTGTTCCAATCCATCTCCTACTACGGAACCCCTTTGCCCACAAATTCTTATTTTATTTTTTTTAAAGATCGAGCCATCGTGCTCGAGTCATTTTTCTATCTACAGATTATTTGCAAGAATAAAGAAAAATATTACAAAAAATATAAAAAGGATTTGTGCAGTTTCTATTTTAGAAACAAAAATTAAAAAACATTGTTGTTACTCCAAGTATCCGAGGAGAAATAACGTTGTTCTTAAATGGTTTAAGAATAATTCCATAAGATCTAAGCATTGAGAAGTTGATAATTAAATGTGATTTAATTATCATGATGTATGAGGAATTATCCAATATAATTAAATGTAATTTAGTTATTATGGATAAGAATAATGTGGATCGTAATATCCAATTATTGATAATATATTATAAATGTGATTTATAATGTATTAGGGAGAGCTAATTATAATTTATATTTGTAGATTAATTATTAATGTGTATTGGATACACATTGTCTAATTAATTGAAAATGTAAATTATATTTTGTTTTGGGTTGTGAATGTGATTCACAATTTTCCAATGTCAAGATTGCAATATTCTCAAAATTAATTGAGAATTATTTTTGGTGAATAAAATCACAACAAAAAGTTGTTGGAAATAAATAATGGAGAAAATCAAGGAAGCATGCAATCTCATGGAAATCCATGAGATTGCCTCCTTTAGGAAAGAGGTGGGCGGCACCCAATTCCTATATGGAATGGGTGGCCGTCCCCCCTTAATGTAAATGGAGATGTAATCTCCATGTTTATTCTCTCCTTATTTATTGATGTGATTTTAGGATTGATTTATATTTGATTTTATCAAATATATTTTAATCTAAAGTTGTTGGCTTTTACCAACAACAATCTTGACCATTGGATTGACATAAATTAATCTCATTCATTGATTTTATATATCCCATGGATTGAGATCCATGGATCCCAAAACCCTATAAATAGAGAGGCATACCTTGCTCTCTATTTACATGCTATTGTAGCACACATCTCTCTCTCTCTCTTTCTCCTCACACGCCAGCCCTCTCTCTCCCTCTTCTTGGTGGCCGTCCACCATACCTTAGAGGAGAGACTCGTCGACGCCCATGCCACCGCATTGCCGCTTCGACGCTCTAAGGTTCTCCGTCTACTTGGAGTGCTTCACTCACGAAGGAGATGTTCGATCTAGTACGACGAGATCAGGAGCAACCGTGCTTGGATCAACTTGTTGGATTGCAAGGACAACGCGACTCATCCCCGCGCTCGCAAGCTGTTACTCCAACGATCGGACTTGAGACAGGAGGTCTCTTTACTTATAGACTCGATCAACCATGCTTCAAGAGGTATTGCATTATACTTGTTGTGGTTATAGATGAAACGATCCGAGAATCGTTCTTGGGTCATGTTGTTTCATCGCATGAAATTTTTTAATTCCGCTGCACCGAACAACTAGTTTGACTAGTTGTTCTCTGTCGTATCCGATATGACGCTCATGCTTCCGTGATGCGCTTGAGGATTTTTCCATATCCTTCATGACGGAGATCTAATCAACATGTTTCATTCAGAGCTGAAGGGACTTTGATAATTGGATTATGTGGGTAAAATGGAGGAAAATGGGGAGGTGATGGGTCTGACAAGTACAAGGCTCCATGAGGGGTAGTTAACCCGTGGTCAACGAAAGCCCTATTCCCATCGGTCCATGTTAGCCTGGAAGAAGACAAAAGAGGGAGAAAATGCATTATTAATTTAATCATAAACATTAAATGATTTAATTTAGAACTCAAAGCATGAAAAATGTTTCTTATTTTATGTACTATTTTATGTGATTTTTATTTATTTTTACAATCTTATTAATTAGGTGTTAGTTTTTGCAAGTAAACTTATTGGTATATTTATCTACGGTATGAGTGTTTTATTTTTATTTTGTATTTTGATCTTATTATTATCTATATTTTACATATTTATAGTATAATTAACATTGTATTTACATTTGTTATGTATTTTTCCTTTATTCACGTGCTTAAATAAATAGAGGTATTTACATTATAGGTATAGTATACATATACATTTTAATAAGATAGTTATTTTCATGTATTTTAAATTATTCTATTTAATATATATTTTAATATGTTTCAAATAGTATTTACAAGTATTTAAAAATATAAGACTAATAAAAATGTAAAGAATAAATAAAATAAACCAAATATGTAGGTATATAGTACAATGAGACATCGGAAAGACAGCTTTTGCATCGTAACACCATTTGTAATGAAAACACCTTCATTAAATAGATAATTTAAATTTAAGAATAATAAAGATGAGTTGGTTCATTTTTATTTCACATGGAGGAGATATTGATCATTAATGTTTGGTTTGTGGTATTTTCATTTATGTGTCCCTAATGCATTGTGCAATATTTATGTACAATTATTTTTATATTTTTCTATGCGTTTTTAGGTACCAATTTCATGTTCTTTATTTTTGATGTGTATAATGAATAATAAGATAGAGCAAAAAATGGCTTAATTTAAGAATGAACATCAGGATTTTACGTATGACCCTTATGTCACCATACTTTATTCCATTTCGACCAAGTAAATATTAACCTATCTCGGGGTTTAGGTTCAGTAAGTATTTCTAATTATTCCCTTATTTTTGTTTTCTTTTCTTTATTAATTTATTTTATATTAAAAAATATGTATTTATGTAGTTTTTACATATGGAAGTCTGTGTGTTAATTTGTACAAGTTACATATACTTACATGTATTCATCTAGGGACGTAAATATAAAAATAAAGGAATAAATGTGAATGAATGAGTATTCATCACTAGGTCAACTTGTCATACTAGTCGATGGTACAACATTATTAAAAAGTTTAGATGAAACCACATGGCATAGAAACAATTCCCATGCCATTTCGTCATGATCACACTATTACTAGGATTACTTGTTCAAACATGATAACGATCTATGAGACCTCCCGTCTCAACTTCGATTTGACATAAAGATCACTCATGGGTGCGTTGATGAGATGTATGTTTCCTACAATCCAAAGTGACGATCTAAGTGGATAACCTCCTCATTTCTTCATAAATCTACCATCTTCCTCAAGATCATGAGGCATCAAAGAAGACGAAGATCTATGAGCACTCGGTCCAGCAGCACAAAAGTAGCCTAACGCTGATCGTGTTCTCAACAAATCCTGGGTGGACGACTACAAGGGGTTGAGAGAGAGAGGATGGCATGTGGTAAGAGAGGGAGAGAGTTGTTGCAATAATTGCTTCAACTAAATTGAATCAAAGAGAGCTAGAGTTTGCCTCTCTTTTATTGAATAATGGATAGTGGAGATGTACTCTTAATTAGTAATCAATGGTTGAAATTAAAAATATTTTACTTGTGCTCCAATTAAAATAGAATTTAGATTTAATAAATTAATTATTAATTCATGCTCCAAAATTTAATCTCAAAATAAATCTTCTCGTTAATCAATCAGAAAGAGAGAGTCTCCTTCAAAAAATGAGGAAAGGAGATAGACTCCTTCCTCATTTGCATAATCGACGTCCACCATAGAATAGGAGAGAGATTTTCTCTCCAATTATCTTGATGTAATCTTATTTCGAAAAATCTTTATTCAGAGAATTATTCTATCAAAAAAATGTCACCATATAATTTGTACATTATTTGTGATAATTGCAAATAGACCATTTATATTTATGAATCATATTCATCTATCAAAAAATAAATATAAATCACATTTACATTTAATTTATCTATGTGAATCTGATTCTCATTAATATTTAAATTGTGAATCCTATGCACAAGTAATTCACTCTATGATTTTTTGGATGACCTCCACATTATCCTTGATTATTGTGGATAATGCTTTACACATTCATCTTATCTATGATACTTAAATCCAATTTAATTATCCCATATATTTCTTTACCCATATCAAAATAATTTGAATCACATCCACATATTTATTATAATTAAATGTTTTTAAACATAATTATTTCTCAGTATTTTACAATGCTCAGATATTAATTAATAGAACTATTCCTTAACTCTTTCAAGGACATCGTGCCTTCTCTCTAGATACATGGAGATAAGGACATGGCAACTATACATTCCATGTTGAGTAACTTGGATAGTGACATCTAGTCTCACATCCAGATATTAGAGATTACTTAGATATGTTCGATCAAGTCAGACATAAAATCCAATCTTCTTATTGCATCCAAATTATATTAAATCAATGTCTTGAAGGAAGTAATAAAATTTCACATCATGGAATTGCAAAAAATATCAAACTATTTCCAAAAACTTTTGTTGTTCATAGCATGAACTAGGAATTTTAGCACAACAAATTTATGCATAGCAGAACCATTAGCTTAAAGAAACGATTTCCTAATATTTCTTTTATTCTAATGAATATAAAGATGAGATCAGCGTTACCTCTTAAAGCTTGAGTTTCTAAATGAAGAAACCTCCCAAATCAAGTCGGATCTATGCTTGCTTCTCTCGTTGGCACAACGGTGAGTCGTGTAGCTTCCCACAAAAATCGATGTCAACTTCTTGAACTTGTCAACGTATTGATGATTAAGATCCTAATTTCTTCGCATGAAATCAATCCTTCCTTTATGCATGAGAAGAATGAGAAGAAGATAGTTTTCTCTTGTACAGCGCCATGCTTATGAAGAGAGACGAGAGGCTTGATGATGCACATTTAGGGGCTTCATTGAGAATAGAGTAGATGTGTACGAGATCTTCAAACTCTCAAGATTATTCTCTTCCTTAATTCTCAAGACAAGAGAACTTTTGAGTAATGAAGCACACTCTTGGAGAGAGGCTATGCCGTCTCTTATATAGCATGAGCGAAGAGTCCTTATCCTTCAAGAAAGAGGACTAGCATTATCTCTTTTAATTCCCATATGAAATAAAGCAACAACTTGTTGTTGAAGTTGTTTGTTGTTGAAGTTTTTGCTTCATTATCTTTATGATGATATAATTGTCAAAATTGATAATTTTATGAGATAAGCCTCATAAGTTATGAATTTTATTCATATATCTAAATAAAAATGTAGATCCAATTTACATTTAAATTCCAATGTGAATCATATTCACGTAAGTTCCTTGAGAAATAATTATATAAATCAAATTCAAAAAATATCAATTATTATTAATCACTATTAATATTAATTAATAAATTTATTTGTGAATCTTATTTACAAAAATATCCTTATAGAAAATTGATTATCACAATAACAATTATTTTGTCGATATTTGTATGACATAGTATGGGTCTTAATACAATTAGGACTCATGCGATACAAATTTGTATACTTGGACAACTGCCTAATTTTAGGGTTTATACCACTTTTAGCAAAAATATGTCAACAAATGTTAAACTCGATATGAAATAATTCACACTCGAAGTAAGGATCAATGAAACACATACCACCCTCCATGAGCTAGAGAACGTACTAAAGAGCTGAATGCATCTTCCTTGATCATTTCTAATCATTGTCCAAAGCATTTGGATCTTAGAAATGAGCTCAAGGAGCATATCATTTATATTTCCATCACCATTTCACTTTCCAACATTTAATTATTGAGATCACAATTGGAATTGGGTATTGGAATCGAATAAAATGAGACTTAATCCAGTTCGTTCTAATATCATTATGTCAATAAGTGGATTGATGAATACCCATTCATCATTCTTTATTCTTTTATTTTAGCTACAAAACCATGCAAAACATATAGATAGGTGTAAATAGAATAAATTACCATTCAACATGCATTGTGTAAATATGAATAATTAGCATGTTTTTGTGCTTAAATAAAAGAATAAAGAAATAAAAGAAAAAGAGGGAGATATTTATAATAAATATTCAGCGACCTAATCCCAAGGGAGGGCCCATCATGGGCCTGACCGCAAAAGAATCAAAGTAGAGAGAGATAAGGAAGCTCAAGTGTGTGTACATATACCTTTATATAAATAAAATTATTTTCCTCTTAATAAAAATAAAATGGGTGTTTTTTTATTTGTATATATTTATAAATATAAAATCAAAATAAAAATGGGAAAAATAAAAGAAAAATAAAAATAAATAGAATTCCTTCTTCATTGTCTATATACACCATGCACAAAGAACCACACATCTATTTATTTTTCCCTTGTAAATAAATAATAAAAATGTAATAAAAATATTTTCATTAACGACATTTCAGGGTGTAAATAAATAAAATAAAAATCATAAAAATAAAAATAAAATAAAAAGAAAAAGAAATAAAACCAATTCCAGCCTTGTACATATACCATGAAAATAAGATGTATATACCTATTTATTTCACTTATGTAAATAATTAATAAAAATAAAATAAAAAACCCTATTATTCCAAATTTTATGTTATAAATAAAGAAAATAAAATTGGAATAAATGTATAAAAATAAATAATAAAAAATTAAAAATCAAATATTCATATTGTATATACATATATATATTAACACTATATTGTAAATACATTATTTTTATTTCAAAAGAATAAATAAATATCACTAAAAATTAATTTAAAAAAAATAAACATTTTTCATGTTTTAAGTTTTTCGAAAATAAGCCATTTATTATTTTTAAATGAATTTCCAGTTATTTATTGATTGGCGAGCTTTGATTGGTCCACAGGGGATTGTTGACCCCCGGTCAACTCTCCCCCGCGGACCTCTTTCCCCGCAGATCTCGCGACCGACCCGATATCTCCTAATTATCCCCGCTTGATTCGCGTTCCTAATACCCAAACCCTGGGTCCTGATTACACCTGAACACTCCCTGATCCACGCCTGTGGGTTTGCCTCGGGGTTCGCGCTCCGAATCACTAGCCCGACCCCATCCTTCTCGGACCCATAGCTGTATATAGACGAACCTCCGTCATGCTTTTCACGCCATCTTTGGCGCTGCTCCTTCGTCCCAGGACCTCCACTAGACTCTCCAGAGTGACAGCTGAGTGTGGCGAGTGTCGAAGAGAGAAGAGGAAGCCTGTCGTCACTGATCCGGCGACTCCTGCCGCTGTGCACCGCCGCGAGGTGCGCCCGAGCCTCGGACATCGACGTCCCTTCGTGGCTACGACCTAGAGCTCGCCGATCCCATCCCCAGTCGATTACATCCATCAGGTATACCCAATTCTTCCTAGTTTTCTTTAATTTTCGATTACGCCCAATTCGCTCGTTCACCGTCGCCGGTCGATTCCCACCATCTCCGTCACCCTATCGATCATCGGACTCTACCATCACGACCATGAGACCTCTCCTCACATTCTGCACCCACTCAACCACCTTGGTTTGCCCCGGAACCGAGGTTCGACCTCCTGCGTCGTCGCCTCACCGGAGGTCATTCACCTGACGCACCCGACCACCATTTCCACCCCCTGATGGGTCGAGGCAATTTGCCCTCGACCCAAGATGCTTCTAGTGCTTCTTTGCAGGCCAATGCGACCCATCTAAGGGTGTTCTCGTTCGAGCACAGAGGCTCAGCTCCGCCTTCGTCGCCGGAGCTCCTCGGAGCTTCCCGGCGTCATCGGAGGGGCTCATTAGCTGCAAAGCACCTTGGCTATCACGTTCCACATTCCAGCAGCCCAGGAGGAGGACCAGCACGCCCGTGGTGCTCCGGCGATGTTCGTCGAAGCTTTGTTCTTCCAGGACCCTCTTCTGACGACCGATCAGCCCCTTCAGCTCTAGATTCGATCCGATCCATCTATTTGAGGAGCCACAAGACCGTCAGATCTTTCGGAGGCTTGATCCGGACCGCACGTCTATACGAAGAGGCGCCCGATATTCACCACCATTCGATCTACACGTGGCGTGATCATCACCGTCCATGTAGGCGAGGGTTAGCCGCATAGCAGCCACTGTCAGATCCTCCACATGGCAAGCCTTCAGCCGTCAGATCTGAGCCAGAGTCCTTCGAAGAGGCGCAGCGCCCCTCAGCCGTCCAATCTCACACGTGGCGTGCCTCCAGTCAAAGATCTTAATAAGGGGTAAATTTCTATTAGGCCCCTTTTTCTATTGCATTTAGCGTTTAGTCCTGTAAATATTTTATTCAGTTGTTTTTATTTTAGTAATTTTGCATTGTGGACCTCTATGTTTATTTTATTTACCATATAGTCCCTATTTGTGTATACCACGTGCATCGACACGTGAGTCCTGGAAATTTTGCAATATAGATCTTGTGTTTCATGTTCTTTATTGTTTGATCTTTTAGAAATAGGATTTGCATTTAGGTCCTTCCGTGCCTGGATGACGTGTTTTGCGCGTGCACGTTGGGCTTTTTGCATGTTTGGCCCTTGAGCTTTCTACCGTGTTATTGTTTGGCCCCTGCAACTAGTTTTTATTACACTTAGGTCCCTATGCACTGTGAGCCTCTTTTTGATTTAAATAAAATATCAAACTTAACCCAAATTACGTGAAATTTGGATACGTGGCTCCTGCCACTGTGTAAAAAATTCCTTAATTTTTGGATACATTTTTTAGGCTTTTTCCTTTTTTTAAAAAGTTCAAAAACTGTTGTTTTTGTGTCTGTCCAGATTAGAAAATAGTAAAAAATATAAAAATTGTTTTAAAAATTCCAAAAAAAATTAGGTTTTGTTTGTTTTTGTGTGATTATATTTCTGTGCATTTTTGGCGATTTTTGGATATAGAAAAATCTTAAAAATTAAAAAACACTTAAAAACTCATAAAAATTCTAAAAATTATAGATAAACCAAAAAAATACAAACTTTTCTTCTGAATTTTCTTTATTATTTCTATTTTTCATAAAAAAATACCTCCAGGATTTTACAGATCAATTTGATATTTTAAATTCATCTTTCAAGCCTGACTGGACAGCAGTTCACTGTTTTCTCCCTTTTGATTTTTAGAAAATTCTATAAAAATTGGAAAAACCTTAAAAATTCACCAAAAATAGTGAAAAATCTAAAAAACTTAAAAATATTTTTGTTTGAATTTTTGGATCTTTTTAGAGCACTTAAATAATTTGTTGATTAGTGCTTGTTTTTGTCTTTTCTAATTTTCTTTATTAATAAAAAAATCCAAAAAAATATAAAAAGAATTAAAAACCACCAAAAAAGTATTTGTTTTTTATTTTCTTTATTTTCCAGAGTACTTCGTAGGCTGCGAGGCCAACTCATGCTCCCTGAGTCCGACCCTAGGTGCTACACTAGGCTAATCTCATCACCAGGACCACTATCTTATTTTTATTGATTTTATATCTCTGTTTGGTGGTCTGCTCTTTATTTTTCTTATTGAGCTGAATCTCGAGTGACTGAGGTCGCAACGACCTGAGTATCTGATTTAACTTAGTCTATCAGGCGGCTCACCAGAATGGCGTCGTTGCGGGGAGCACAACTTAGTAGTCGATTCTGTTTTCGTTTTATTTTCTTTTGATTTTCACAGCATTCCGTGGCTTTTTCTTCGTCTGCGGCTTTTTGCGGCTTTTTGTTTTTCTCTTATTTTCATTTTCTTTTATTTTCTTTTATTTTGGTTTTTGGTTGTTTTGAGTGTTTACTTTTATATCACATTTTTGCACATATACCCTGTTTTTTACTTACCTGTTTATCTGGTCTGTGACACTTTGTTGTTTACTTGTGAGGGCCCGAGGACTGAGGCAGCTCCTCTCGAGGAGCCGACGCAACCGCGGGAATCGGAGGCGGCTCCCTTCTGCATGAAGCCGCAGGAGAGCACGAGGAGGCAGCAAAGTGCGGGAGTAGTGTAGATTAGCTTAGTTTTATTTTCAGCACTTATTGGAATTGTTGTAATAATACAGGGACCAGAGACAAACTCAGACACTTAGACTCTCGGGGTCTGTTTCGCCGAACATCGGTGTGCTCGGGGGACCCCACCGGTTTTTCACGGTTTTTATGTGGTTTTTGTCGTTTATTTACTGCCTTTGTTTCTCGTGGATTTTAGCCCCACCTTAGGATTTTTGCTTGATTGTGCCATAATTAGTAGGGTCCGCACACCTAAATAATTTGCCTGTACCTATAGACCATTAATTGGACCAAAATAAAAAGATTAATAAAAAGACTATCTGGTCACTTGAGGGGTCCCGCGCCGCTAGAGGTCGTATACAGCACTGGCAGGACCCGTTGTGGTGGGCAGCGATCGGCATCCGAGACCGGACACCGACCCCTCCTGTTGACCATTTAGCCATTGTTCTTTCGAGTAGAACTGCTTGTTAGGGCTCGGTTTTCCACTTGCACCATATAGGTAGTTTTCTTTCTGTCTTTCAATTATGCGCAGATCATATTGCATGTAGACTGCTAGAGTCAGGTACGCCTTCTATCTCATGCATGCATCATTGATTTCTCGCGCATCGGCTTTTTCGACTTCTCCCCCCATTTTTGGACTTAAATAACCAGGAGAACCAAAAAATTTGTTAGGAGATTGCTTGCTTTGAAAAATACTTAAAAACAAAAACAATAAAATTGGGACTGCTAACTCAACTTGACCCTAAAAGATGCTCATCTGAAAAATTTGTCTTGGGGAGAGCAACCCCCTTCTTGTCTGGTTTGCATGTGCGAGAGAGTGACCCGCACTCTAGGATAGAGCCACATCTGGACCCCTTTCAGACTACTGCTTCTGGGCTAGTCGTTCTCCAGTGAGGATCGCTCCGGTCTTCGATAAAGCGGGCTGCAATATCCTTAACAGAGCGAGCCGATCGGGTAGCCGGTAAACGGTCTGCAGTTTGTACTGGCTGGGAAAGATCTAGTTCGGGATCGGGACAGTCTCTTGGGGGAATCGGATTCCCAAAAGGTCACGTAATCGCTCTGCTATCTTGACTTGATCACCTAATAAAAACTGACAAGATAATTGACCGAACTCTTACGGTCTTCAACTCGTGTTGAGTAGGTGAAATTGGGGTTTGTATTGCTCATCATAGTTGTTACCAGATCCCATCCACCTGACTCTCCAGATCAAGATGATGGGCAGGAGGTCACTTAGGCAGCCTCTGGCTGCACCGCTTTTCAGCACTCCTGCCCGCTCATCTAGGTTGCTTCTCAAGAGCCAAGACCCGCTCTCCGTACCCGAGTTCGACTCCGCCCTGTTCCCCTTGACCACCCTTCTACCAGTCTGGAGATACCAGTGCCAGATGAGAGACCACAGTCAGATGATTTATCGGCACATGAGTTTGGGTCTTTTGCCTTTGCAGAGACCATGACCGACAGTAGCGACGACCGCACCGGAGGTCCTCGAGCTGAGCAGACATTCATCATGGACCAGGGTGCGATCAACTCCACCCTGATCACCTCCCTCAAGACAGTTTAGCAGCAGTTGAGGGATCACGGTGCATTCATGATAGAGATGAGGTTAGAGATGGAACGTAGATGAGAGCTGACCGCGATCAGCGTGGGCCAGGAGATGGACTGAGGAGACCAGACGATGCGGCATCAGTCACGGCAGCAGCCACAGCAGCAGCATCAGCAGACCGAACCAGCCAAGACCGATGCGGGAGTTGCACAACCCCGGATCGACTTTGACGCACCGTTGGGTGGTTCTACCAGCTATCGTGGGGGACTTCAAGTTCCCCCTGAACACCCTTAAGCTCCTCCCCCGGTTCCATGGGCTCGCCAATGAGGAGCCCCATCTTCACCTCCAGGAGTTCTTGATGATCTGCAGCACCGTCCACGACCGTCATGTGGACGCGGATACTATCAGGATGATTGCCTTCCCCTTTTCACTGGTAGATAGAGCAGCCACCTGGCTGAAGCATCTGGGGAAGTTCGTATAGACCTGGGAGCAGCTCCGCACCAAGTACATGAACAAGTACTATCCACTCAGGAGGACGAACGCAGCGAGGGCTATGATCAGCAACTTCTCCATGCTCCCCAATGAGCAATTCCACGAGGCATGGGAGAGGTTTAGAGAGCTCACAGAAAGATGCTCGCATCACGAGATCTCGAAGCCGAACTTAGTTCAGAGCTTCTTCTACGGGCTGAAACCAGAGCTGCAGGGCCTGGTGAATGCTTCAAGTGGAGGGTCCTACTTTGCCAGAGATGAGGATCAGGTCTGGGCCATCTACGAGGAGATGGCCGAGAACTACACTGCGATGTCCCAGACCCGACTATACGCTCAGGGACGCCCCCAGCCACAGACCGTGCAGTACCAGAGGATCGCACGAGTCGACGTCGGTCCATCCACTTTGTCAGCGGCAGCCGCACAGACCGAGTCCACAGTCGCCGACATGGGCATTATCAGCGAGAAGCTGGACCGAATGGAGATTATATAGAAAAAGAAGTGCCAAGGCATATCACAGATGGATCAAATGGCACAGACATTTAGTGACCTGAAGACACAGTCATGTGTCTCCAGGAGGCACAGACGGCTTCTCAGCCACGTCTTCAGGCACGAGGAGATCCGAGTGGCACCGACAGCTCGTCCCAGCGCTCCAGCTCCAGCCAGCCTAGACAGGTCCATCTTGTAGAGGCGGAGCCGTACCAGCACCGTAGCCGTACTACCAGTCACCACCATCTCCAGACACGCAGATGGTGGTTTACCAGCCGGATCAGCCTCTGGCCGTACTCCCACCAGCCACCTACGAGCAGGAGCCGTTGATGGACGTCAACGGGATTTGGTACGACTGTCCTCAGCCCGGTATTCGATGAGATCATCCCGGATTCTGTTGGTCAGCCGGAGGTGCCAGATACCAGCAGCAGCCTCCAGTTCAGGGTGGCTAGTACGGCCCTTAGCGAGATCACCAACCGCAACAGCCCCCAGTGTACCAGTAGCAGCAGCAACAGTCATCCCATCCACAACAGTATGGTCCTCGTCCCTATCAGTAGGGACATTCTTGGAGGCGTGATCAGCCTCAGCAGCAGTTTCATCCACAGCAGTACACCTCTCACCCGCAGCACCTGCCACAGCAGTAGCCTCACTACTAGTGAGGCCACCCATCAGGTTCTCATGGGCCATCCTATGAGAACCCTGCCTTAGATGGCATAGCCCGCCTCCTGACCGATCAACAGGCTACTTTCAGACGGGAGATGGATGAGTTCCGCCAAGAGATGCGGGAGATCATGAGAGGGAAGGCCGCCATACCTGCCTAGAGTGATCCCAACCCGAACAACCTCAAGAGAAAGTCTGAGCAGGTAGATTTCATAGAGTATGCCACTCCGAGTGATTCTCTTGGTGATATGTCTGCATATCTATTTGATACTGACTTTGTCACACTTAGGAGCGGTAGGATGCCAGCAAGCGACGCCTCGTCTGAGCGACACCACCAGGCCACTTCCAGAGGGCCAGGAGAGGAGGAGAGCGGTGCTGATGCCGCTAGAGATGATGACGGTGGTGCTGATGCCACCATGGATGCTGATTCCACCGATGGTACTGATGCCGTCGCTTCACCAGATGGAGGAGGTTGTACTGGCGCCACCATTGTTGATGAGCCATAGTGCGGTGCTGATGCCGCGAGTCGACATGCCGAGGGTGGTGCTGTTGCCACCATTTTTACTTCTGCTAGTCCTGTAGTCTTTCCCTCTGTTCATGTATCTCAGGACTTATCTAGAAATAAAGGAAATGGTTTATTTTCTTCTGATCCACCTGTGGTGCTTGATGTATGGGTGGATTCTGCCATGCTTGAGCAGCCTATACCCTCTCATAGTCCTTCAACTGAGAAGGACCCTGTGATCCCCTTACCTGGAGCACTTCACATGGGAAAGGGGAAGAAAATAGAAATTCCCAAAAAGAATCATCAGGATGAGTTCAGCCAGCATATGATCGATAGATTCCACATTCAGCTGACTCTTCAGGAGGCCTTGGAGCGCATCCCTCTACTCCAGAGATCGCTTAGAGAAAGGACCACAGTTAGGAGGAAGAGGAGGAACCATCAGTCTGGGATCCATGTGCTTGCCAGGGCCACTTGTTTCATGATTCAGAATCGTCTGCCGGCCAAGAGGCCAGCTTCAGGAGCCCCATATGTCAGATACCATATCCGTGAGAAGAGGTTCGACTGCACTCTATTAGATAGCGGTTCTTCGATCAACCTACTTCCGGTAGCCCTTCTCGACTGCTTCGAGTTGGGCACTCTACGATAGAGCAGGACAGTCCTTCAGTTTGCTGATCGATCTGTCAAGATGCCGATGGGGCTGCTGAGGGACGTTGTCGTCACGATTCAGGGCCTGCAATTCCCCGTGGACTTCGTTGTGTTGGATATGGAGATCCCTAAGTCTGTGAACGATTCCCCCATCATTCTAGGTCGCTCGTTCTTGGCCACAACCAAGGCAGTGACTGACCATGATAGCGGGAAGGTATACTTTCGTGTCGAGGGAGAATGTGTACAAATAGAGACGGTCGAGGACAGCAGAGTCAGAGATTCAGCATGCTTAGAGCCGACCACATATTCCAAGCAGATGACAGATGCAGGGCCAGACATCCACTGGGACTTCTATTTTGTGATCACAGATGACGAGGCAGTTTGGGCAGATCCAGTCGCGCAGGCCATCCTCTCACCTTCAGAGTCTGCTGACGCATAGACGCTAGCAGAGGAGATCTTGTAGAGCGCATTTCTGGTCCAGGATACTTTTTAGTCGGCAGAGCCGGTTCTTGACCGTGAGACAGAGTTTTTCAGTGAGTATGATATAGATCCCTCGGAGTCAGATTTTAATTGGGCATAGTTTGATGATCTTATACCATGTTTGACTTCTACTGAGCCTGCAGCTAGGGAGGAGATAGATGCCATGCAGAGCAGAGACAGTCCAGTAGAGCAGCCTTCTCCATATACTTACTGTGAGCGAGAGTTTCAGTTCTCCCATGCGGATTTGGCAGCATTCACTCAGAGCTTTCAGAGGCCAGATCTGCCAGCCCCTACTTGTCCAGAGCTGAAGCCACTTCCTTCATCGTTGAAGTATAGGTTCCTTGCAGGTGAGCAGGAGATGTACCCAGTCATTATCTCTACCGATTTGACTGGAGAGCAGGAATCCCGTCTGATTGGGGTTCTTGAAAAGAACCGCGATGGAGCGTAGCCGATCTCTAGGGGATAAGTCTAGCGCTGTGCTCCCACCATATCTATCTCAAGGATGAGGCAAAGCCGTCGCGTGAGTTCCAGCAGCGGCTGAACCTGAATCTGAGAGAGGTTGTCATGAAGGAGATCTTGAAATGGTGGAGCGCCAATTTTATGTACCCCATCTCCGACTCCAAGTGGGTCAGTCCGTTGCATGTAGTGCCAAAGAAGACGGGCATCACTACAGTTGTCAGCGAGTCTGGAGAGGAGATCGCTACCCGAGTACCCACTTCTTGGCGGGTCTGCGTAGATTACAGACGACTCAACCAGGCCACCAAGAAGGATCATTTTCCCCTGCCTTGATAGATCAGATAATAGAGAGATGGCAGGGAAGAGCCACTACTGTTTCTTGGATGGGTACTCCGGCTACAGTTAGGTGGCCATCGCGCCCGAGGACCAGGATAAGACTACTTTCACCTGTCCCTTCGGCACATATGCCTTCCGACGCATGCCATTTGGGCTATGCAATGCCCCTGTGACTTTTCAGAGATGCATGATGTCGATCTTTTCGGACATGGTGGGGGAGTGCTTGGAGGTCTTCATGGATGATTTCTCGGTTTACGGCGACGGATTCGACTCATGTCTTGACTGCCTAGACCGAGTCCTTCAATGATGCATTGAGGTTCACCTTGTGCTGTCTTGGGAGAAGAGTCACTTCATGGTTACTCAGGGGACGGTGCTTGGCCATATCATCTCCAACAGGGGCATGGAGGTGGATCCGGCCATGGTAGATGTCATTAGAAAACTCGTACCGCCGTCCAACTTGCGGCAGTTATGGTCTTTTCTGAGGCACGTCGGTTTCTACCGATGCTTCATTCAGGATTTCAGTAGGATTTCCCGACCGTTGACTGATCTGCTGACGAAAGACACTGAATTCCTTGTCGATTACAAGTCTCTTTCGTCGTTTGAGACTCTCAAGAGATGTGTTGTAGAGGCTCCTGTTCTCCAGCCGCCTGATTGGTCTCTCCCATTCGAGATCATGACAGATGCCTCTGATTTTGCCGTAGGGGCCGTGCTGGGACAGAGGAGGGATGGAGTCCCAATTGCCATTCACTAATCTAGACGTACATTGGATGCCGCGCAACGGAACTACACTGTCACTAAGAAGGAGATGCTAGCCGTAGTTTTTGCCCTAGATAAGTTCAGATCTTACATTATCGGATCTAGAGTGACTATATACACCGACCATACCGCCATCAGGTACCTCATGGAAAAGAAGGATACCAAAGTCAGATTGACTAGATGGATCCTTCTACTCCAGGAGTTCGACATAGAGATTAAGGATAAGCTTGGAGTCAAGAATGTGGTGGTGGATCATCTCTCCTGATTAGAGCAGCTTAAGGATTCCGAGCAGACTGAGCCTATTTGTGAAACCTTCCCAGATGAGGCGATCCTTTCTATCGCCTCTCTCCCGTGGTACGCCGATATTGTGAACTTTCTTGTTGCTAAGAAAGTTCCACAGGATTGGCCTAGGCAGAGACTTGAGACCTTCCTCGCGAAGGCCAAGTTCTACCACTGGGAGGATCCCATCCTTTACCATGAAGGAGGGGATAGTGTCTGGCATAGGTGCATTCCTCAGGAGGAGCACCATAGCGTCCTCACTTACTGCCACAAGCTTGAGGCAGGAGGACATCACTCTGGGAGGAGAACGGCATAGAAAGTGCTCCAATCCGGCCTATGGTGGCCTACCCTCTTCAAGGACTCTGATGAGTTCGTGAAGAGGTGTACTGACTATCAGAGGATGGACACTTGTGGACAGCGTGATATGATGCCTATGCAACCCATTCATTTCTGTGAGGTTTTTGACGCATGGGGTTCATTCCCTAAGAGTCAGGGATTCGAGTACATTCTGTTGGCCTTGGATTATGTTAGTCGTCGGGTTGAGGCCATCCCCGCCCGAACCGCAGATGCTAGGACTATTTGCATATTTTTGAGGAAGCATATTATTTCATGATTCGGGGTACCTCGAGTGTTGATATCTGACGGGGGGTCTCATTTCGTCAACGACAAGGTGAAGGCCCTTGCTAGCGAGTTCGGCATAGACCATCGAATTGCTACTCCATACCACCCTCAGAAGAATGGTCTTGCCGAAGTGTCGAACAGGGAGATCAAGACTATAATGCAGAAAGTCGTCCGCCCTGACCGAAAGGATTGGTCACAGCTTTTGGACTCGGTCTTGTGGGCATATAGGACATCTTTTAAGACACCTTTGGGCACATCCCCCTTTCACCTCGTTTATGGCAAGCCGTGTCATTTACCTGTTGAGCTGAGACATAGGTCGCTTTGGGTTGTCACTGATATACTTTTGGATGCAGATAGTGTAGGAGATTAGAGGAGGGCAGAGTTAGCTACCTTGGAGGAGCTTCGTGATACCGCCTTCTCAAACAGCCTACAGTACAAGGAGAAAGTGAAGGAGTGGCATGATTCTCATATCAGCCACAAGCATTTTGAGCCTGGACAGAGCGTATGGCTGTTTGATTCTAGGCTTCGTCTATTTCCATGGAAGCTACAGAACAAATGCAAGGGACCATATTTGGTGAGAAAGGTACATGACAATGGGAGTATTCACATATCTGAGTTGTCTTCTGAGAGTACCTTTCGAGTGAACGGCCAGCGGCTCAAGCCATATCTAGATCATGAGCCACGGGTCGTTGATGTTGCCCCTATTCACTTTGCATGAGATGTGGTCTCTTGACTCACATCTAGTGCATCTCACGCCTGATTATCACTGTTCTTCCGACTTGTTCAGATCCAGATGTCCATATCATTCCATTCTTTAGTTCCACATCCCTTTTCTCATCTTTTGATTATGATATACTTAGGGTGTACTTTACCCTAAGTATAGGGGGGATGTAGGACTCTCAAATATTCTTTTGATTCTTTCTACCTCCGTTTTTTCTGCCTATACTTAGGGATATTTTACCCTACGTATGGGGGGGGTAGAGCCTGTATATTCTCACTCAGCTTTTCCTTTGTGTACAGCCTGCTATACTTTGGATTATTTGATCCTAAGTATAGGGGGAAATGCTGAGATTCTCATGCATTTCTATTCTTTCATTCGTCTTTGTCTATAGCCTTCCTTTTCACTTCCCTATACTAAGTACCAGTTATGTCTTCTTCATCACTCTTGACTCTGAGGACATCATTCGAGCTAAGTATAGGGGGTGTGTATATATTTCATATATACTTTAGCCATAACCCGTACTTTGTGTGAGTGTGTTAATAAATAAAAATGGCTAAAAACCCAAAAATCCATAAAAATTAAAATTTTTCCTTGTAAATAAATATTCTTTTATTGCACATACATAGCTATTGTACAAATTATTTTTGTAAAAATGTTTGCAAAAACTTTTTGTGTAAATATGTGCATATCAAAATTATGTATATGGTAAAAACTTTTTCCAAAATATTTTGAAAATCAAAAGTTTGCTTAAACCATGTGTAAATTTGTGTAAATATTTTGCAAAACCTGCATTCATGCACACATTCATGGTTTCAAAACTTTTTTCAAAAATTTTGCACATGTGTAAATATTGTGTAAATTGCATCTTTGTATATATCTGTATAGTTCTCCTGGATTATAGTTGACATTTAAACTAGCCTGGAATTAAATTGGCAAATGGAGCTTGATTAAGATCTTAATCCACCTAATCATAAGAGGAACCTTATAGGGCTTAGGGTTAAGGCTTTTCAGGTCCATGGTGACTTAATTCTTTGAGTCCACTAGGCTATGATCACATGTCATCTCAATGAGCCTAAGTAGAGCACTTAACAACACACACATGACTCATATATACAATGGCTTGACTTGGACCCGCACTTTACACAGAGCTCTCTACGGATGAGGTGGTGAGGAGGCAGCCTTTCTTGACTTGGGGTAGCATATGAGGGTAGTACTTCTAGGCGGAACCTCTCTTCTTCTTTTAGTGAAGGAAGTGCGTCTCAACTTGGTCTGGTTGCCATGAGGTCTAACGACATGGGTTGTGGGTTGCAATAATGCTTCAAAAGAGGGATAGTCTACTGGCTCAAGAGGAAAAAATCCTTATGTACATATGCTGCACCTTGTAAATATGTTGTCTAGATGCACTTGAAAAAAAAATGCAAAAAGTAAATAACTCCAAAAAAGTGGTGGGTCTGATAGAAAATGATAATCCCACCGGAGTATGTATATAGTGCAATAAGCAGAGCTTGAGACCCATGTTCCATCTTATGTAGCTTGCAGCAGGGAGACTTAGCTACACTGGTTGAGCTCCCAAGGATAGATGGCTACACTGACCATGGTCCATTTTCTTCTTCCCCCTCTTCTTGAGTCGGTTGAACTTGAACTTAGAAGGGAATACCCCGCTCCTCGAGGAAAGAGTGGCCAGATTAGGGTCATAGAGTTACCTTGTTGGGGAGGGTTGTTAAGTTGCTACTTCTGAGGTGGAGAGCTATACATCAGATACACTGTACAAGGAAAGATTCATGGTCTTCAGGGTTTGTGTATGTAGACTTGTTCTGACGTGGATTGCTGAGGAGTCTTGACTATAGATTAGTGGATCTTAGAGGTTGTTGAGTTTTAAACCTAGGTCAGAATAAGGTTCCGACACATTAATAATCCAAAGATTTGATCGATCTCCATATTGCAATTTAATGAAGGCAAGTTTAGTAATCAGCATTGATCCATGCATTTTCTCCTCTTTTTCTTTTTCTTCTTCTTTTTCACTTCTTTTTCAAATAAGTGTTTGCTAAGGTACTAGCAAAGTTAATTATAGGGGGGTGATGAATACCCATTCATCACTATTTATTCTTTTAGTTTATCTACAAAACCTATGCAAAACACATGTAGATAGGTGTAAATAGAATAAATTACCATTCAGCATGCATTGTGTAAATATGAATAATTAGCATGTTTTTGTGCATAAATAAAAGAATAAAGAAATAAAAGAAAAAAGGGGAGATATTTAAAATAAATATTGAGTGACCTAATCCCAAGAGAGGGCCCAGCATGGGCCTGACCGCAAAAGAATCAAAGTAGAGAGAGATAAGGAAGCTCAAGTGTGTGTACATATACCTATATATAAATAAAATTATTTTCCTCTTAATAAAAATAAAATGGGTGTGTATTTGTTTATATATATTTGTAAATATAAAATCAGAAAAAATTGGGAAAAATAAAAGAAAAATAAAAAAAATAAAATTCCTTCTTCATTTTCTATATACACCATGCACATAGAACCACACATCTATTTATTTTTTCCTTGTAAAAATATAATAAAAATGTAATAAAAATATTTTCATTTTCCACATTTCATGGTGTAAATAAATAAAATAAAAATCATAAAAATAAAAATAAAATAAAAAGAAAAAGAAATAAAACCAATTCCAACCTTGTACATATACCATGTAAATAAGATGTATATACCTATTTATTTAACCTATGTAAATAATTAAAAAAATAAAATAAAAATACCCTATTATTCCAAATTTTATGTTATAAATAAATAAAATATAAAATTGGAATAAATGTATAAAAATAAATAATTAAAAATCAAAAATTCATATTGTATATACCTATATATAATAATATTATATTGTAAATACTATATTTTTATTTCAAAAAAATAAATAAAAATCACTAAAATCTAATTTAAAAATAAATAAACATTTTTCATGTTTTTGGTTTTTCGAAATTTGTCATTTATTATTTTTAAATGAATTTCCAATTATTTATTGATTGGCGAGCTCTGATTGGTCCACGGGGGATTGTTGACCCCCGATCAACTCTCCCCCGCAGACCTCTTTCCCCGCGGATCTCGCGACTGACCCGATATCTCCTAATTATCCCCGTTTGATTTGCGTTCCTAATACCCAAACCCCGGGTCCTGATTACACCTGAACGCTCCCTGATCCACGCACGTGGGTTTGCATCGGGGTCCGAGCTTCGAAACACTCACCCGACCACATCCTTCTCGGACCCCTAGTTGTATATAGCTGAACCTCCGCCATGCTTTTCACACCATCTTTGACGCTGCTTCTTCGTCCCAGGACCTCCACTAGACTACCCAGAGTGACAGCTAAGTGAGGCGAGTGTCGAAGAGAGGAGAGGAAGCATGCTGTCACTGATCCGGTGACTCCTGCTGTCGTGCACCGTCGCGAGGTGCGCCCGAGCCTCGGGCATCGACGTCCCTTTGAGGCTATGACCCAGAGCTCTCCAAGCTCATCCCCAGTCGATTGCATCCATCAGGTAGACCCAATTCTTCCTAGTTTTCTTTAATTTTCGATTATGCCCAATTCGCTCGTTCACCGTCATTGGTCGATTCCCACCATCTCTGTCACCCTATCGATCATCGGACTCGACCACCACGACCACAAGACCTCTCCTCACATTCTGCACCCACTCACCCCCCTTGGTTCGCCCCAGAACCGAGGTTTGACCTCCTCCGTCGTTACCTCGCCGGAGGTCATTCACACGACGCACCCGTCTACCGTTTCCACCCCCTAACGGGTCGAGGCAATTTGCCCTCGACCCAATATGCTTCTACTGCTTATTTGCAGGCCAATGCGACCCATCTAAGGGTCTTCTCATTCGAGCACAGAGGCTCAGCTCCGCCTTCATCGTCGGAGCTCCTCGGAGCTTCCCGGCCTCATTGGAGGGGCTCATTAGCTGCGGAGCACCTTGGCGATCACGTTCCACATTCCAGCAGCCCAGGAGGAGGCCCAGCGCGCCCGTGGTGCTTCGGCGAAGTTCGCCGGAGCTTTGTTCTTCCAGGACCCTCCTCCGTCATCCGATCATCCCCTTCAGCTCCAGATTCGATCCGATCCATCCATTTGAGGAGACACGCGACCGTCAGATATTTTGGAGGCTTGATCCGGACCGCACGTCTATATGAAGAGGCGCCCAATATTCACCACCGTTTGATCTACACATGGCACGATCATCACCGTCCATGCAGGCAAAGGGTTAACCGCATAGCAGCCACTGTCAGATCCTCCATGTGGAAATCCTTCAGCCGTCAGATATGAGCCAGAGTCCTTCGAAGAGGCGTAGCACCCCTCAGTCGCCCGATCTCACACTTGGCGCGCCTCCAGCCGAAGATCTCAATAAGGGGTAAATTTTTATTAGGCCCCTCTTTCTATTGCATTTAGTGTTTATTCCTATAAATATTTTATTCACTTGTTTTTATTTTGGTAATTTTGCATTGTGGACCTCTATGTTTATTTTATTTACCATATAGTCCATGTTTGTGTATACCACATGCATCGATACGTGAGACCTAGAAATTTTGCTATATAGATCATGTGTTTCTTATGATTTATTGTTTGATATTTTAGAAATAGGATTTGCATTTAGGTCCTTTCGTGAGTGGATCACGTGCTTTGCGCGTGCACGTTGGGCTTTTTGGATGTTTGGCCCCTTAGCTTTCTGCTATGTTATTATTTGGCCCCTGCAACTAGTTTTTATTACACTTAGGTCTCTGTGCACTGTGAGCCTTTTTTTGATTTAAATAAAATATCAAACTTAACCCAAATTGCGTGAAATTTGGATACGTGGCTCCTGCCACTGTGTAAAAATTTCCCTAATTTTTGGGTACATTTTTTAGGCTTTTTTTATTTTTGAAAATAAAAAACTACCGTTTTTGTGTCTGTCCGGATTAGAAAATCATAAAAAAAATATATAAACTATTTTAAAAATTCCAAAAAAAATAAGTTTTGTTTGTTTTTGTGTGTTTGATTTTCTATGCATTTTTGGCAATTTTAAGTGATAGAAAAATCTAAAAAATTAAAAACACTTAAAAAATCATAAAAATTCTAAAAAATTATAGAAAAACCAAAAAAATGCAAACTTTTCTTCTGAAATTTCTTTATTGTTTCAATTTTTCATAAAAAATACCTCCAGGCTTTTTCAGATCAGTTTGATATTTTAAATTGATCTTTCAAGCCTGACTGGACAACAGTTCACTGTTTTCTCCCTTTTTTATTTTTAGAAAATTCTACAAAAATTGGAAAAATCTGAAAATTTCACCAAAAACTGTAAAAAATCTAAAAAACTTACAAATATTTTTGTTTGAATTTTTGGAGCTTTTTAGAGCACTTAAATAATTTGTTGATTAGTGCTTATTTTTGTCTTTTCTTTTTTCTTTATTATTAAAAAAATCCAAAAAAATATAAAAAGAATTAAAAACCACCAAAAAAGTATTTATTTTTTATTTTCTTTATTTTGCAGACTACCTCATAGGCCGCGAGGCCAACTCGTGCTCCCTGAGTCTGACCCTGGGTGCTACACTAGGCTAATCTCATAGCCAGGACCGCTATCTTATTTTTATTGAGTTTATATCTCTGTTTGGTGGTCTGCTCTTTATTTTTCTTGTTGAGCTGAGTCTCGAGTGACTGAGGTCGCAACGACCTAAGTATCTGATTTACCTTAGTCTATCGGGCGGCTCACAATGGATCAACTAAAATCCATATGGTTTCATCATTCCCTCAGAATATAATTGTCATCGTAGATGATCTATTGAGATAGGTTTAACCCTAAGTATTCTCAATACTCGTTCATCCTTTATATAAGAATACTTTGATATATTTGAAGTTCAAACCCTACTTTCATTGTCTCAGTTGTGGTATCATGCTTTTTGCTTCTTGAGCTCACAACACCGTCGTTCAACAAGAATAAGAACCCTGAAGTTGACTTCGTATCATCCACATTTGATTGGAAGTTTGAATCTATGTACCCCATGACTTGGAGATCAATATCTCCATGAAGCAGGACATAGTCTTGAGCTCTTCTTAGGTACTTGAAGCTGTTTTTCACTGTAGTCCAGTGTTTCTCTCCATAGTAGGATATGTAGCAGCTTATCAGTCTTACTACATGACCGATGTCTGGTCTTGTACACATCATAGCATACATCAAGCTTCCTACAACTGATGCATATAGGAATCTGACCATGGCTTTCTTTTCCTCATCATTTTGAAGAGCCATCCGTTTAGATAGGTGAATACCATGTATTAAGGGATGGAAGTATTTCTTGGAACTATCCATATTGGATCTTTCTAAGATCTTCTTAATATATCCTTGTTGTGATAGTCCCAATATCCTCTTTTCTTTGTTTCTGAACAACTTCAAACCCAAAATATAAGAGGTTTCTTTGAGATCTTTCATCTCAAAAGTATGGGCCAACCATATCTTAACACTATTAATCATCCATGTCTCATTCCCAATTATAAGGATGTCAACTACATAAATTACATTGAAGATGACAACGCTCCCTTTAAGCTTTTTGTAGACACATGGTTCCATAGTATTTTGAACGAAATCATAACTCCTTGTGGTTTCATAGAATCTGATGTTCCAAGTAAGACAGGCTTGTTTGATCCCATAGATGGATTTCTTCAGCTTGCAAACTTTATCATCCTCAGCTACGAAGTCCTGAGGCTGCTCCATATAGATATTCTCTTCGAGGTATCCATTGAAGAATGTTGTCTTGATGTCCATTTGTTAGATGTCATAGTCAAGATGTTTATATATAACAGGCAATGCCTTGATGGACTTAAGCATGTCCACATGAGAGAATGTCTCATCTTAATCGATGCCCTCTGTCTGTATGTATTTCTAGGCTACGAGTCCAGCTATGATGGTCTCTACCTTTTCATGGGTTCCCTCTTTTTCATGAAAATCCATTTGCACCCAATGGGTTTGACTCCTTTAGGTGGATCTTCGGAGGTCCACACATCATTTTTGTGCATGGAGTCTTTCTCATACTTCCTTTCTAGAATCCAACTATCCATGTCATAATCACTCAATGCTTCGTCATACGAAGTTGGATCATCATCAGACTCTTCTGATACATGGTATTTGTACATTTCAGGTTTTTGCACAACCCTACAACTCTTTTAAGAGGTACGATTGTGTCATTATCTCTTTAATTTTTGTTGTAGGAACTCCATCGATCTCACTAGACTCGATTTATTCTTTAACTTCATTATCTTATTGACTTTCAAGGAATTCATCTTCCAGAAATTTGACGTATCTAGAAACAAATACCTTTTGAGTCTGCTTTACGGACCCAATGAAGTAGTGATATCTAGTGTGAGATTCCATCTTGCTTGCATCTATGTTTTTAGCATGGACTAAACAACCCCCAATCCTTAAGTGACATACACTCAGCTTGGTATCATACCATAGATCATGCAGGGTATTAGGTACTTATTTATATGAAATCTTGTTTAGGACATAAGTTGTTGCAGTCTCTACTATAAATCCCCAAAAACTAAGAGGTAGGACTGCGTTACTCATCATTGATCTCACCAGGTCCCACATGATTCTCTTGCATCTCTCTAAAATAATGTTCATTTGAGAAGTATCTAGAGGAGTTGAGATTGGAAGTAATTACTCTCAACCTAAGGTATTCTTTGAATTCATCTGAGAGGTATTCGCCACTTTGTTCAGATTGAATTTGTTTTGTCTTCTTTCTAGTTTTGTTCTCAAGCAAAGCCAAAAACTCTTTGAACTTTTCAAAGGTTTTTGTTTATGACATAAAACGATGATAAAATCGTACCATGAATGATCACCAATAAAGGTCGGGTAATATTTATCCATTTCAAGTCACGGTACAAAAGGGCCATCATTTACTAGTATGTATTAGGTCAAGTATACCTTCGCATCTTTGACCTTTCTTAGAGAAGGAACACCTGAACATTTTCTCATTAATACAATGTTTTCATGTTGGTAAATCATGGACTTATAGGAAAATCCTTACTTCTATCCTGAACCAGTATATTGGTCCTATCAACAGATACATGTCCAAGTCTTTGATACCAGATCGTAGTTAAATGATCTCCATCCTCCCTTGATTGTTTAAGGATTATATTATTAACTGTGGTATTTAGATTCATGACACCTTCGTTCATGTTTAATTCATATATTCTGCTTCTTGTTAAAGATCCATCAGCTATAAAATTACCATAAAGATTTATGATAAGATTATTACAAAAAAGGAAAGTATATCTGTATCTAACTAGCTAAGATACAGATAGTAAGTTCCTTCTAACATCTGGTACATAGAGATAACATCTAATATCTAAGACTCCCCTACTATGATAGCCTATAGGCTCCAATAGTGGCAATTACCACAGTTTCATTGGATCCCATTGAAGGCTAGTGTTTGGGACTTAATGTATCACGAAAGCATGATGATTGCATCATGTGCGATCAAGAGAGACTAGTCATACTAGTTGCTTGGGGCAGCAGAAATTTAAAAATTTATAAAGATGAAATCACATGATATGGGAACCATTCTCATATCATTTCGTAAAGATTACAAATGAGTAATAGAATTACCTCTTGAAGCGTGTTTGCGATTGTGTATGTCTCTTAGAGAAGAGATCTCCTATCTCAAGTCCAATCTAACGAACGATGCACTTGCGGGTGTGTGGATGGGATATGTGTTTCCCGCATTCAGAGTTGAAGATATGAGTACAGAATCTCCTGATTTCATCCCATGAAATCAATATTCCTCCTCATGAGAAATATGCATCGAAGAAGGTAGAGATCCATGAGCAGTCGATCGGGCAACACAATGACATTATGCTGACTATGAGGCTCTCTAGGTCAGTTTAGTAGACGACCACACCATTATGAGAAAGAGAGGGAGAACATATGGGAATAGTGAGAGAGATGATTTGTTTCCCTTGCAATTGTTGTTGTAAAGAAGGAGCCAAGTCTAGCATTTCTTTTATAACATATTTGATGTCCATGGATCTCAATCCATGTGCACACATAATCAAGTATGTAGATCATTTTGTTCTTTAAATTAATGATCGTGATTTAGTTGAATAAACTTGAAGTAACAAATAATAAATTAACAATAATGTAAATATATTGAATATTTATCAATATAGTTTAATTTGAAGTAAATCAATCAACATGTGGAATCAATGGAAAGAGAGCAAGCCTCCTTCCATTCATGTAGTGGATGGCCACATTTTAATAGGACACAATGTGGCCATGCACCCTCCATGTATGGAAGGTGGCTCTCTCATTCTAATTTTGTGAGATCTCATATATTAACAAATATTCCATATATTTAACCATTTTTGTTGAAAAATTATTCATAAAAATAATTCAAAATTATTTTGTCATATTTTCATCCATATCATTGACAATTATGAATCATATTCATACATCCAATATAAAATGTAAATTGCATTTACAATTAATTAGTCAATGTAAATCCAGTTCACATCAACATTTAATTTGTAAATATTATTTACATTTTAATTTCTCCAACATATTATAAATCATATGTACAATATTTATGATTATTATGGATAGTGATATACACATCAATCATATCCTTGATAAACAAATTATATTTAATTATCTTAGATGACTATTCTCATGTGTAGAAATAATATAAATCACATTCATATTATTTAAGATAATTAAATCACAATTAATTATCAATTTCCTAATGCTCAGATACATTACCAATAATGGAAATATTCTTGAACTCTTTCAAGAATAATATGCTTTCTCTGTGGATATTTGGAGATAAGGACAGGACGATTGTACCTTCCATGTATAATGACTTGGATACTGAGATCGTATCTCATATCTAGATCAAGGGAACCTCTAAAATATGTCAGATCGGTATCCAACATTTAGACTAATATTAGATTACTAATCTAATTAGAGGAGTCACTAAAATCCAAACTCATTTCATTACTCCTTTGGAATGGAAGTATGATGGTTATACAATCGTTTACGTCACAATACCCTCGAGTATTCCTATTACCCGTACATCCTGCATACTGGTAGACCTAGAATAAACCTAAAGTTTTAGATCGTATTTGGACTGTCTTTTTAGGGTTTATCATTAAGTTTTTCATTTAATCAATGGGAGTTGCTATGGGTCATATACTATCGAAAAGCATAAATCATATGTATAGATTCAGTTAAGCTTCCAAAGCAAGATGACCATGCGCGGAATTAGATCCCAATATCTCATGAGTGAGCTCATATCTTCCATTTCAGTAGTGACCCTATATGGTCCCTATGAGAGATCATATTACAAATATATACCCTTGTATGCACACGAGATCGCCGCTGTATAGACCTGGATTAGTTCATCAACCTAATGGTCTGCCTATTATAATACTTAGACATATAGTAATGCATTTGTCTCCAGTTAGAGGATACATGCCTATATCGTGACAATATACGACATAGGTCTTCATTATCTTGATGTCATTAAGTCACCTCTTTGGTCTAACTTATTTGACACCTTTGAATCTCTTATCCTATGTAGAAGACCTACATCAAGAGGTCAGTCGGATATCAGGCTTTAGAGAGGGATTGCCATCTCCTTCTTAGATTGGAGATCATCTCTTAATAATCATTTGATGGTGCTTGTCGAGTCCTCAATCTAATTCTTTAGATATCATCCAAGCACCATCCTCTACCGTTCAACTATTGAATAAACAATTATAAGATTATTAAGATGGCCATGGTACATAACCGTAATTGTACTACGGGAGCTTAGAAGTGAATTCATTCATTTTATCTCAAATATGGAGTGAAATAAATCAATAAACTTTATTGATATATCAATGATTACAATAATATTTATTGTAGGAATGGTTTACCCTGAGCTCACATGGCTAACACTCATTTGTGTGATTTTCTCCTCGTCATCAAGTTTTTGTTGGACATGCGTGCCCACGATGAGCCATTATGCAATAAATATTATTGCAATTCATTATCCGATCTGAAATGAAGAATAACTAATTTGCATTATAGGTCCCTCAGCGCAATTAGGGTTATGTACCATGCCATTTTACGATCATATAGCTGATTCAAATGAATCACAGAGGTTGGTTCTTGTATGATATCTAAAGAGTTTGATTAAGGACACATCAAACACCATCAAATGATTGTTGAGATGATCTCCATCACGAGAAGAAGATGGCGATTCTTCTCTGATGGTCGATATCTAATCGGCCTACTAATGCATGCCCTCTGCATAGGAATAGAGATTCAGAGGTCTTATATAAGTTAGATCAAATAGCTAACTTAACGAGATTAAAAAAACCAAGACATATGTTGTATACTTTCATGATATAGGCATGCATTCTCTAACCGGAGACATATGTGTTACTATATGTTTGTGTATGTATATGTAGCAGACCGATAAGTTGATGACCTAGTAAAGGTCTATACACCGGTGAGCTAGTGTGCATACAAGGGCATATGAGTTATATGATCTCTCAAAGGTATCATACATGTTTATTACTGAACCTGAAGACATGACCTCACTCATAAGATATTACAATCACATTTCGTGCACGGTCGTCTCGCTTTGGAAGCTTGACTGAATTTGAAGGTATGATATATACTTTTGGAAAGTATATGATTGATACCTAGGTATGATATATGTTTTTGAAAATTATATTATCCATACATACTCCCAATGATCAAATAAGAAACTTAATGATTAAACCCTGAAGAAGACAATCTAAATAAGATATAAAGCTTCAGGTTTTTTATAGGTCTTCAATTATGCAAGATGTATGGGTATATGGAATACTCAAGGGTGATGTGATCATAAATGATTGTATGACCATGACACTTCCATTCCTAGGGAGTGATGAAATAGTTTTGGATTTTGTGACTCCTCTTGATAAAGAAGTAATGTGATCTTAGTCCAAATATTGGACATTGATATGAATGCAATTCAGATGCAGTAATAAGATTAGATTTACGACTTTGATTTAATCAAACATCTTTGAGAGGTCCCCTTGATATGGATATGAGATATGATCTCAATATCTATGCCACTATATATGGAACACACAATCTCCATGTCCTTATCTCGAAGTAACCGCGGAGAAAGCACATTATTCTTAAAAGAGTTCAAAATAATTTCATTATTGATAATGTATCCAAACATTGAGGAAAACTGATAATTAAATATGATTTCACTATTATTACTAATATGAATTTTATTCATATTATTTGGACACATAAGAATGTGCTTCCAAGATAATTAAATGTGATTTGATTATCAATGATGTGAATAATGTGGATATCATTATCTATTTTAATCGTAAATATTATAAATGTGATTTATAATATATTAGAGAGAGTTAATTGTAATTGGTATTTACAAATTAAGTGTTCATGTGAATTGGATTCACGTTGGACAATTAATTGTGAATGCAATTTCCATTTTATTTTGAATGTGTGAATATGACTCGCAATTTATCAATGTCATTGAAGTAATCATCAAATAAATTAAATATATTTTGGTGAATAATTATGCAATAATAGTTTTTGCATAAATGGAATATTTTCTTAGATATGAGATCTCACCAATTTGGAAGGAGATAGCCACCATACCATACATGGCATGGATGACCACCAAGATAATCTCTCAGTGGTCATCGTCCACTCTATGTATGGAACGAGGCTACATTCCTTTCCATAATATTCCATATGAGTTGATTTAATTGGTTTTAAATTTATTGAATATAATTAAATATATTTAATTTTCTTTATATATAATTATTTACTATAAATTTATACAACTAAAGCATATACATTGATTGAAAGCACAAATCAATCTAAACCATTGGATTTGTATGCACATGGATTGGGATCCATTGAAAACCAATTTAGTATAAAAGGGAGGGTATCCCTAGCATTTTATTTTACACAACCAATGGTAAGAACAACTCTCTCTCTCTCTTATTCTAATACCGGTCCACTCTCTCTTTCTCTACTTGTGGTCGTCCACTTGTTGACCTAGAGTATGTCGTAGCCGCTGTGTTGTCGTTGTGCTAATGGATCGTCTACTTGTGGATCTCCATCTTATTTTGTGCACCTCACTCATGAAGAATAAGTCGGATTTGTGAGACAAAATAAGGAGACTCCAAGCTTCTATCATCAACATGGATTGCGGGAAGCATGTGTCTCATCAACACGCCCGCAAGTGCGATCTTCGTAGGATCATACTTGAGATAGGAGAATCTCTTACTTTAGAGATTGGCGCTTGCAACCACGCATTGAGAGGTATTCCTTGAACTCGTATTTGATCTTGATGAAATGATTTGAGAAGTGTCCTTGAATAATGTGGTTCCATCGGTTTAAAATTCGTAAATTCCGATGCTCCCTGTAACCAGTATAACTAGCCCTAGGTTGCTTATGATGCAACCTACATGCTTCCGTGATGCACTAAGGCTTGACCCCTAGCCTTCAAATGGTATCATAGCAAGGTTCAAAGGTCTTGGACGTGATCCAAAACCTAAGGGAATGAGGTTTTGCATATCTGATGTGTGAGGACTCGTTGTTTGTGCATAAGATGAACGTTCCAAATCGTTTTTCGCTAAGATGAAAAAGCACTGTTTGTGCATTTTTCGGACATATTTTGGATCATAAAATGTATTAATATTGTCTAAATAAGTTTCCAAGACATTAGCCAAGTATTGACACCATAAATGCATGAATAAAGATTCGAATCATTCTTGTAGGAAATTTATTTTTCCATGTATTCACGGATCTATAAGAATTATATTTTTTCTTATTCTTTTTACGTCATGAAACATTAAATAAACACTTGAATTATGTATTTAATTAAAATAGCAAATCGCTCGAATTTATTTTACGTTATTCCGACTATGTTTGATCTAGATATTCCATATCTAGTGGCGATGGGTCAGATGAATATTGGATCATCAAGTCTTCTTGCTTAGTGTGTTTATCATTCAATGTAAATCAAGGAAATTTGGAATTTACCATGATTAATTTATCCTTAATATTTATGGATATAGATGATTAAACATTAATCACCATTGAATGAATGTTCCGTGACAGAATCCTAGTTTACCTTAAAATTGTTTTAAATATGCCTAAATCTTTGAGCGATTACTATACAGTATAAAGCCGATCATCAAAGTTGATCGATAAAATCACAAGTACATTGACATTATTTTGTGTTGTTCTCAATTGCAATGGTGAAGGTGTCTACTCCGGGTATACTAGGTTGGTTTCTTAATTAGTGCCATGCATGTAAAGAAAATGCTCCCTCCCAACATAACCCAAGTGTACTGGCTCGATATATTTTTGAGGAAAGAATAATATGAGTATTTCAAGTTTTACTCTAATTATTAAAATACAAATTATTATGTAGTTGTGAGAGATAATACTATATGGTAGTATCAAGAAAATCCTTATTATTTATTGATTACATATCTCATAATTGACTTAATATGATTAAATGAATTAGATCCAATTAAAATAAATGCTCTATTATGAATAGAGGTGTAATTCCCTTGGAAGAATCAATTATGTGAATATAAATCATAATAATTAATTAAAACTTGATTGGGATATGGAGGATCACAAAAATGACATCCATGGTCTCCCATCAAGGGAAGGGATCTATCATCATGGATTGTATGCTGGAGATGCCTTTCCGAAGTGATAGTTCCTACATACAAGAGCACATGGATCAGACTCTTTACTTCTCGAAGAGTACAATCTCATGTGTAGTGACCCCAATGTCGTTTCCTCATATTATTGGGGTGATATTGGATTGGGCATAACAATTTCTATTCCTATTGACGGTTTATTCAATCAACAACGGGTCAACATCACCTTAGGTGTGGTGGGCTCGGGTGTTACAGGTTGAATTGGCAAATGCAAGTTGGACTTGCAAGGCAGAATGAATTCCTGATTTTTTTTATCCGAGTAGCAGTTTCTCATATTATTGGGATGTAAAAAGGTAAGAAGGAGATCACATATCTTGCCTGAGATTTAATGGTAAGTATGTATCTTACATTGAAAGTGAATAGGGGAATGAACTTTCATAGTTGACAAGGCAAGACAACTCTGATATAAAATCCTTAATCAAATTAAAAATATGTATTTATGCAAATTATATTATTTAAGATAGCGTACATTAAACCTACTCAAAACTATACTCAATAATAACTAGTAAACTAACATGGATTGGATCCATAATTATGATATTGTACTAGCAATTGGACACATAATGTATGTGGTAGCAATGTGCAAGTTTTCTCAAAATAATGAGGAATAAAAATAAATAGAGAACAACCTTGGGTTTGTATGTCACTATTGTCATGATCTCTCATCGAATGTGCTTTGTAACTATCATGTTATTGATGATCGTAATGCCTACATATGTGTTCTCGACATATAATCATGAATGACATGGCTCATTGCATTTTGTAGAATGGTGGCTCGATAAGAGATGATGTACTCAAAATGTTTGAGCACCTGCCTGAACCATAGTCTTTAAGAGTTAAGATGGGTATAGATATGATGAGTGTCGTAATTCTACAATATTTACTATATTCTTTCATGAACCCTCATAATGTTCATATTATATGAATTATATGAAACACATATAAATGATGAAAAACTCTTATATTGAAATCTTTTGAGTCCAACTTAAGTGATCATTTGTCTTAAGTAATGGTTGTTTATAGATGAAGGAAGCGCAGTCGAAGCATGGGTCTGACCCAAGTGAGAAAGAAAGTCAAATAGTTGATTGTACTTATGTAATTTTTACACATATGACATCCAAAGAGTTCAATGAATGCCAATACTGCAACAAGCTGATGTATTGATGATATGACTATCTAGACTATCTATTATCCTTAGAGAAGGACTCGGATAGTGCATCGACATATTATACATCTATATATAATCATTGAAATTGACTTGCTTATTAGATAAGATCAATGTCTAATAATTGTATCTCATTCTTCCAATAACACTTGCAATTGGTTGCATATTTTTCAAAAGACTAGAAAATTTGATCTTAAGGTTTAATAGTAATCCACAAGGTTGTTGATGCAATTGATGCAATTATTTCCATTGGATATATAAACTAAACATTTTCAGTGAGAGACATTAGTCTTAGAGAATGTCTCTATGATCTAGATATTAGAATGCATTCTTCATTTATTTCTAAATGTTGCAAATATAGATGCATTCTGAAATAGACCTATCATAAAAAGTTATGATGGATATATTTCAAATAGTAAAAAACATCTAGAGGAATCTACTAAATTAGAAAGTATTTAATGGTTCATTAACATTTCTAATACTGAAAACCTAAACCCTAAAAGATCAACAAGAGGATGAAGATCATCTGATAATGATCTGGCATCAAGCCTTGGAAATATGTCTATTGATAAGATCAATAGACTAGTAAGATATTGAACTTTAGATTGTCTGAAGGTTCAAAACTTACATAATTATGAATAGAATATTCAAAGTAAAATGTCTAATGCACCCTTCTCTAGGAATGGTGTAAGATGCCAAGGAATTCAATATCTCATACATATTGATGTATGTGGATCATCTATATAATAATAAACATTAATGATATGTGATATCAATTGATGACTATTTGTGATATAAGATTTCTTCCCTTCACCTTATAAACCTTTGAAATGTTCAAAGATTTCACAATTTAGGTTTATAACCAAAGTTAGAAGGAAGATGAAATGACTTGATCTAACCTAGGTAGCCAGTACCTATTAAACGAATTCAAGGAATACATTATAAAGGAACGAATATCATTCCTATCTCACTCCTTCTAATACACCTCAACTCATTGGAGTTGTAGGGAGATATAATATGTGTCGCATTATTTGATCAATGATTAATATAAACATAATTACCTCATAGTTTCCTGATATATATGTAGTAGACTAAAATATATATCATTAATAAGATTCCATGCAAATACGAATGCAAAAACTCCTCCTGGGCTTTGTTTTGGAACCTAGCCTAGTGTTGGACGCTTGAGAATTTAGGTTTTCTTGATCCATAACCATGTCATGAATCCATAACCATGTCATGGATGCATGTAAACTGGAATCTAGCACTAGAGAGTGCTACATCATTATGAATATAAATGATGGTTTTGGATACCTACTTTATGACCTTGACATTCTTAAAAGATTTTATCTCTGAGGATATGATTAATAGAGGATGACTTTCTTAAGAATCAAGATGAAAATGAAGTAAAGGGACCCATTAGCTCCTTGATGATGATGAGACTTCTAGAATCGGAAATTAAAAGGACAATTAATGATGAAACACTCATACCTCTTCAAACTAGTTTGAGGATGGTAAGACCACCTAAAGGGTATGGATTCCATGTATCAGTTAAGTCTGACAATAATCTGACTTCATATAATGAAGCTCTGAGGATCATGACATGGAAAGATGGATGTTAGCAATAAAGTCTAAAGTAGACTTCATACAAAAGAGTTGTGTATGGACCCTCAATGATCAACCTATAAGGGTGAGACTTGTTAGGTTTAAATGGATCTTCAAGAGAAAGAGGGAACCTGATGAGAAGGTATAGACCTTCAAAGCACAACTCGTATCCACAAGATACACACGAAGAAAAGATACCAATTGCAATGAGACTTGTTCTTCAATGACCATGCTTAACCCATCAGAATATTGCCAATAGTAGCTACAGAACTTGACTATGACATCTGAAAGTTGGAAGTCAACATTGCATTCCTTAGTGAATACCTCAACGAGGATATTCATATGAAGTATCCTCATGGCTTCATTATTGAAGAATGCAAGGTGTGCAAGCTAAATAACTCCATCTATGGAATCAGATAAGCTTCTTGTAGTTCGAACATTAGATTTGATGAAATTATAAAGGTTATGATTCACATAGAATATTAAGAACTACGTTATGATTAGAGGGAGTGCCATTGTGTTCATCGTGCTAAATGTAGATAAACTATTAATCTTTTGGAATGATATAAGGATGATAATAAATTATTTATAATCAACTTGTTCTATACCTTGAGATATGATCTCAAGGATGCCTCTCATATCTTAGTTTTGAAGGCGTTTGGAAGCAAAGAGAAGAGGGTATTGGGACAACCACATTTGTAGTACACCTTGGACATGTTCCATTCTTAGAGGACCTCAAGGAATGTTTCCTTCCCTTAAGATATGAACACCTCAAATATGTCGATATGAATGCTAAAATTATTTGTCTTTTTGCATCAGTTACGAGAAGCTTGGTGTATACTAGATGTGTATAAAAGCTAGATGTCTGCCATGCATTAGGAGTGGTAAACTGATACTGATACTACTATGGAGATAAAATTCTTGATTGCAGTAATAACAATATCTTCAAAGATGACAAGATTTTTTGAGGTAGTGATCTCAAATTCTTAACTTTAAGAACTTGCGACTTTATAAATATTTATCTAAAAGGTCTTAATTGTAGATGCCTTATGAGAATTAAGATTGGGTCATAGCCTTAGGAGATAGAGATCTCTGGGAATATGGGCATTCTGATATGACTAATAGAAATTACATAATGGTTATAACAATTATTGAGTTGTAGTAACAAAGATACTATAAATGCTTTAATAAGATTGAGTATTGGTTGCATAAGATACAACATTCGTATTGGATGCGAGTACTGTTTCTAGGAGGTATGCAACTAACGTAAAAGGACATGACGTAGTCTCTTGGGAACAGAGTAACTGGTCAGCTTATTAAGCTATTTTTCTAAATAGCTTACTATTAACACATGAGTGTGGGTTTAATAGCCCATTAATTGATTTTGGGGTATTCGGAGATAGTTGGACATGCGAGCCCAGGACAAGCCATTATGCAATAAATATTATTGCAAATTATTACTTCATCTGAAATGAAGAATAACTAATTTACATTATAGATAAAATAGTACAATTAGGGTTATGTACCATGGCCATCATAATCATCATACAGCTGTTGATTCAAATGATGAATCATAGAGGCTTGTGCTTGTATGATATCTAAAGAGTTAGATTGAGGACACATCAAGCACCATAAAGTGATTATTTAGAGAGGATCTCCAACCTGAGAAGAAGATGCCAATTCTTCTGTAAAGGCTAATATCTAACCGACCACTTGATGTAGGTTCTCTACATTGGAATAGAGATTGGGAGGTGTTTGTTAAGTTAGGTCAGAGAGCTGACGTAACGAGATTGAGATAACCAAGACCTATGTCGAATACTGTCATGATATAGGCACACATCCTATGATTGGAGATAGATGTGTTACTTTATGTTTGAGTATGTAAATTTGATAGACCGATAGGTTGATGACCTAGTCAAGGTATATACACCGACGATATGGTATGCATACAAGGTCATATGAGTAATACAATCTCTCAAAGGGATCATGCATGTTCATTACTGAATCGGAAGACAAGGGCTCACTCATACAATTTTGGGATCAAATTACGTACACGCTCGTCTCACTTTGGAAGCTTGACTGAATTTGAAGGTATACTATATACTTTGGAAAGTACAAGATAAATACCTAAATATGATATATGCTTTTGGAAAGTATAAGATCGATACAAACTCCCAATGATCAAATGTGAAACTTAATGATAAAATATTGAAGAAGACAATATAAATAAGATCTGAAACTTCAGGTTTATTCTAGGTCATCCAGTATGCAGGATGTGTGTGTATTAGGAATACTCGAGGGTGATGTGATCGTAAACGATTGTATAACAACAACACTTCCAATCCGAGGGAGTGATGAAATATGTTTAGATTTTAGCGACACCTCTCAATAGAGAAGTGTTCATATCTTAGTACAAATGTTGGAAATTGATTTGAATGCAATTCATATGCAATAAGAAGATAAGATTCATGGCTTTGATTTAATAAAACAACTTCGAAAGGTCCCCTTGATCTGGATTTGAGATGTAATCTCAATATCCAAGTCACTATACATGGAGCGTACAATAACCCTATCCTATCTCAAAGTATCCACAAAGAAAGCACATTATTCTTGAAAGGATTTAAGAATATTTTTGATGTTGATAATGTATCTAAGCATTAAGAAAAATTTATAATTAAATATGATTTAGTTATTATGAATTATATGAATGTGATTCATTTTATTTGGACATATAAGAATGGACATTCGAGATAATTAAATATGATTTGATTATCAAGGATATGAATAATGTGGATATCACTACCCACATTAATCATAAATATTATAAATACGATTTATAATATATTGGAGAGAGTTAATTGTAATTTGTATTTACGATTAAATGCTGATGTCAATTGGATTCACATTGGAAAATTAATTGTAAATGCAATTCACAATTTATCAATGGCTTGATTGAAATTATCATAAAATAATTTAAAATTATTTTGGAGAATAATTATGCAATAATAGTTATTGTACATGTGGAATATTTGGAAAGATATGAGATCTCACCAAATTGGAAGGAAATAGTCACCATACCATACATGGCATGGACAACCACCAAGAGAATCTTTGAATGGTGATCGTCCACTCTATGTATGGAAGGAGGCTACGCACCTTTCCATAATATTCCATATTAGATGATTTAATATATTTTAATTTTATTGAATATAATTCAATATATTTAATTTCTTTTAAATTAATTATTTTTTTGTGAATTTATACAAGAAAATAATGTACATTCATTGGAAGCACCAATCAATCTAAGCCATTGGATTTGTGTGCACATGGATTGGGATCCATGGACATACAATTAAATATAAAAGGGATGGTAGCCCTGGCCATTTTTTTACATAACTAATTGCAAGAACAACTCTTTCTCTCTCTAATTCTCATAGCCATGCACTCTCTCTCTCTCTCTCTTTCTCAACTTGTGGCCATCCACTTATTGATATAGATAATGTCGTAGATGTTGTAGCCGTAATGCTACTGGATCGTCTAATCATGGATTTGAGTCTTCTTCGGAACACTTCGCTCATGAAGAATACATCGAATTTTGTGAGACAAAATCAGGAGAATCCATGCTTGGATCATTAACATGGATTGTGGAAAGCACATGTCTCATCAACATGCCCACAAATGAAATCTTCGTCGGATCAAACTTGAGGCAGGAGAATCTCTTTGTTTAGAGATTACTGATCGCAACCACGCTACATGAAGTGAAGAACACGAAGATAAAGAAGAGGCATAAATAATAAGGAAAATAAAAGAATGCTCAAAGTAAGCAAGGCAAAAAGGAATGAAAATAGATAAAAGGAAAATGGAGCAAGAGCGTGGGATTGATCTTTGTCCTAAAACTAAATCCAAATAAACACAATGTAAAAAGTTTCACCAACTTAATTAGTGAAGCTATAAGAGTTTGGCTATTTTTATCTTTTCAGTTTTAATTGTTATTCAAGCAATCTTTCAACAAGTCCTTAAAGGCAAGCCCAGTACGAGAGTGAGTAATGCTAGAAAAATATCTCATACTCGTCATTTCCTTTGTTACATATAGCATGTACTTTTTAAAAGAATCCTTGCTATTGTGCCTGGATCCACATCTTATACAAATATTTGAGGAGGAAGCTGATAGATGAAACCAATATTTCCCCTTGGTGGGGAACTCAGATATGGAATGATGAGATAGACACCCCCATGAGAGGATGGCCTAAGATCAATACTTCAGACTAAGTCTGCAAGAATACGAAGCTCTACTCATCCATGTATGATAGAAGCGCTAATACATTGTGAATCTAGTCAGCAACAAGGAAGTACCCAAGCAGGGATTTTATCTCTATATCCTAGAGCCATGCTACACTCTGTTTGGAGTGTACCAGAAAATAATATAGGCTTTATGAACCCAATACAACAAAAGTTCATTATGAATTTTAATTTTTGTCAAAGTATTATTTGCAGTCCCCTTGTATTATTTTTTGAATTTACACTTTTTTGCATATTTTTCAGGAATAATTTATCTATTTTTTGGATTTTCTTTAAAAACTAAGTGATCCAAAACTGGGAGAGAAGATCGAAAAGTCACTCTAGTGACACTATAATGGATAAGTCACCATTGTATCTAATGATGCATGCTTAGTTAAAGACTTATAGTGCTTCCTAGCTCTCTCCATGCATGATGTAAGAAAGAATTTTAAATCTACATTACATGAAATGCAAGCCGATGAAATCGTAATAAGAAAGAATTGCTATTAGCATGAAGAACAAGTTAAATTTCGCTAAGATCCTAGCGTACAAACTATAGGTGCATCCAGATATTAGGGTTGTGGACCTGAGTTACTCAATCAAGCAAGTCATAAAAGTATAAGAGCTCATTCACATAAAACAAATAAAATAAAGGTGGAAAGCACAAATCAAAGAAAACGAAGAAAAACAAGTGGAAAAATAGGGAGGAAAAAAGTGAGAATACGATGAAAACCTAAAAAACTTGGCAAGCCCCTAGGAGACACCTAGTAAAATAGGATTGCTAAGTCTGAATGTATAAGTGTCATATCCTTGTATTGTTACAAATTAATAATGGTCTCTCTATCACAAAAATAAAATAAAAATATACACTATGTTGCTCTTCTTTCTGTCCTTGCCTTCGTATTGCTCTCTCCTACCGGCACAATGATGAAATCTGGTCTCCGCTCTACTTGGCAGTGTCGGCCTCCTATGAAGTCATCCTCACTTAACAGATCCTTGTAAAGAAGTCAACAAAAGAAATTGATCAGAATAGAAAAACAATTATTTTAATAAGATATAAAAATAGAGATATATGAAAGCTAATATGTACAATATCTTATCCCGTACCTTGCTCCCTGGCAATAACACCCATTTGTTGATGTGATCGATCAGGGATTCCTAACATCCAATTTTGGAGGGCATGCGGTGTCCGACAAGTCAAAACTGACAATCGCTACAGCGACCACTCTTACGATACTCGGAAATCAATCAAACAAATCAGAGAAACAATCAACCCACGATATATTTTAAACAATGAAAACTAGTACAGGGTGAAATTGATTATACCCTGCAAAAGATGTCTATAGTCAGCAAGTATCGGGGTTGAACCACTGAGAGAAAGTAGGGATAGGTATAATTAATATCAATTAATAAAAAGTAATAATAACTATTTTTGTACTTTTTCTTCTTTATATTTATTTTTTATGAATTTTTAAATGGTTTAAAATTTTGATTTTTTTTATTTTTATAATTTTATAATTTTTATTTTCTTTTTATTTTTTCATATTTTAAGTTTCTTTTATTTTTAAAGTGTAATATATATGTGTATATATAACAATAATGATAATAAAGATATTATAAATAAAATATAGGATACAAAATAAATATAGATATAAAAATATATACAAAAACAATCTTTTTTGTTTTACCAATCAATTTTAAATATATAATAAATTTTATAAATAATAATAATAGGACTAAAAAGGTATATAAGTATATTTAAATATATATATAGTGTATATATGGTTTAATACTTTCAAACATATAGAGATATAATTAAAAATTATAAAATAATTTTTTTGTGTTTTTAATATTTTGATCTATTTATATGACTTTTATATAATTTCTGATATTTTTATGTATTTTTAATGTATTTAAATATACAAAATAGTGAGTAGTATAAATAATCTGAATTTTATTGGGTATTAAAAAAAAGATAAAAATTCCAAAAATGACAAAAACTATTTTTAGTATGGGGTTGGGGAACTGCACCCAGGAGTGTAGCCAACTAGCTTCACCTGACCATTTTTTTCATTTGTTTTTGTTTTTTTTTGTATTGAAAACCAGGGGATTTAAATAATCATATATCACAATGGTCTCATGCCAATTAAATAAAATTCGACACTTCTATCATCTGCATCAAGTCTAGCACATTTTAACGGTCTCAAAATTGTTGAAATTGACTCTATCTAGATGGGCAGGTTAGGAATATTTGTTTTGTATGAATTTTTAAACACATGTTCCACTCAATAAACTAAATAAATCCTCATAAATTTCCTTGAAAATCAAAACCAATAAGAAAAATGGTTGGGTGTAGCCAGTTGGCTGCACCTATCATGTAACTTTCCTTTTCCCTTTTAATATATACTATATAATATAAAAAAATAAGAAATAGAAAACTATTTTTTTATTTTTTTACAAAAGTTATACTATTTTTATATTTTTTATGGTTTTGCAATTTTTAATATTTTTTTATATTTTTTGTGATTTTTGCTATGTAGTTATATTATATAATAATAATATATATACTATATTTTTTTTGAAATTTTTAAAGTTTAATTTATAGTTTTTTTGGGTTTTAATATGTAAACATGGAATATATAACTCCTAAATGATTTTTGATAAACAAAAAATACAATAAATTTCTAAATAAAAACATGGGTGTGCATCTGCATGTTTTAAAGCTTCTACTTTATTTTTCAAAATAATAATACACACATGAACTATTTAATAAAAATTAAAATACATAAAATAAAATACACAATATATTTACAATTAATTAAAGATAAGGGTCCATGTGCAAAATACCCAGAACTTCATCATTATATTTACTACTTTTAATATTAATACTAAATTAATCGAATTCAGTAAGGCTTAGTTACAAAAGTTATAGCACCTCACGTGGAGCAGCACATGAGGCATGGAGGCCTCAATGTAATAACTTGGAAGTACTGGAGTCTTATGCAAATATTACAAAAGTTTTTAAATGTTGCTTTATATTTTCATAGGCCAATTGTAAATACAAAAGCGGTGGGGCTTAATATTCAATTATCCCATAAGTTGCGCCATCTGAGGACGCTCATTGTGCCATGTGGTTCACTTGACCCAGATCTGACGATGTTCACCACGCAACGTTTCACCCTTTAATCCACAACCCATATTAGATCTAGGTCGAGCACTCGATATGAAGACTCTCTAGGTGTCACAAAGAACACCTCAAGAACATGGCCTGGGTGGACTTTGATTTGATGTTCCTCCTTTCTCTGGTCACTAATCTCTTCGCTAATTGGTCCAATAGACTCCTGGTGTCCTCGACCTATTTTTAAGCTGAAAGCATATTTAAAATGAGGAAGCGATTAAGCTTAGGGTGGCAATGGAGTATGAAGCTCGACGAACCTTGATCCGTATAGAATCAAGGGTGGTTTGATGGGGATCTTGTGAAGAATGCGACGAGGAATGAATATGAGGTGAAAGTGGGTCGAAACGAGTCGAATCACATCGAAAGTTGGGGCTGAACTTGAAAGCTCCAGCAAATTTAAATCCTAAATTTAAACTAATCTATGCACTAATTGCAAGAAGTAAAAGATACTATATGATATAGGAATGAAATACTAGAAGAAAACCTAACTAGCAAATCATACATGGCCCTAGTAACCAAGGAACAGAAAGCTCATCGGAGGAGATCTAGTGAACTAGACCGCACCCTCCACCAATTTATCCTCACCAGCAAGGAGGAGAAAGAGTTTCTATCACCAAGCTCCTTCGATCCTAAGGTCCTATTTGGATTACAGAGGCAAGAGGGGGATAAAAATCCAAAAAGTCAGCAAGGTCATATTATTTATAGACATGGATTAAGCAAAAGGGGCAAAGTTGCGTGAGGACAAGAGGTGGTAGGTGAGGGCTATGGAGCTGGCGTGGTGTAGGGATGATAGGTTGGGTGATTGGGTAGAGGTCTAGGAGGAAGACAGTATGGAGGAAGGAGGATAAATTGCAGAAAATCGACCTCCCATGACACTAACAGAAGTCGGAGGGATGGGAGGTACTGTTGACATGTGGTCAACAAAAGGTGAGCTCTAGTTGGTACACGTGGACCAACCAGAAAAGGGAAGGAAAAAATCCCTTATTTATTTGATTAAAATTAATAAGTGTTTTTATTTATTTAGGTTAAAACATAAAAAAACACTTCATATTTTATGTATTATTTTATAGATATTTTTTAATTTTTACAACACTTTTTTTAGATGCTAGTATTTACATGCATATACGTAGGTATAAATACATGTGTTTGGTGTATTTTTTATTTACTTTGCATTTTATATTTTATTATAATATACATATATTTTATATACTTATAATATATTTAAATAAGTATTAACATATTTTTGTTATATTTTATGATTTTATTTATTTACTTAAATAAATATGTGTATGTATTTTATATGTATAACATACATATACATTTTAATACTTTATTTTTAGATGTATTTTTAATGATTTATTTTATATTTATTATTTAAACGTATTTCTAGTAATATTTACAAGTATATAAAAATATAATAGAGTTAAAAATACAAAGAATGAATATATTGAATATAATACACATGTATACAACACAATAGGGACCCAAGTGTTAACTTGTGCATCTTGACTCCATCTTAAATGACACCACCTTTATTAAATAGATAATTGTGAGTTTGGTCAATTTTAAGTCTGAATGGAGGAGATACATATCTAGGATTTTTTGTTTATATTTTTTATTTTTGTGTCCCGGGTGCACTGTGTATTATTTTTATGGAAATTAACTTTGTATTTCTCTTTGTATTTTTATGTACAACACTCATATTGAGAGTTCTATTATCAGAGGTGTAGACAATGGAAAATAATATAGGGCCGAAAAGGATATTTTATGGTTAAAAAAATTAGGATTTTAGTGTGATTTTGTACACATTCTCTATCCTATCTCTCCCTACTTTATTCATTGTTGACCATGCTAATATTGACGTGGTCTCGAGGTTTAAGATCATTCAATGTCTTTGACACTACATTTTTATTTTCTTTCCTTTATTCTTTTATTTTAGAATTAAATACTTATGTTTATACAATATTTATATGTCAGATCTTGAGTGTTAATATGTACAAATTAATGTTATATACCTACATTTAACTAGGAATTTAAGGCCAAAATGACAGAATAAATTTAATAAAATGGAGATTCATCACCCCACTCTGCTTGCCTTTGCTAGTCCCTAGCAAACACTTATAACAATGATTGCATAAAAAGGAAATAAAGAAAAGAAAAAGAAAGAACTTGGAATTTTTTTACTCTTAAACTTGCATTGATAAAGTCAAAGTTTGGATCTGTTAAGACCTTTAGATTTTAGGTATGTTTGAATCCACATTTTGGTTAGGAATTGTGACTCAATAGCCCTTAGGTTTCATGCTACATCAACCTAATTAGAACCATCATTTCAGTTGCATACTCTCACAACATTGAAATGACAAGTACAATATGTGTGGATTGTATTAGCTCCTCCCAGACAAAATGCTGAACTATCAAGTCGTCTCCTTCTCTAGCAACTTGTCCTCAAGGAGATGGATATTTCCTTCTAAATGCAGGTGCATGCTAGTTCACAACAAGAAGAATCGGAAAAGAAGTGGAAATGGACCATTGTAATTGCATTTCCTTGTGAAACACGGCCAGTGTAACCGTGTCTTCACATAGAAGCAGTCCTTTTCGGAAGTTCAATATTTTTGGATTTTTTAGTGTAGGCTTCTTTTTAGATATTTTCTTTGTTGGCATTGCTTTGCTTTCTTGTTTGCTCCAACAGATATAGAATCTTTCATTATGCCCATGTTATGGTGTCTTGGAAAAAGTTGTGATAGTAGATCATTCCTAATCCAAAGCTTTATTTCAATCAAGTCTCCAATCTTTATATGTCCATGCTACCATAGGAAGCGGGTTGAAGTACCGGTTTCTGCAGTCCTCGAGAATGTTTCTTGAGCAACCCTTGATGAAGAGGCCTATTATTGTCTCGACTTAGATTACAAGATCTTTCAACAATACATCTGGTTTGAGATGAGTGTTAAGTGCAAGGTCTCAAGAGTCGTACGGATGACATGAAGGGTTCTAATTTGACACATTGAATACACTCATGAACATAGTCTCATGGAATCGAAAGAATTAAGTCAAGGTGACCTGAAGCGTCTCAATTCAAGTTCTAAACAAGTCCCCTTGATATAAAGTGGATTAAGGTCTAGAATAAGCTATAATCATTAGATTTTATTTAGACTTGTTCAATTACCATTATCATTCTAAAAAATGTAGATGCTCATGCAATGCAACAAAATCTTATGTGGAGCTATTTTCTAATTTTGAACTTTTTTTATGGATTTTTGAAAAAGATTTTACAAATTTTTATGCAATTTTTAATAATATTTTGCAAATTTTTATAGGTTTTGAAAATTCTGAAATTTTTAATAAAGTTAGTGAATGGTGTATGTACACATATTTGCACAGGAGTGCATGTGCGTTTACAACAATTGGTTGTATACTTTACACTGTCAATTTGTACAGAGTTGTTAGTGGTCATGCATTATTTACAGGTTTATATACAAAAGGTATATATATATGTATGCATACTTTCATTAGATAATTATATACAAGGTTTTCAAAATAATTTGAAATTATTTTTACAAATATTTTGAAAACATTATTTTGCAAATAATTTAAAACAATTCATTTTTAAAAATAATGATAGGGATGACTCCATTTAATGTATATAGGGATGAGCATGGGCTGGGCTGGACTGGGTCCTGAAGGGAACATGCCCAAGCCCATTTAACAAAATTCGAGCCTTGGGCCGAGCCTAGGCCCACAATTTTTTTATTTGGTCGAATCCTATGTTTGATCCAATCCCTATGGGTCAGGCTTGGGCCAGGCTGGCCCATCTCCACCCATTAAAGATTATTAACTTTGAATCTTTTGTTTCAAGTCAATCTTAATTCAAGCTAGACAGTCCAAAATTGTTTAAAACTTATGCCATAATACTTGTGAAATAATTAAAATTCAATTCCACCAGATTCCAGGATTTCTCATTTCATACAAGTGTGTTCAATGATAGATACCATGAATGTCTCTCATGTAAAGAAATTGAAAGACTGAAAACAAACTTATGCAGTTAACAACAACGTGTGCACCAGGACCTGAATGTTAAAAATGAGAATAAGGCCCATACTGGGTAAAGGTTCAATAACAAAAAATATTATGATGGAAAAAAATATGACTAACGATTTAAGAATAACTAGTAGAATCTAAACTTGAGAGTAATTAAGGAAAATTAATTCAGAATTGGATTACAATGATCATCAACTCATATATCCCACATCTAACTCTCTTGATTTGTAAATATTATATGAAGACACGATATAAAAACATAGTGCGCATGCAATAGGTGTGAGTTTCTGGGTATGTAGGATGTGAGAGGAGGTTTGGGCCCTCTTCAAGCCCGGCTCCAAAAAAACTGAGCCTAAATATTAGGCCCAAGCTTGGCCTAATGTTCATTCGGCTTGAGTTGGCCGGGCTTTTTGGGATGGGTCGGGCCCAATCCAGCCCAATGCTCATCCTTAAATGTGCATATCTTTGGTGAGCAGCGTTCGTCACTTGGAGGCGGTGGTGATTGGAAAAGGAAAGGAACTTTCTTAAACTGACCTCTGCAATTAGAATACAAACTAAATCAGGTTTGACCGTGCATTATAGCTATCTTTGTCTTAGATTCAAGAAAAGAAGGATTAGGGAGGAAGAGATCTCGCGTGATCACGTGGTCTCACAAAACTGTATCGCCATTCGCCAGCTCATGCTCTCTGGCACAAAGACGAGTCAAAGGCCAGATCAATACGTCACGCTACACAGCGTATGCATGTGTTGGCCACTCTTTCCCCCGTACTATTAAAAAATTGGACAGTTTGCTTCTGCCTCGTGGATAATGCAACCCCAGGTAGGAGGTCTTATCTTTTATTTTCCCATTCTTGGACAGAGGATAACGTTTAGATTTCCTGTAGTCAAGCTTGTAACTGCTAATCGGGTTTGCATACAAACATCTCAGCTTTACCTCATCCAAATGCTTTGTTGCCCACGTCCATGGAGAGATTGATTTTCCGATCTATGCTGCTATATTCCCACTATCGCAGATTTTATTATGTTCTTTAACAGGTTTCCATTGAATCTGATCTTTTCACTATGCGTAAAGATTGTTCCTTTATCAAAGGTGAGTCTTAGTCTAAATAAGGAGTTTATTGAACTTTATGTCAAAATCTGTTCAATCGCTATTTAAGGCATGGAGCCTTGAAGTATTCAACATCAGTGTGATAATGATATTCTATTTCATGACTCTTCCATTGACAGAGTATATGAGGAAACAAGATGAATTTTATACGTTCCTTTTAATTAACGATAAGTTTAATGACATTGAGTGCCATACATCTCAATTCAATGAATGTAAACACGTTCCAATTGGTTTGGAGGTTAATGTAAAAGAATTTGGAGTGATTAGTGATGAGGTTTAATGTCCCAGATATTAGTTGCACCACTTTAGCAATCACGGTCTCAAATATGTAATTCATTCTAAGACACTATTAATTAATATGTTATCTCTCTATTAGTATTTCCAAATGTTCGCATTTGCTACACAAATAGGATATCCAACATGATTGTAATAATCTTATCCAAGATATATTTATCAAGGATATCATAATCTAATACTTGAGTTGAGATAACTAGATTAAAATTTCAAAATATCCCTAATTGGTAGCAAGGATAAAAAGTCTGTATGCGGTATTCGTTCTTGCAAGCGGTCTGAAGTGAGTAAGCGAATATGCAGAAGTATATGTGGATTATACGATTTGCATTATTTTAATTAAAAATATTAAAGAAGTATATTTAATTATGGCACTAAAGAACAAAAGGCTACATGTTTCCTTTAGATTCCCACACATACCTTTCAAAATACAAATCCATTAAATACTATATATATATATCAAAAAAAAGACCAAAAAAGAATTTCATTATCAACATCATCATAAGGTTGCAATTATATTATCAACATTATCAACATAAATTAGAAAAAATATAAATAAATGATAAATGTTCCATTATCAACATAACGTGTGTTGTCAACATACTTAGGAAACAAACAAAAAATAAATGACATTTTCCAAACCTTTGTACTCACACTTGAGTTAATAATGGTGAGGTCATCAGATAGGAATAAGCAATCATGTAGCCATGAGGTGGAGGAATAGCTGCGAAGGAGGGGCCGCAAGGTAGAGGAGTCGAAGGTGAGGAGGTGTTGTTGAAGCGAAGGCAGAGGCGCAACCACGCTACTGATGAATCTCCATTTCATCACCTTTATTCCTTCATTTTGGCCTTTAAACACTAGTTAAATGCATGTAAATATCATAATTTTACATAAATTAACATCCATTATTTATTGTATAAATATTGTATAAAATACTATTTTAATGTCAAAATAAAAGAATAAAGAAAGAAAAGAACAAGAAACAAAATGTCAAAGGTATTTTATGACCTTAAACACTGAGACCTAGGAATAATGGTGACTAGGTCTACAAGGAATAATGTAGGGGTGATAAGGCCAACAATCACAATAAAAACCCTAAAGTTTATCCTTCAATAACTTATTTTTTGGGACACATTTTATTCTTTATTATTTATAAAGTTGTAGATAAAAATACATAGAAAATATTATTTCACATTAAAATATTAAATAATGTACATTCTACACTCAAAATAAAATTCCAAAACTCAAACTTCGTAGACCTGTATCTTCTCCGTATCAATTCAATATGTACGAAAATTATCTTTAATTATATATAACGTTTAATAAACTATTTAATGAAGAATAGTTTAATTTAATTTAGAGTTATGATGCAAGAGTTAGGTTTTTGGACTCTTATTGCATAATATACCTAAATAATATATTCAATTTATTCAATCTTTACATTTTTCATTATTTTACATTTTTATTTTTTTAAATATTATTTACAATATATGTACACATTCATAATGAAATAAAACCATTAAAAATACAATAAAATAAAATAGCATGCAAAAATGCATAGATGAATATAATACACAAACACATCTATATTAATACCTATATTTAATAAAGTATACAAATAAACTCAAAAAATACAATAAAAATATATGTATATTTATTTAAATAAGCTATAGATATATGAATTATGTAAGAAATAATAAAATATAAAATACAAAATAAAATAAAATACAAAATAAAAATAAAATACATATTATATAAGTAAATATACCTATAAATTAATCTCAAAAAGTAACTTATAATAAATCAACTCATAAAAATAAATAAAAATTATATTAAAATACTACAGAAAATATTAAACATTTCTTACTTTATAAATTTTAATTGATTAATTAATTCTTAATTATTTATCATTTTTAGGCAGTTTTATTATTTAGTGGCCCTAATGGGAGCCCGATCTTGTTTGACACGGGTCAACACTCTAGTCCATATGATGAATCTCGGATTCGTCACTCTAAATCTCATTAATTAAGCTTAAATCCCTCAAAATCATCAGCATTTCTGCATTTATTTGGCATAATTAGTATTCATGCATGTTTTGATAAGAATTGCATTTTATCCATTATTTATGCACAAAATAAGAAGACAAAAATCCCAGCCAAAATTAATCTGTAAATAGCCTAACTTCCCAGTTTTTTAACTCATTCAGTGCTAACTCTGAATGACCTAAAACCACCTCCACTATGTACATATCACTCACAAGAATAATTAAAAAATAAAAATAATCACTAACCCAAATTAGTGGACCAAAAACTAGTTTCAGGATTTCCTGACTAAAACCGTCATATCTGCCTTATCCAGTATCTATTTTAATCCTACTCACTTTTGAACTAAAGTACATTCAATTACCTTCAAAACAAGATTAAGTTCATGTGAATCGGAGCTCATATGTGAAAGTTGGGTTTTGGGTCACTTTTGTACATTTTGTATTTTAACTGATTTTGACCTAGTATTTTATGTACGTAATTACCCTATTTTAGTTTATTTCTTTTCATTTATCCTCTTTGATAAAAGTTTTATTACAATGCACAAAAATCCAAATCCAAACTGATCTTGAAATCAAAAAAAACAAATTGAGTCCGAGTCTTCACTAACTGCCTGTACAAATTGGTCTTTTGGTATTTTTATTCTATTTCATCTTTTTCTTAATTAATAAAAATGCAAAAAAATAGATTAATGTGTATTTATTTATCTTTGATTTTCTCATATTTTTTCTGTATTTACTAAATCCAAAAATATAGGTGTTCTATGTACGTGGGATGCCCTAAAAATATCACTTTGTGCAATTGATCAATTTTGGTTTTGATGTCTTCATGAAAGTTGTAGATCTCATCGAGATGAACAATTTTTGTGAAGAAACGTTTTCAATACGAGGCAGTTTGCTTTTTATTTTTTGATTTTACAAAATATTTATTTTTCAATTTTTATGGTGCTGACACGTGGCAGCTCCCGGAGCCGCCACATGTCAGCCGTTTTTGGCATTTATATTATTCGTTTTTATATAAAAAAATTAAAAGCCATCGCAGGAGTGTAGTGCGTGCCTCCTAGGCAGGCACAACACATGTGCCCCGCGCCTTATCTCCTTAGCCGCCACGTGGCGATCTCCTAGCCTCCCGATCTCGACTGATCGGACGGCCGAGGAGCATCGTCCTCCTCCGCCACCTTTCCCAATTTGTCAGACTCCATCGCCCCTGATTTCTCCGTCGGAGATCTCACATACGCCTTCGATCGATCAAAGATTCGAGCACCTCGTCAAAATCCATCTCTAATCTACGTCGAATTTCAATCATCCCCGTGTATCTCAATCTGATCGAACCCCAAATCGCATCGCCTTTTTCCTTCTTCAGCGCATCGCCTCCCCCTATAAAACCTACACCGCCCTGACTAAATCCCTCATCCTCCGTTAACACCCAAACGAGGAGAAGCTCGGTGGTGACAATACGAGCTTGTCCCCCTTCCCTCCGGCGAGGTCCGAGGCTCCCGGCCTCATTGAAGCCCCGTAGTAGTTTCATCCCCTCTACTGCTTCCTCTGCTCTGGTGTTCGTCACCGTCGAGCCCCGATCATCTTCAACGACCGCTACGTCATCACCTCCATCTCCGACAACCACGACGACAATGCCTCTCCACCACGCTACGTCGCCAACAACGAACCAGCAAGTACACCTCCGACGTTCTTCGTCAACACCGACTTCGCCGACCTCCAACTCCTCCGACACCGGCCGCCCCACGACGATCGCTTCTAGGAACCACCCGAGAGCCTCGCCGTCCTTGTCGTGTCCTCCACGGCAGGAGGCTATCCAGAAGGCCTCCGCCCGATGCAATTCACCAGCTGAGCCACCCCCTTGGCCGACCCTCCTCCGCCTCCCAACCGCCAGCGCCGAGCCAACCCGAGACCCACGCCCCATGTGTATGGCACGTGGCGGGGGAACGTCACCTGACGACAGTCCAACGGTCACGTGCTATGCACGTTACCTGCTGGGTAATTTACAGAGAGCCCTCGGGAGTCCATCTATTTGCAGAAAAGTCCGGCCTTCCAAGGAGCATGTGCGCTGCACATGCTCCATTGGAAAATTTGCAGACTTCCCCCCCCTTTATCGGTAATTAAACATAGGCCCCCACTGCATTTTTATTTATTTTATTTATTGTTATTGCAGAAATACTCATATCTTTCCCCTATATTTTAGACCTCTACATTGCATTATTTAATTATCCAAAAATAACATTTTATTTGTCATTTAATTCTTTACATTTTCATATATTATGGATATTTTTGTGATCATTGGTTAATTAATTATTAATTATTTTGTAGAAAATTGCATACATTACCTAGTTTGTGCTTTAAGTTTTAATTGATTACCCGTTGCTCTAAAAAATCCCGAAAAATCACATATTGTAGAATTTGTGCTTAACATTATTTCCAAAAAGAATTGCATTTGCATGCATAGTTTGCCCTGTAAAAATCATTTTGTATATTTCAGTGTTTAATTTTTAGTAAGTATTGAATCTACTATTTCGATGTTTAAAATTTTTTTGAGATCCATCACGTGGTTATAAATCTCAGATAATTGTATTCCTTAAAAATAATTAGGTTTAATATTTATTATAAATAAATATTGAAATTCATTCTATTTGCATTTGAAAATTCATTAAAAAAATTCATCTTGCATCCAAAAATTCCAAAAAAATTAAAGTGCGTGCTCTTCATCATATTATGCATCGTGGCCAAGTTTCATATTTTTCGTAAATCATTTGAGTGTAATTTACATTTTAGTCCTTAAAATAGGTCGAATTTGCATTTTGCATCCTTTATTGCATTAAACATTAAAAAAAAAGACCGCCTTGAAATTCGCGTATGAATTTTGATAGACAAAATTCTAGGTTTTCCTTTACCTCCTTGTGTTTGACCTTGGGACTTGCCCTAGTAAAATAAATATAAAACCACGTGATTAAAAATTGAATAAATATTTGTGGTTATTTTCTTGACCGATTCCGATTGTCGCCTACAATGAAATGTCATAATATTTTTTACGCGCGATCAAATACATTTATTTAACAAGCCCAATCTAGGAAACGTCAGATGGAGTCGTTTCCGGGGAGGCAAACGACTTAGTTTTGTGTTTCGAAAATTTTCGTTTGATTTTCCGCATTCGGGTAGTCTTACCCCTGAATTTTTTATTCTTAATTACATTTTTTCCTCATTTATTTTTTTTATTTTTGTTCTATTTTTGAGTCACTCTCATACATTCTCTCTCTTATTTTTCTTGCGAGGCACCCAACATACGTGGAGTGGTTTTCAAGAACCGAAGTATCTTCACCAACTTCTGAAAAAAACTGCAATTAAATTAAGATCGAGTCGAGTCGTGAGAGAGCATAGAATCTAGGATTTTTTTCTACAATTTTTTATTTATGTAATTAATTGCTCATTTATAGCGGTGTCTGTTTAGACTCTCACGTGTGTAAAAAGACCTTGAACTTTTTCTGTGGTGTGTCTTGTCCTGTTTCACTCTCCGGTGAGGGTGGGGCACGACTTGAGTGGCGATTAGGATAGACCTGCACATACGGCTCTTAGAGCATTTTTTTAAATGTTTGATTGTGCTCGTAGGATCTAAGACCACACTTTAATATAATTGAGGCACACATAGATTGTTCAATTTAACCAAATTCAACTCAATTCTTCCTCGCTAATAGAACTTTCTGCTAGGTACGGTTTTTCATTAGCTTGCATTCATATAGATTAAATTTCAATTCTTGTATTGCATCCCACATGGAGATTGTGAGGATTCACTGCAAGTCTTCTAACTGAGCATATATCATAGTTTATTGTGTGCATCAATTTTTCCCGAATTTCTCTCTCTTGTTTTATCACATAATTTTACAAAGGAAAGTGGGACTGGATGGTAGGCATGCATTTGTACTCATTTCATTCTTCAGTGATTACCTAATTAAAATTGGGACTGCTAGATATAGCCGACTTTAATAACTCAAAAAATCCGGAATTTTCGCGGGAGAACAACCCGTCCTTGGATGCTTTTATTTTTCTGAGTGAGCGAGAGACGACACTTAAGGCTAGAGCCCAAACCCAGATTTTCATATTGACTACTGATTCACTAAAAATGATTAGCTACTTCTCAGTGAGGATCTACGGGTAGCCGGTAAACGGTGTGGATTTCCTTAGCAGAGTGGGTGGTTTAGAGGACACTACGTAAGGCTCTAATGAATCTATAATTCGTCATATTTATTCATTAATTTTAGCTTTAAAATCCCTTATAAAACACCTGCATATAACACTAACTCCATATTCTTACTAACTTGCATCTGTGTGTAAATATTGTACACCTCTTACTAATTTTAACCTAAAATAAATAAATAAAGAAAGAAAGGACAAAAAAGAAAATAAAAAAGGAAGACTGTATACAGGCTGACCTGAACCCCGAAAGAAGGTCAATACTTGACCTGATCGACCAGGAATAATGTAGGGGGAGATAAGGGTCCTTAAGCAGAAAATAAAAAAAAAATGAATGTGTGTGTTGTTGTAAATACTTCTCACTTATTTTGTGTATATCAGTATAAAACAAACACTAATTTATTTGTGCCTTAATTGACCTCAAATCAAATAACTTTCAAACTAAAGTTGTAAATAAAAATGTGTCCTAATTAACAAAAATAATTGCACAATTAAATCATGTACAGAATAAAAGTACAAGTACACACGCTTGGAAAAAGCCACTAAGCATTAATTGAAAGATCAATTCCGACTCCATATGAACTCAAATTGAACCACTCTCACTTCCATTTGATTCTAAATTAAATTATCTTTAAAATGGCTATAATTTCATAATTTTTGGAGTTACGAGTAAAAAGTTGGTTTTCTAGCGTGGTTTGTGCAATTTCTCCATGTATTTTGTGCATATTGTATTTGTATATATTTGTAAATATTTTTACTAATTATTTAAAATAAAATTAAAAATAAAAAATAATAAAATTCTTAAAACAAAAAAGGCAAATTTCCTCATTTACTCTTGTATATAATGTCATATATGTATATAGTATATGTATATAGTTGCTATTTTTAATTAACAACCATAAAAAATGCAAAAAATAACATTTTTAATTCAAATTAATAAAGTGACGAAAATTCAAAAAAATTAGATAATTTTGTAAATAGTTTTATCTCCTTTACTTTATCTCATTTCATCTCTCTTATCTCTTCCACCAAAAAATTCAAAAATTCATTTCAATTTTCATCTCTCTTATCTCTTCCACCAAAAAATTCAAAAATTCATTTCAATTTTCATCTCTCTTATCTCTATCCAAAAAATTCAAAAATTCAAATTTTATTCTATCTTTTATATTTATATGGCTCCTTCTCCCTCATTTCAACTGGAGCTGCGCAACAGCTACGAAATTGGAGTTCGATAAAATGTATAATAACCATATACAAACAAGAACCAATCCCAATGAAAATGTAGAAAAAAAAGGATTCGTAAATAAAACTACCCGTAGACTTCCTAATATAAGAACTGATCCCAGAAATACTACAAGAGTATCATGTATTGGTCCAGTTAAACCCATTATGTATAATGTAAGAGATAAATAAGTCAAAATATTTCTTTATCAAAGATAAATAGACACTATGTAACTTTATCGCATTGGGAAAAACTAAACTATATACTAGCCTTCTTTCATAGTAAGGAAACACGAGGATTAGGAATTAATGCATGATCAGACTTCCCCAGGGAAAATCACAAACATTCGGGTTTGAGGTCAATTAGGAACATTCTTTGCACCCGGGGATAGGATACTTGCCTATGAGTGGCTCGCAGTGGGGGTTAGGAAAGCAAGAGACCGGGAGAGAGTAATGAGTATGAAGACCTTTATATTACTAGTAGTCGAGAGGAGTAGATACAGGAGCTTATCAGACGCAATGAGCTTGTATGTACGCTCCGTTGGTGTGAGTGAAACTCCCTATGCCTATGTACTGTGAGAATATAGCTGCTATCTATATTGCATTGAATCCAGTGTTCCGGTGAGGAACCACTTTCTTAGCCCGATCTCCGAGAGAAAATTTCATCGAGAAAGTTGCATAGCCCCCAAGCCGTCGGTGATAGCAAGTTGGCCTTGTCGAGCCGATCACGGTCCATTTTCGCTCGTAAGGTAAGTCCACATTTTTCTTATTTTTATCTAGGTTAATCGTAGTTTATTTCATCGCATTTTAATTCCATCGTCATTTTATTTCTCTAGATCTTTAAAAAAAATTCATCACGATTTTTAACCGCTTCGAATCGATTTTTCATCTCACGTTCTTGATCTCCCTGCGTTCTATTCTATCGTCCACAATCTCTCAACTCCGGCCGCGTAAGGTGACTGGAGATCGGTTTCGAATCTCTCATTTCTGCCGGATCCTCATACATTTTTTTCTATATGTAAATAAATAAAATAATAATAAAAAAGTATTTGTTTCTTTTTCTTTAACTTTTTTTGCAGGATCATTAAAAAAATAAAAAAATAATAAAAATAAAAAATAAAAAATTCTATATCCTATTTTTTGCTCTAAATTTTGGGTTTACAAAAAAAGTTTTTTATTCACTATTTACAATTCAAAACAAAAAAATTAAAAAAGGTGGCAGGACCGCTACCCCCTGCCACCGCCGACCATGGGGGAGGGCACCTCCACCATCGTCGTGGGCGACACCTTCCGCAAGCTCCAGGTGCCGCCTCCTGCGCGGCTACCGTTCAGCCGCCACCGTCCTCCTCCATTGTCCCGTGAAGCCGCACCGCCTCCAGGCGCCGTTCCAGGCTCCCACCTTGCAACACCTTGATTAATTTCGTATTCATCATGCTAAAATAAATCATTTAGGCTCGGTTTCCCTTCATCCACTTATAATTAGTCATTAATAGAGCATTATTAGTCATCACGCATGTGTGAATAATTTCTGCATTTCATCATGCATAATTGCATCTAAAATCCCCAGTGTAATTTAGCCCAAAAAGCCGCTAACTTCTCACATTTTTAGTTAATTCATCCTAACTCCAATTGACCTAAAACCACCTCCATTGTGTAGATATTACTAACCTTATTAAAAAAATACAAAAAAATTACTAACCCAAATAAGTGTCAAATAATCTCAAAGTCAAATTTCACATCTGACAGACTAAAATGAGCATATCACCCACATACAGTATCCGATTTTGGTCTACTCACTTTTAAAACTCCATTTTCAAATACCTTCAAAACAAGACCAATTTCGTAAAATTCGGAGCTCATATGTGAAAGTTGGGTTTTGGGCCTCTTTTGCGCATTTTAACTTTTTGCCAATTTTGACCTGAGTTTTTATGTGCATAGTTAACTCTTTTAATTTTATTTCTTTTTCATTTGTGTTCTTTGATGAATGTTTTATTAAGCAACACAAAATTTCAAATCAGATTAAAACTGAGATCAAAGAAACTGACCAAGTTCAAGTGTCCATTGTCGGTCTGTACAAAAGTTGTGTGTTTCTTACCTTTATTTTATTCTCCTACTTTCTTATTTATTAAAAAAAAATTAGATTAATGTGTAAATAATTTTCTTATATTTTATCGTATTTTTTCTAGATTTTTTATCCTCTTTAAAATCACCAAAAAATTACAAAATCTCAAAAATACGGTTTTTCGTACACATGGAAAGCCACCAAAAATACCACTTCTCACACGTGACCTCTTTTGCTCCCGGGTCCTTCATGAAAATTGTAGATCTCCTCAAGACAAGCAACTTTCGTGAAGAAAATTTTTCGATCCAAGATCTCCTGCTATTTCTTTTCTAATTTTTTTCATCTTGAATTTTGAATTTTTTTGGGGGGCACCACGTGGCAGCTCCTGGGCGTGCCACATGGCACCCCCACTCTCTCTCCAGCCGCCCCACCCCAGGTCACGTGCTTAGCACGTGACCCAGGCCTTCTCCCCCAACGCACCTTCTTCCAGCCGTTTCGCCACCACCCCCGCCATGCACGGCCATCAAGACGCCGTGCATGGATCGTTTACCTTCCCCTCGCGCGTAACCGCCGTCCTCACGCCTCCTATAAAGCCACTCACCAGCAACCTTCCCCAGCCATCTTCCCCTCATGCCCCCAAAGAGAGGGACCCTGCTGACGATGAGAACGACAATGACCCCATTCGGGCACTCTTGGCTAGGATAACAGCTGCTGAACAAACCAATGAACTACTTAAGACGCAGTTGGCATTAATACAACAAGGCGAGGATGCTATGGAAGACACGTATCTCTCGGAATTAGATGAAGACTATAATTGGTTGAGACCTGTCCCCCCTGAGGATGCGTTCGAACACAAACCGCATTTCCTTGCACTGTTGCCAAAATTCGGAGGAAATAATCATGAAGAACCATATATCTTCCTCGCGACTTTGAGTTAGTTTGTGCTAACCTCTGCCACTCTAGGGTTAGCCAGGACTACATAAGGTTGAGAGATATTCCCTTCGCCTTGACTGATAAGGCGGCTTACTGGCTGAAAAATCTAGGGGAAATAGTCACTACATGGGCCACATTCAAGACTCTGTTCTTAAAGAAATTCTACCCAGTTAGTAGAATTAATCAAATGAGGATCAAGCTCACGAGTTTCACCCAACACCCGAATGAACCATTTCATGAAACCTGGGAAAGATTCACAGACTTAGTACAGAAATGCCCCGGACACGGGATAAGTAAAATGATGCTGGTCCAAAGTCTTGTGAGCGGGCTGAACCCTGAGACTCAAGGGTTGGTTAGTGCATCCTGTGGAGGAAGCTACATGGGGCGCCAGGAGGACACCATCTAAAAGGTGTTCGAAAGACATGCTGAATCTAGCCGTGCACAAACCACTAGACAGGCTTACATAGCCGGCTCCAAAAAGATGGTGAATAATCTGACAACCGACCACAATGCTGACATGGGAATAATAGCTGATAAGCTAACTATGGTTGAGCAGATTTATAAAAAGGTGGATGAGATCCATAAATCATCTGATATGGAGAAATTAGCTAAATTGCCGAAACAAATGGAGGAATTGGCTGACAAGGTATCTAAGATTGCACCCCCCGCACCCATACACCAAATTCACTACATTCAAGGTCAAGGGGTAGGGCAACAAAGCCATTGGGGTGGAGACCAAGTCTTGTCCTCTCAAATTGATGAAACTTCCGCTCAGATTGATTTTGAGGAACCTCCACAGGTCATGGAGATAAACGGAGTCTGGTATAATTTGGAACCGGTCAATCGCTCAGGCCAAAACTCTACTCCAAACCCTCGTCCACCGCAAGCCCAGCCCACCTACCAACCTCAACTGCAGCAGAGGCAGCAATATCGCACGGGTTATCAGAACCCGCAACCTCATCCACAGCAGAACCAACACCAAAGCCAACAAGGCCAGTATCAGCGACCTCAGGCCAGGCAGGGCCAAGGGTCCTCCTCTTCTGCTATCTCTCCAGAGCTCCAGCGAGTGCTGGATGAGGTTCATGATATGAGAGTCGACATAAATCGACTCTCTCGTTGGAGAGATGAGGTGACTGCACCCCAGACCGTGATTCCAGCCCAAGTCCAGGCTAACCAAATAGCCTTGGACACAATCAGGTATTAATCTCTGACTATTCCGTACCTGAACTTGAGCCCTTCTCGAAAAATAACTCTTATCATATCTCTCTTAGGAGCGGAAGGACCGCAACCATGCCTGATCGAGCGAAGGAACACGAAGACATAGCCCCAGTGTCCACCAATTTACACAACCCTGGGGGAATTGACCAAGGAAGACAAGAGGAAGAAGAACAAGTCCCACCCACACCGCCCTGATATAATGGAGAGTCTGAGTCTGAGTCAGACAAACATATGCTACCAACCACAAATTTTCCATGTTTTTAGTCCGAGTCCAAGCCCTGTAAGAAATTTTTCATTCAATAAAGCCATTCCTTTCCCCCGTGCTCTTACGATAGGAAAGAAGAAAAACATAAAAATCAAAAAAATGATGAAGAGATGGCCCGCATCTGTAAGGAAAATATTAAGGTCACTCTGTCACTAGACGAGATGATAGAAAGAGACTCGGCTTTTTGAAAATACCTGAAGGTGAGATGCACACCAACTAGGGCCAGCAAACAAACTCCTAGCCGAACAAAGAAACACATACTCTCAGTAGCCACATCTCGTCTTATAAAAAATGAGCTGCCAAGAAAGAAGAGAGACATGGGTGCTCACTTTGTCACTATCTACATCAAGGAAATCAAGTTTGCAAGAACATTGTTAGACAAAGGATCATCCATCAATCTCATGCCCACAACCCTATATAAGCATCTAAATCTAGGTCCTCTTAAACAATCTGCAGCCGTACTTCAATTCGCAGACACATCGACTAAGCGACCTAGGGGCGAGATTCGAAACATTGTCATCAACATAGAGGGACAAAACTACCCAGTGGATTTTACAATTCTTGACATGGATATCCCTAGAAATTGGAAAGATTCCCAGATGATACTAGGGCGACCCTTCCTTATGACCGCAGGAGCTATATTTGATTACAAATCCGGGAGAATCCAGTTTGGAAAAGTTGAACTTAAAATGCAGCAAACTAGGTTCCAAAAACCTGACACTGAGTCGAGCACCGAGTCTGAAAAATCAGAAACTGAGACTGAAATTACAGAACCAACAGTTGGGTCCTGGAGACAAAACCCAACCGCTATGATAGAATCAACCTCATCTGGTGAGGAAATTGTTGATGACTTAGTCTGCCAGCTCATTCATGCATCTACCTATACTCTAGGAGACTCAGAGGCCACTCTGTACCTGTCAGCCCATTCTCCTTATGGACAATCCTTGAGTAAGGTACACAGATCGGATGCGGCGATTTCCACACCTCATTCCATCATTAGCTATCTGATCCCTGATACAACCACCATGGTGGCCAACATTGATACACTACAAGCATCCACCTCACAACAAGAAACATCACTGACTTACCTGAACTCAAACCATTGCCCCCTACACTTAAGTATGCCTTCCTTGCAGGAGAAAAGGGACAATTTCCGGTCATTATCAGCTCACAACTGACCGAAGAGCAGGAGATCCGCCTGCTTAATGTTTTGGAGAAAAACCACAAGGCTATAGGCTGGAGATTGTCTGATCTCCTAGGGATTAACCCAGCCCTGTGCTCACACCATATTTACTTGGAAGATAAAGCTAAACACTCCCGTGAATGCCAACGTAGATTGAATCCAAACTTACGGGAAGTGGTTAAGACTGAGATCGAAAAATGGTGTAAAGCTGGGTTCGTATATCCCATCTCCGACTCCAAATGGGTGTCACCTTTGCATGTAGTCCTGAAAAAGTCATGACTCCAGATTATCACCAATAAGGAGGGAGAAGAGATTACGACACGGGTACCTACGTCGTGGCGTGTTTGTGTGGATTATAGGCGCCTGAATACCGCAACGAAGAAGGATCACTTTCCGCTGCCTTTTATTGATCAAATCCTAGAGAGATTGGCAGGGAGAGAATACTTTTGTTTCTTAGACGGGTACTCGGGTTACAATCAGGTAGCCATCACCCCTGAGGACCAGGAAAAGACTACTTTTACATGTCCCTTCGGCACATACGCATTCAAGCGAATGCCTTTTCGGCTTTGCAATGCCCTTGGCACCTTTCAGCGATGCATGATTGCGATTTTTGCCAACATGGTCGGGGATTTCCTGGAGGTCTTCATGGATGACTTCTCGGTTCATGGTGATTCATTCGATGATTGTCTAGCGCACCTAGATCGAGTCCTCCAAAAGTGCAGGGAAGTGAATCTGGTGCTCTCTTGGGAGAAAAGCCATTTCATGGTGAATGAGGGCATTGTATTGGGGCATGTCATCTCCTGGAAGGGAATGGAGGTTGACCCTACCAAAGTTGATGTGATCAAAAAGCTTGAGCCACCTACAAATGTGAAACAAGTACGACCTTTTCTAGGGCATGTCGGATTTTACAGGAGATTTATCAAAGATTTTTCAAAAATTGCCCGACCTCTAACTGACCTTCTTGGGAAAGACACCGAATTCGTAGTCGATCATAAGTGTCTAGAAGCATTCGAATTACCCAAGAGAAGGATCATTGAGACTCCCGTCCTACAAGCTCCCGACTGGTCTCTTCTCTTCGAGATCATGACAGAAGCATCTGATTTCGCTGTAGGGGTTGTATTAGGACAACGAAAAGATGGAATCCCGTATTCTATTCACTACGCAAGCAAAGTTTTAGACCCTGCTCAGAAAAATTACACTGACCGAAAAAGAAATGCTTGCTGTGGTTTTTGCCTTGGAAAAATTTCGATCAATACTTCTAGGATCTAAGGTGACAGTTTACACAGACCATTCTGCCATTCACTATTTAATGGCCAAAAAGGACGTGAAAGCACGACTTCTGAGATGGATTCTACTGCTTCAAGAATTTGATTTGGAGATTAAGGACAAACCTGGCGTTAAGAATGTCGTGACTGATCATTTATCACGGATTGAACATAACAAAATTTCGAAATCCGAATCCATCCGTGAAACCTTCCCAGACGAGTCAATTTCTGCTATTGACTCACTCCCTTGGTATGCAGACACGGTGAATTATCTTGTCACCAATAAAATTCCTCAAGGTTGGCCCAGAAATAAAATCGATCGACTCATATCTGAAGCGAGACACTATCATTGGGAAGATCCTTTCCTTTTCTTTGAAGGACCGGATTGCATATGGAGAAGATGTATTACTCAAGAGGAATATCAAAGTATCCTCAATCTATGCCACACCTTGGAGGCAGGAGGACATCACTCTGGGAAGAGGCCCGCTGAGAAGATATTGCAATGTGGATTTTACTGGCCGACCTTGTTTAAGGATGATTACAATTTTGTGAGGTCGTGCCCCGTCTGTCAGGGAATGGGAGGAACCATTGGTTCCAAAGATGCCATGCCTATGCAACCAATGATCATCTGTGACGTATTCGATGCATGGGGCATTGACTTTATAGGCCCATTCCCTAATAGTCAAGGATTTGAATATATTCTTCTCGCGGTAGATTATTTATCTAGATGGGTGGAGGCTATCCTTACTCAAGCTGCAGATAGCAAAACTGTTTGCAAGTTTTTGAAAGATCATATTGTTTTGAGGTTTGGAATTCAAAAAGTTTTAATATCTAATGGGGGAAGCCACTTTGTCAACCGGGAGGTGAAGAAGTTGACTAAGGAATACGGCATCGAGCACCGTGTCGCTACTCCTTACCACCCACAATCCAATGGCATGGCCGAGGTGTCAAACAGGGAGATTAAAGGAATTTTACAGAAGCTCGTTCACCCTGACAGGAAGAACTGGTCCCAACTCCTGGACCAAGTTCTATGGGCTTACCGGACGGCTTATAAGACCCCATTGGGCACCTCCCCGTTTAGAATGGTATATGGAAAACCATGCCATTTGCCCGCAGAACTCGTGCATAAATCAGAATGGGCAATCAAAAAGATTAATTGGAACTGTCACCAAGGAAAGAAGAACCGAGAGATGAATTTGAATGAACTGTCTGAAATTAGAAATCATGCATATGAAAATAGCACCATTTACAAGGACAAGGTAAAGAGATGGCATGACAAGAACATTCGAACAAAGATCTTTGTCCCTGGGCAGAAAGTTTGGCTATTTAATGCAAAGTTGAAAATTTTCCAAGGGAAATTGAAATAAAAATGGACGGGACCCTTCATTGTAAGAGAGGTACACAATAATGGGAGTGTTGAGATCTCAGAGACCGCAGATAGCGTGCAAACATCTATGGTCAACGGTCAGCTGCTTAAACATTTTATCGAATCCAATGAGCAATTAGTACAAGTTGAACAGATCTCCTTCACTCAAGGCATAGATTTTGACAAAAAATTTGATCTGCCCAGATAGCACACCTCTCTGGAACCTACACTCTCTTGTACATCCGAAATTCTTCCCGGTTCCCCATATGTAATTATCCGATTATACTTAGGCTGACCTGAACCTAAGTATAGGGGAACCGCTACCATTGTTTTACATTACATCTCTTCTTTTGTTTTTAGTCCTTCCATATAAGTACGAGCTATGTCAACATTTTACTTTGTGCCATGAGGACATAGCCCAAGCTAAGTATAGGGGGGTGTGTTTGTATATATTTTATCTACTTTATCCATAGCTCGTACTTTATTCGTTTCTATCTAACATCGGGGATGGGTACAAGTAGTGTGTATATTACATGTTTTCCAAAAAAAAAATCAAAAAAAAAAGAAAAACAAAAAAAAACACCAAAAAAAACTTTTGCATTAAAAAAAATCATCACTCATGGTCTTGCATTTCATCAAGCATTTCATGCATTCCTTGGTCGATATATTCCTGACACATTCACCGTCACTCAAGGCTTGAGGATTTTTGAGGACACTTGATTTCTGAGATCTTGAGATTCTAAATTAGCCTGCCTTAGTCATTATGGTTTTGAACTTAATAATCCACACTTCCCTAGTTTGAAAGATTTGAGTGCTATATTGCACTCTTCATCTCTACCTTCAAAAAGAATATGATCAGCACAATCACTCCCACAACTGCATGATTGATGAGATGAGTTGAGATATCACTCGAGGAATTAGGACTAGAGATTTGAGTTTAGATCCGATTTGATGATATTCGAGGATGGGATAAAGTTAATGAAGGCTTCAGAAAACCTGAGTGTCAGCAAAAACCTAGCCAGTATGCGAACAAGTTCATATGCTATCTTTTTGATATTGACCTAAGTGCCAGGGTGTGTTGAAACTTAACGAAAAATTGTTGATCAGTGTGCGCCAACTCTTGGTAAAAGCAGTGGAGCTAGCCAATAAAAAAAAAGAAATGTCAAAGAAAAGCTCTATCATCCAAAGTCAAATTCCAAATGAGCTTCCACCAATGGCGAGCGCTTCCAAACATTTTCAAAGTGTCCACTTGGATCAAGCGCTAATTCGGACCAAGGAGTCGGGCTGACACCATAAAAGGGCTATGCATCGTAAGCGATACAAGTCTGGGTGTCGAAGGTATCTTAGATACTCAAAAGAGACACACCCCGGTGTACTCCCAGAAAAACAAGTGCAGACGACTCCAAATTCTCTTGACGGACATATTGATCAACAAAATAAAATATACTTGTGTTGAGTATTAAGGCACTCGAGAGGCACCTTGTTCCAATGAAAGGGAGAGAAAATCAGACACAATCCTATACCCTCCATCATCTGGCCGTCCATATACACTTTCAAGTCTGACAAACTAATGAGACGGTTGACTGAAGCAAGAATAGACTTATTCCCTAGTATTGAGGATTAGGTCTAGAGGAGGATCTTTGGGACTGGAACTTTGAGTGATGCCCCGACTCGACTCTCATGAAATGCAGTACACAAAAAATCATATCCTTATATTATATGTACAAACAGAGAGTCTGAAAATTAGAGAAGTTGGATTCCTTTTGATTAAAGCTTGGTTGAGCCCAGAATTTTAGGATCACTCAAATTAAGAATCTTCTATGAATTAAGCCTTGAAAATTCACATGCACAGTCAGGGATGTAATCAACTAAGTCATTCATTCATGCTCGGGGACGAGCATGGTCTAAGTATAGGGGTATGATGAATCTCGTAATCATCATGCTAAAATCAATCATTTAGGCTTGGTTTCCCTTCATCCACTTATAATTAATCACTAATAGAGCATTATTAGTCATCATGCATGTGTGAATAATTTCTGCATTTCATCATGCATAAATGCATCTAAAATCCCCAGTGTAATTTAGCCAAAAAGTCGCTAACTTCTCACATTTTTAGTTAATTCATCCTAACTCCAATTGACCTAAAGCTAACTCCATTGTGTGGATATTACTAACCTTATTAAATAAAAAATACAAAAAAATTACTAACCCCAATAAGTGTCAAATAATCCCAAAGTCAAATTTCACATCTGACAGATTAAAATGAGCATATCTCCCACATACAGTGTTCGATTTTGGTCTACTCACTTTTAAAGTACTCCACTTTCAAATACCTTCAAAACAAAAGCAATTTCGTAAAATTCGGAGCTCATATGTGAAAGTTGGGTTTTGGGCCTCTTTTGCGTATTTTAACTTTTTACCAATTTTGACCTGAGTTTTTATGTGCATAATTAACTCTTTTAATTTTATTACTTTTTCATTTGTGTTCTTTGATGAATGTTTTATTAAGAAACACAAAAATTCAAATCCAGATTAAAACTGAGATCAAAGAAACTGACCAAGTTCAAGTGTCCGTTGTCGGTCTGTATAAAAGTTGTGTGTTTCTTACCTTTATTTTATTCTCCTATTTTCTTATTTATTAAAAATCCAAAAAAAAAATATTAGTATGTAAATAATTTTCTTATATTTTATCTTGTTTTTTCTAGATTTTTTACCTCTTTAAAACAACCAAAAAAAATACAAAATCTAAAAAATACGGTTTTTCGTACACATGGAAAGCCACCAAAAATACCACTTCTCACAGGTGACCTCTTTTGCTCTCGGGTCCTTCATCACAGTTGTAGATCTCGTCGAGACGAGTAACTTTCGAGAAGGAAATTTTTCGATCCGAGGTCTCCTGCTATTTCTTTTCTAATTTTATTCATCTTAAATTTTGAAATTTTTTTTGGGGGGGCGCCACGTGGCAGCTCCTGAGCGTGCCACGTGGCACCCCACTCTCTCTCCAGCCGCCCCATCCCAGGTCACGTGCTTAGCACGTGACCCAGGCCTTCTCCCCCAACGCACCTTCTTCCAGCCGTTTCACCACCACCCCACCATGCACGGCCATCAAGCCGTCGTGCATGGCCCGTTCACCTTCCCCTCGCGCGTAACCGCCGTCCTCACGCCTCCTATAAAGCCACTCGCCAGCAACCTTTCCCAGCCACCCGCCATTGCGAGATCTTGAGATTCGACAGCCCCCGGTGACAGTGGAGGCGTCTCTTCATCTCGGCGAGATCTAAGGTCATCTCTGACCTTGTTGCAGCAGCTTCCTGTAGCCGCCAAGCATTGGAGCTCCGCCTCCTTCCTCGAGGTGAGCTTCTCTGCCTCGACCTTCCCTCCGATCACTGCCGGCCTCGCACAGGCCGTGCTCCTTCTCCATTCTTCACCGTACACCCCCCCTTTTTCGTTTTGGCTATCCCCTTGCAGGTACCTCATCGTCTTCCTCGAGCAAGATCTTCGCCCCACCAGCTCACCTCCGCCACCTCACCGCCGACTCCTGACCACCGCTTCGCGACGCCGGCTCCGCCCCATCGCAAGTCCGCCCATCGCCTTCCGCGCCCCGCTCCAGCTGCTCGGCTGCTCCGCCTGGCATGGTTGTCGCCCGAGCCCTCCACCGCCTTGGCCGGTCTCGCCCTCCACCTCCGCGCGAGGGCCCGCTCGCCCCCTGCACCGCCTCAACCACGGCCGAGCTCCACCTCAGGTCCGCCGCCTCCGCCCCGCCACCTCCGCCTCCCGCCGCGCCAACGCGCTCGGCCGTCGGCCGCCTCCACCGCCTCTCGTACAGCTGTCGTGGGATCAAGGGGGCCAGCCCTTGATCCGACGGCCAAGGGCCGTCCACGTGGGCTCCCCCTAGCCACCGGTTCGGCGCCCCCGAGTCACCGGTTCGGCGCCCAAGCCTAAGCTTCGGCGCCCGAGCCTCAGCCCCGGCCGAACCACATGCTCGGGACACCCGACCTCAGCTTCGCATCCGAACCTCAGGCTCGGGGCTCCCGAGCCTCAGCCCTACCTCCAGACCTCCGGGCGCACGTGCTGGGCACGTACGCACTGGGAAAAATTGCAAAAACACCCCTGGCATTGTCCGATTTTGTAGAAATACCCCTACCAGTGGTAAATTTCAGAGGAGCCCCTTAAGTTTTTTTAATTACAGATAAGTCCTCCCATGGATCTCTTTGCAAAGAACACTATTTTATTTACATTTTAGTCCCTAGAATTTCATTTTATCATATCTTTGTCATAGGAACTCCGATTTTAGCATATAATATGTCGTTTCGAAGCTAATTCCGTGCTCTACAACTTAGCAGAGTTTGTGATCAGATCTGAGGGTGTTTGTTATCAATTATTATTTGAAGATCATCATTGACTTTTGCAGGTTAATTTTTGACATATTGATGCTTGAAAAATTAATGATAAATCTGTTGCAGGAGATCGGTCGAGGATTTCAATTTTATTGACCCATTGTGATCATTGCTGATTATTCTCAATAATTTAAATCTTTAAAGGGGTTAAATCGAGGATCAATTATTTAACTTTCTATTTGGCTGATCGATGATTAATTTTGAGAGCATTTTTACATGAAATTTTTGACAGGAATATTCACTGATAAATATCTTTACCTGCAACTTGGAGTCGATAGATCATTCTGGGTGTTAATATTATTTTATCTGTGATTATCTTTCGAGGATTACTTGATAAATTTAATTGAGATTTGAATATTATACTTCACAGATCCTGAGCATCTTTGTCTATGTTTAATTTTCTTTGCATCGCATCTCCATCATTGCATCGTATATATTTTTCGACACAGAAATTAATCGACCATTGATTGATTATTTAATTTGACTTAAGACCAACCAACTAAAAATCACTGTTCCCTGTGTTCGACCTTGGTAAACTTGCCAAGTAAAATATTCCACAACATTCAAAGCTTGTGGTATTTTGACGACCGAAATCCGCCTCCTATACTACAAATATCGACTATTAAAGAGGCAGATTTCGCGATCATCACACCTCCATCGGCCTAGAACGCCACTCCACCCACGGTGGGACAGCGGAATCGACACCGCACCACCGCCGCCCGCTGCTGCGCTTCTTCTCCCGCACGAGGCCGTACCGCCTGTACACGACACCTCCATTCATCGGCTCCACGGTCGCAGCCTGCCTTCGGCCGCCTGTACGTGCCCCTCCTTCCACGAGTTCCACCCGCACCTTCCACCACCACTAGCACCCCCCCTGCGTGAGGCGGTGCCGCCAGCGCCTCCACCCTTGGGCGGCGATCAACCCTCCATCTTCCTCCTATTCGGTTGTAAACGAAGATCAGAAGAGAGCCCTAGGGCTTATTATTTTATTTGGGAGAAAATTACACTGATGCCCTTAGTCATTTCCGAAATCACAAATAACCCCTGCCAGAATCATTACCTTTGGGTAAGTTACATTTGCACCTCGAAGTTCTCGTAAATTGCAAAGAAGCCCAGCTAGAGCCTCAAGCACGTGCCACACATGTGACACAGTTGGTAAATTACAAATTTTTTCACTCTGTTTATTTTTATCATTTATTTAATGCAAGAATCTAAACTATTTACATTTCTGTCCCTATTATTCAGACATTGATTTGGATCATTCTTCTACTGAAAAAATAAATTTTTTTGTCTAAAAATCATGCAAAATTTTTGTTATGCTCCTGATGTGATTATCTTCCTAGTATAAATTTTTCGTTGCATTTTGACTTTATTTATTATTGTTAAAAAAATTAAAAACATGTCATTCTCCCTGTTTGAAATTCAAGAAATCATGAAAATTCGAAAATAAATTCAAAAATTCCAAAAAAATTTGGATAGTTTTTTTCATTGCCTTTTAATTTCTGTATAAATTTTGCGCATTAATTCTTTATAAAACAAAAAAATTAAAAATTACTAAAAATATTATAAAAATCACAGAAAAATCTACAAAAATCCAAAAATTATGATTTCAGTTTTTATTTGTAGATAATTGCTTCTACTTTGTCATAAATATAATTGTTAGGAGTTTTAGGTACTTAAAATATTTTTAAGTTCAAATTACTCTAGGTTGTGCACAATTTTGCATTTTCTCACTGTTTGCTTTTTAGAAAAATACGAAAACATCTGAAAATTCAACAAAAATTCTAAAAAATAATTCAAAACTTTTAAAACCCAAAAATATTTTCTCTAGATTTTTTGAGTACTTATTATTAATTTAAAAAATTATAAAAAGAGTTGGTGTGCGTATTTTTGATCTTGTGAATATTGCTTTGTGTTATTTTTTTAAAAAAAAATGCAAAATCAAAAGTACAAAAAATTGAAAATAAAAAACACAAAAAAATTAGAAAATAAAAGAAATAAAAAAATTTAAAAAGATAAAAAATTCATAAAAACCAAGGATAGTTATCCTTTGAGACTCATGTTTTTCTCTTAAATTATTTTTGATTAATTGAATAATCCTCGGGATTTGTAGCCTCCCTGAGTTCGACCATGTCCGCTGTACAGGTTAATAAGTAGCAAAAAAAAATTGTTTGTTTGTCGTGGGATTTTTGGGGACAACAACAACAACATATTTATCCCGACCCCTCAAAAACCGTTGTCAACAAAATGAAGTCATTGCCGGGGAGGCACAACGAGGGTAGTTAGGTTTCTCTTTTGACCTGCTATTCTTGGGTATAAATATATGTTTACATTTTTTATCATTTACTTCATTGTTTATATCCACTGCATTCATTTCATTTTCTCTCTCATCTTTGATAATTGTATTTCTTACACATTCTCTTTTCTTTTTCTTGCGAGGGCCCGTGGAGCAAAGGAGGCGATCCTAGGAGAGCCGAAGCATCCAAGAGACATGGAGGCAGCTTGATTCTTCACCAAGCCGTAGGATAGCGTGAGAATAGGAGAAGAAGAATTGAAAAGAGAGAGAGAGAGAGAGTTTTCTTTTCCATTTGAACTCTGTAAAAGGACATTCATTTGTTGCGGGGTCTGTTTTGCCAAGTGCCGGTGCACTTGGGAGACCTCACCGGTTTTGTTTTCATCGCCAATATTTTTCTTTGTTTCCTGCAGATTTCGTGAGCTACCTCTTGATTGCTTTAATTAATTTGCTTGAGCTAGGTAATTAATTAGGTCCAAACATCCTAAACAAGAAATTTCTGTGCCGATAGAGTAGAGCGTAATTTGGACTTTAGTCAAATTACCTTGTTCTTTCCCATTAATAGAAGCTATCATCTAGGACGGTTCACTTGCATTTGTATATAGGATAGTTTATTAAAATTCTATGCGGATCACTTGCATGTAGAGTGCTAGCGACAAGGTACGCATCTCTAATCCCTGCACGTGTCATTGTTTTAAATCGCACATTGGCATTTCCGATCTCCTTCCTTGTTTACACTCACATAAGTTAAAAAGAAATTGGACACTCGGTAGGAGATTCTTTGAAAATATTTTAAACCAAGTGATAACTGCTAAAATCGAGACTGCTAAAGAAAACTCGGCCCTAAAAAAATACAAGAGAAATCATTGTTTCAGGGAGAGTAACCCCTCATTGTTTGGTTTGGTTAAGCGAGAGAGCGACCTGCACACTAGGATAGAATCACGCCCGAACTCTTTTCAGGCTACTATCTTGGGTTAGTCGTTCTCCAGTGAGGATCTCTCCAGCAGCCGGTAAAGTGGCTCGTGACTGTTAGCAATGTCAGCCCAAGGCGAACCATTCCTATAATAAATGTTATTGTAATAAATGATTTATTAGTAAAAGTCATTGATTATGTTTCACTCCCTTTCTGATATTGAATGAATGAATGCACTATAAGGTCCCTCTGTACAATAAGGGTTATGTACCATGGCCAACTTGATAATCATACAGTTGTTGATTCATTGATTGAATCATAGGGGCTGATGCTTCGATGAATATCTAAGGAGTTAGATAGAGGACTCATAAGGCATCATCAATGATTGACAAGTAGTGATCTCCAGTCTAAGTAGGAGATGGCAATCCTATCTCATTAGGATGATATCTGATCGACCTTTTGATGCAGGTCCTCTGCATGGGAATGGTGATTCGGGGGTATCAGATTAGTTGAGTCAATGGGTTGACTTGATGAGATCGAGATAACCAAAGACCTACGATGAATACTGTCACATCACAGGCAAACATCCTCTTACCAGAGACAGATGTATTGCTATATGTCTGAGTATGTACATTTGGAAGACAAATAGGTTGATGACCTTACCAAGGTCTATACACTGGCGAGCTATTGTGTATGTAAGGGCATATGAGTAATATGATCTCTCAAAGGGATCATACAGGTTCACTTGTGAACCAGGAGACATGAGCGCACTCATGAGGTATTGGGACTGACCAAATTCCATGCATGGTCGTCATGCTTTAGAAGCATGACATGAATTTGAAGGTAAGATATATGCTTTGTGAAAGTATATGATCCGTACCATATCCCAAGGACCAAGATTGAGAAACTTAGTGATCAGACCATGAAGATGACAGTGTATAAGTGATCTATATCTTCAGGATGATCATGAGTCTTCCAGTATGCATGATGTACATGTATTAGGAATACCTGAGGGTGATTTGATCATAAACGATTGTATAACCATGACGCTTCCATTCCGAGGGAGTGATGACACAGGTCTGGATTTTAGTGACTCCTCTCATTAGAGAAGTGACCTAATCTTAGTGCATGTACTGGACATTGATCTGAATGAGATTCAGATGCAATGAGAAGATTAGGTTTATGGTCTTGATTTAATCAAGCATCTATGAGAGGTCCATGGGATCTGGATTTGAGATGTGATCTCAATATCCAAGTCACTATACGTGGAACAATACAATCACCCTGTCCTTATCTCCATGTATCTGAGGAGAGATAGCATTGTTCTTAAATGGTTCAAGAATAATTCCATAAGATCTAAGCATTGAGAAATTGATAATTAAATGTGATTTAATTATCATGATGTATGAGGAATTATCCAATATAATTAAATATGATTTGATTATTATGGATAAGAATAATGTGGATAGTAATATCCAATTATTCATAATATATTATAAATGTGATTTATAATGTATTAGAGATAGAGCTAATTATAATTTATATTTGTAGATTAATTATTAGTGTGTATTGGATACACATTGTCTAATTAATTGAAAATGTAAATTATATTTTGTTTTGGGTTGTGAATGTGATTCACAATTTCCCAATGTCAAGATTGCAATATTCCCAAAATTAATTGAAATTTTTTTGGTGAATAAAATCTCAACAAAAAGTTGTTGGAAATAAATAATGGAGAAAATAAAGGAGGCATGCAATCTCATGGAAATCCATGAGATTGCCTCCATTAGGAAAGAGGTGGGCGGCACCCAATTCCTATATGGAATGGGTGGCCGTCCCCCCTTGAATGTACATGGAGATGTAATCTCCATGTATATTTTCTCCTTATTTATTGATGTGATTTTAGGATTGATTTATATTTGATTTTGTCAAATATATTTTAATCTAATGTTGTTGGCTTTTACCAACAACAATCTTGACCATTGGATTGACATAAATCAATCTCATCCATTGATTTTATATGTCCCATGGATTGAGATCCATGGATCCCAAAACCCTATAAATAGAGAGGCATACCTTTCTCTCTATTACATGTTATTGGTAGTACATCGCTCTCTCTCTTTCTCCTCACACGCCAACCCTCTGTCTCCCTCTCCTTGGTGGCCGTCCACCATACCCTAGAGGAGAGACTCGTCGACGCCCATGCTGCCGCGTTGTCGCTTCGACGCTCTGCGGTTCTCCGTCCACTTGGAGTGCTTCGCTCACGAAGGAGACGTTCGATCTCGTGCGACGATATCAGGAGCAACTGTGCTTGGATCAACTTGTTGGAATGCGAGGACAACGTGACTCAGCCCCGCGCTCGCAAGCTGTTACTCCGACGATCGGACTTGAGAAAGGAGGTCTCTTTTCTTAGAGACTCGATCAACCACGCTTCAAGAGGTATTGCATTATACTTGTTGTGGTTATAGATGAAACGATCTGAGAATCGTTCTAGCATCATGTGGTTTCATCGCATGAAAAAAATTTTAAATTCCGCTGCACCGAACAACTAGTACGACTAGTCGTTCTTCGTCGTATCTGATACGACGCTAACGCTTCCTTGACGCGCTTGAGGATTTTTCCATATCCTTCAAGTGGTATCAGAGACTTAGGTCAACGGTTTCAAATATGATTCGTAAACCGAGGACGATTTGGGTTTGTTAAGGTCGCGAATGTTTTTTTATCGCATTTGATTTCGCAGATCAGTTTAGTAAATAATTTCGGCAATGTTTAATATGTTTAAGCACGAATTATTTACTTGGATTTCGTTCCCCATTAAATAGGTAAACCATAGAATCTGAGTTTGCGTAAATCAGATTTCGTATGCTTGAGATATGGTTGTTTTAATGAACATGTATGCACTGTTGCGGGAACTATAGATTTGAACATGATTAAAATATTAATTACTGTTTAGACTTGCCTCGAAATGCGTGAAACATCACTTGGATTCTGTCCTAAATCAAATTATCTATCTATGAAAATTAATTTTGTCTAAATTGGATTTGATATGATTGAGATTTGCTAATTTTAGTAAGTAGGGGTCACTGCTGAAATTACAGTCCTAATCAAGAACCATGTGATTGTCAATTAATGAAATTAATTGTTAATTTACAGAAATATTTGTGGAAAATATTTGAGAAATATTGGAAGATGATTATTTCCTTAATTGATTTGGCCTCAACCAATTAATTAATTAGATTTGATCTAGATCATAATTGGAAACATAATCATCAAACTCCTTGCTTGAATAGTATTGGGAATTTGTCTAGCAAATTTCCTTATAATCAAAATTGTTTTGATTACTATATGGTATAATTTCGGTTGAAGAACCGATGATCATCTCAAGTACAAATTGATCTGTTTGGCATTATACTTTCCCGAGGCAGATATGGGGTGTAGTCGGAGACGCTGGGGTAGCGGGTTGCAACGTTTGTGGTCCGTCCCACTGTCGCCGGTATTGGCCATGAGAGCGGATAGGGATGGGATGATGCTGAAGAAATCAAGTTGTATTTTCTAATTATTAAAATACGAATTAATACGTACTTTGAGAATAATACCATATATATTCAAGTATAACAATCAAGTTTGATTGATTGAATTGGATTGATAATTAATTTAATATGATTGAATTAATTATATCCAAATAAAATACTCTAATATGATTAGAGTTGTTAATTCCCTTGGAAGAATTAATTATGTGAATGTGATTCATGATAATTAATTAAATTTGAATAAGAGGTGGGGGATCACATAAGTGACATCCATGGTCTCCCGTCAAGGCGTAGGGTTTCATCGCCAGATATTATATGTGGGAGACGCCTATCCGAAGTGACAACTCCTGCATATGATCCATTTGGATCGGGCTCGTCGCTTCTTGAAAGAGTAAGGACGTATGCGTAGTGACCCCAATATCGAGTCCTCATATTATTGGTGCGATATTGGATTGTGCATAGCGAGTTGTATTCCTGTTGACGGTTGGTTCAATTAATAACGAGTCAACATCACCTTAAGGGTGGTGGGCTCGGGTATTAAAGACCGAATTGGGAAATGCAAGTAGGACTTACAAGGTGGAATGTGTTCCTGCTTCTCATTATTGGAGTCATAAGTTATCATATTATTGGGATATGACAAAGATAAAGAGGAGATCCCAGTTCTTGCTTGAGATATATCGGTAAGTATATCTTCTACTTTGAAAGTGAATAAGGGAATAAACTTTCATAGTTGACATAACAAGACTAATCTGATTTAAAAGGCCTTGATCAAATAAAATTAAATTGAGTATATAATTATATATTCTAACATAATGCATTCTCAATCTCAGAAAATGAAGTCCATGAACCCACTGAGCAGGCTTCTGGAGGTCAACCAATTGACCGGATCAAATTACTCGGATTGGATCCGTAATTTGGAGCTTGTACTCTCGGCAGAGCGCATCAGTTATGTGCTCTCAGAAGACAAGCATGAAAACCCTAAATCTAAGGAAGAAAAGGCATTCAATGTCAAGTATGATGAAGATCATGTCTTGGTTAGATGCTACATCATGGATTCTCTCTCCAATGTTCTTTAGAAACAACATGTGGAGATGAGTACTTGCCAGGAAATTATACAGAATCTGAAAGATATGTTTGGTGACATTAACCGCACCCAGCGATATAATGTTATGAAAGAACTCGTTCATTGCAAGATGCAGGAAGGGACTTCTGTCCGTGAGCATGTACTCAAAATATTTGGGTACTTATCAGAGCTGGAGACTCTGGGGGCAACAATGGATGCAGACATGCAATCTGATTTCATTCTGCTATTGTTGCCCATATCTTTCAATAACTTTGTGGTGTCATTCTACATGAACAAGTTGGAATTGACAAATGTTGGGCTTCTTGCTGCATTAAAGTCTACAGAAGACGTTATGAAGAAAGATGATCCCATTGGCAGTGCAATGGTTACACATGTTAGAGGGAAGCGCGGTCGGAAACATGGTTCTCAGAAGGGCCCGGCCCAGAAGAGAAAGAAGAAGGGACAAATTGTTGGCTCGTCTTCCAATGCATCCACTCTAATGGTGTCAAAGAAAACCGACGTCTGTCACCACTGCAAAAAGCCGGGGCACTGGAGGCGTAATTGCCCGGATTACCTGAAGTCGATCGACAAAGGTAAAGCCCTAATAGGTATGAAATCTACATTTATTATTGAAACCAGCTTTCTCTTGGACGAGAAGGAAGTTAGGTTGTTGATTCTGGTGCTTCTGTTCATGTATGCAATTTGTTGCATTTATTTCAGGAAACTAGAAAACTTGAAGAAGGGGAGATAGTCATCCAGAGGGGATCTGATGCAAGTATTGCAGTAGTCGCCGTTGGGACTTGTCGACCATCATTATCTAGGGGTAGAGTCCTAGTACTTAAAGAGTGTCTTTATGTACCTGAAGTCAGAAGGAATTTAATATCTGTATCAAAGCTAGTTAGAAGTGGATATTCATTCCTATTCTGTAATAAGTTAGTCATAAATCATTATGATAAATATATTGTAGATGGTATTTTGACTTCTGGAGGACTCTATGAATTGTGCATTAATGAGCATGTCATGAATGTTACAACCACTAATTAAAACCCCAAAAGATCCAGGAGTAATATAAATCATTCAAGCATGATTTGGCATCAATGGCTTGGTCATTTATCTGTTGATAGGATCAATAGATTGACAAGGATGGACCTTTGGATTTTCTACATGTTCAGTCTTTTCCTACCTGTGAACATTTTATTCGAGGTAAAATGACTAGGATGCCTTTCCGTAACAAGGTTACTAGATGCGAAGGTATTATTGAATTAATACATATTGATGTATGTGGTCCCTTCAGTACCGCGACTCGAAATGGATATCGATATTATTTGACGTTTATTGATGACCATTTGCGATACGGGTTTGTCTTTCTATTATGTCATAAATCTGAAACCTTTGAAAAGTTCAAAGAATTCAAGGCTTTGGTTGAGAACCAAACCGATAGGAAGATTAAACGGATTCGATCTGATCGAGGTGGCAAGTACCTCTCAAATGAATTCAAGGAATACCTTAAAGAGAATTGAATTGTCTCCAATATCACTGCTCCTGGAACTCCCCAACTTAATTGTGTTGCTGAAAGAAGCAACAGGACTATCATGGATATGGTTTGTTCAATGATGAGTAGAGCACATTTACCACTTAGTTCTGGGAATATGCAGTAGAGACTGCAATATATATCCTGAATAAGATTCCCAACAAATCTGTACCTAAGACTCCTCATGAGCTCTGGTATGGAACCAAACCTAGTGTTAATAACTTGAGGGTTTGGGGATGCTTGGTTCATGCGAAGAACGTGGACGCAAGTAAGCTGGAATCTCGCACTCGTGAGTGTTATTTCATTAGATATGTTAGAGATGGTATTGGATACCAACTCTATGACCCTGAGACCCAAAAGGTTTTTGTCTCTAGAGATGTGAAATTTCTGGAGGATGATTTCCTTAATGGTCAAGACAAAAATGAAGTAGAGGAACTCATAGAATCCCCTGAGGATTCTGAGCTTCCTAGACCAGAAACTGAAGAGATAAATAAAGATGAAACACCCATACCTCTTCGAAGGAGTTCGAGGGTGGTTGCACCACCTGAAAGGTATGGATTCCATGTGTCAAGTGAACTGACAATGATCCGACTTCAATTGATGAAGCATTCACGGATAATGACATGGATAGATGGATGCTAGCAATGAAGTCAGAAATTGACTCCATGCATAAGAATGGTGTATGGACCCTAGAGGATCCACCTAAAGGGGTAAAACCCATTGGGTGCAAATGGATCTTCAAGAGAAAGAGGGGACCTAATGGGAAAGTAGAGACTTTCAAGGCACAGCTCGTAGCCAATGGCTACACACAGAGAGAAGGCATCGACTACGATGAGATATTCTCTCCTGTGGCTATGCTTAAATCCATCAGGGCATTGCTGGCTATAGCTGCATATCTTGACTACGACATCTGGCAGATGGATGTTAAGACGGCTTACCTCAACGGATACCTCAAGGACGATATCTACATGGAGCAGCCCCAGGGCTTCATGACTGAGGATGGCAAAGTATGCAAGCTGAAAAAATCCATCTATGGGCTCAAGCAAGCTTCTCGTAGCTGGAACATCAGATTTGACGAAACCATAATGAGTTATGATTTTGTGCAAAATCCTGATGAACCTTGTGTATACAAGAAGCTTAGTGGGAGCGCCATTCTATTCATCGTGCTTTATGTAGATGACATCCTTATCACTGGGAATGATACAAGGATGATGACCAGTGTGAAGATTTGGCTATCCCATACCTTTGAGATGAAAGATCTTGGAGAAGCCTCTTACATCTTGGGTCTGAAGTTGTTCAGAAACCGATAGAAGAGGATATTGGGATTGTCACAACATGGATACATTAAGAAGATTCTTGAACGATTCCATATGGATAGTTCCAAGAAAGGATTCCTACCCTTAAGACATGGTATCCACCTGTCTAAAGGAATGGATCCTCAAACTGTTGAGGAAAAGAAAGCCATAGCTGGATGTCCTTATGCATCAGCTGTAGGAAGCTTAATGTATGCCATGATGTGTACTAGGACAGATATTTGCCATGCAGTGGGAGTGGTATGCCGTTACCAATCCTGCTATGGAGAACAACACCGGATAGCAGTAAAGAACATATTTAAATATCTAAGACGGACATAAGATTACATCTTGGTCTATGGAGATAGTGATCTCCAAGTCTTGGGATATACATATTCTAACTTCCAATCATATATTGATGATCGAAAGTCGACATCAGGGTTTGTGTTCCTGTTGAATTGTGGTGCTGTGAGCTGGAGAAGCAAGAAGCAGGACACTACAACAGATTCAACAACAGAAGCCGAATACATTGCCGCATCGGATGCTGCAAAAGAGGCGGTGGGGTTGCGCAAGTTCGTGCTGGAGCTTGGCGTAGTTTCCTCTGATACTCCCATCAAGCTACTCTGTGATAACACGGGAGCCATTGCACATGCGAAGGAACCCAGATGGCATCAGAAGAGCAAGCACGTAGAAAGGAAATACCACATCATTCGGGATATTCAAAAGCGTGGTGACATCATCATCACCAAGGTGGCCTCTACCGACAACGTTGCTGATCCTCTTAACAAACCTCTGACACAGAAGGTTTTCGACCAGCATATAATGAGTATGGGTTTAAGGATTGTTCCTGAATGGTTCTGAGGGCTAGTGGGAGATTGTTAGCAATGTGAGCCCGAGGCGAACCATTCCTATAATAAATGTTATTGTAATAAATGATTTATCAATAAAAGTTATTGATTATGTTTCACTCCCTTTCTGATAATGAATGAATTAATGCACTATAAGGTCCCTCTGTAGAATAAGGGCTATGTACCATGGCCAACTTGATAATCATACAGCTGTTGATTCATTGATTGGATCATAGAGGCTGATGCTTGGATGAATATCTAAGGAGTTAGATAGAGGACTCACAAGCATCATTAATGATTGACAAGTAGTGATCTCCAGTCTGAGTAGGAGATGGCAATCCTATCTCATTAGGTTGATATCTGATCGACCTCTTGATGCAGGTCCTCTTCATGGGAATGGTGATTTAGAGGTATACGATTAGCTGAGTCAATGGGTTGACTTGACGAGATCGAGATAACCAAAGACCTATGATGAATACTGTCACATCATAGGCAAACATCCTCTGACCATAGACAGATGTATTGCTATATGTCTGAATATGTACATTTCACAGACCAATAGGTTGATGACCTAACCAAGGTCTAAACACCGGCGAGCTGGTGTGCATGTAAGGGCATATGAGTAATATGATCTCTTAAAGGGATCATACAGGTTCACTTGTGAACCGGGAGACATGAGCTCACTCATGAGGTATTGGGACTGACCAAATTCCATGCATGGTCATCATGCTTTAGAAGCATGACATGAATTTGAAGGTAAGATATATGCTTTGTGAAAGTATATGATCTGTACCATATCCCAAGGACCAAGATTGAGAAACTTAGTGATCAGACCATGAAGATGACAATGTAAAAGTGATCTATATCTTCAGGATGATCATGAGTCTTCCAGTATGCAGGATGTACATGTATTAGGAATACCTGAGGGTGATTTGATCATAAACGATTGTATAACCATGATGCTTCCATTCCGAGGGAGTGATGACACAGGTCTACATTTTAATGACTCCTCTCATTAGAGAAGTGACCTAATCTTAGTCCATGTACTGGACATTGATCTGAATGAGATTCAGATGCAATGAGAAGATTAGGTTTACGGTCTTGATTTAATTAAGCATCTATGAGAGGTCCATGGGATCTGGATTTGAGATGTGATCTCAATATCCAAGTCACTATACGTGGAACAATACAATTGCCCTGTCCTTATCTCCAAGTATCTGAGGAGAGATAGCATTGTTCTTGAATGGTTCAAGAATAATTCCATAAGATCTAAGCATTGAGAAATTGATAATTAAATGTGATTTAATTTTCATGATGTTTGAGGAATTATCCAATATAATTAAATATGATTTGATTATTATGGATAAGAATAATATGGATAGTAATATCCAATTATTCACAATATATTATAAATGTGATTTACAATGTATTAGAGAGAGAGCTAATTATAATTTATATTCGTAGATTAATTATTAATGTGTATTGGATACACATTGTCTAATTAATTGAAAATTTAAATTATATTTTGTTTTGGGTTGTGAATGTGATTCACAATTTCCCAATGTCAAGATTGCAATTTTCCCAAAATTAATTGAGAATTATTTTTGGTGAATAAAATCCCAACAAAAAGTTGTTGGAAATAAATAATGGAGAAAATCAAGGAGGCATGCAATCTCATGGAAATCCATGAGATTGCCTCCATTAGGAAAGAGGTGGGCGGCACCCAATTCCTATATGGAAAGGGTGGCCGTCCCCCCATGAATGTACATGGAGATGTAATCTCCTTGTATATTCTCTCCTTATTTGTTGATGTGATTTTAGGATTGATTTATATTTGATTTTGTCAAATATATTTTAATCTAAAGTTGTTGGCTTTTACAAACAACAATCTTGACCATTGGATTGGCATAAATCAATCTCATCCATTGATTTTATATATCCCATGGATTGAGATCCATGGATCCCAAAACCCTATAAATAGATAGGCATACCTAGATCTCTATTACATGCTATTGGTAGCACATCTCTCTCTCTTTCTCCTCACACGCCAACCCTCTCTCTCCCTCTTCTTGGTGGCCATCCACCATACCCTAGAGGAGAGACTCGTTGACGCCCACGCCGCCATGTTGCCACTTCGACGCTCTGCGGTTCTCCGTCTCCTTGGAGTGCTTCGCTCATGAAGGAGACGTTCGATCTCGTGCGACGAGATCAGGAGCAACCGTGCTTGGATCAACTTGTTGGATTGCGAGGACAACGCGACTCATCCCCGCACTCGCAAGCCGTTACTCTGACGATCGGACTTGAGACAGGAGGTCTCTTTTCTTAGAGACTCGATCAACCACACTTCAAGAGGTATTGCATTATACTTGTTGTGGTTATAGATGAAACGATCCGAGAATCATTCTTGGATCATGTGGTTTCATCGCATGAAAAAAATTTTAAATTCCGCTGCACCGAACAACTAGTACGACTAGTCGTTCTTCGTCGTATCCGCACGACGCTCACGCTTCTGTGATGCGCTTGAGGATTTTTCCATATCCTTCAGTGACGTCCTTAATAGATTGAATTGATTGGGTAGCCGGTAAATGGTCCGCAATTCATACTGGCTGGGAAAGATCTAACTTTGGGATTGGGCCAGTCTCTTGAGAGCATTGGTTTCCTAACAGCTCGCTTTAACTGCTCTGATAGATTGTATTGTCACCAAACTCTAAAATTGACAAGATAATTGATCGAACCTTCACGGTCTTCACATTGAGTTGAGTTGGTGAACATGGGGTTTGTATTGTGTTTGATCGCTTGTGTACTTACTCGACCCTTCTGTGCATTTACGCATTTTCTCCATATCTTTTTACTTGACCACTCATGCTCTCCCGATCCCATCTTTTGTTTCGGAGATGGCCGACGGGAGTTATTTTAATACGATCTTCGTGGATACCTCGTACTCTCCAGGCGATCCACCTTCCTTTTTCCAGGAGGACTTTCCTCTTGATTTTTGTGCATATCCGCCTAACCCATTATTTCAGGAATCAGAGGACTTTGATTTTCACCCACCCTTATTCAACCCACCCGATCCTGGGATTTTAGAGTCACCTTTCATGATTTCTACACTTAAAACATTGAACTAGATGATGGAGCATACGAATTCGAGGATTAGCAATCAATTTACATAAATACAAGCCAGAATGTTGCTCCATTGTTTAAGGAGATGGGTTCACTTGAGGATAATCATGAGAGCTTACAATCGCCCAAAATACAAAAAAAGAGAAAATTTTAAAAATCCAAAAAGATTCTGGGAGATACATTATTGATTCATTTTGTGAGGAGAGGACCCAAATAGCCGATCATCTACCCGCACATCTATTCACATCATGTCCCAACCTTGAACTCAAGGATTCCATTATACAGACTGCTCTTGGCAATCCTCGTGTAAATGCTGATTCCGACCTCCTCCCATGTATGGATGAGGTCCAAAAATTCAAAAAATGTTGACCGAACCCGAAGTGGTAGCCACCCTTCATGAGATCATTAAATCTCCACTTTAACATGCCATGACAGATTTATCTACTCCTCAACACAAGAAGAGAAAGCGAAGGAGAAGATCTGAGCATCAATCTTGACCATGGCCACTACCTACGTCATCTCCCACCGTTCGTATTTTAAAAAATGGAACACTGCCACACCTTTTGTGAGTTGCTCCATATCTGACTATTCTTGTGATAACACTCTCCTTGATGGCAGTTCATCAATCAATATAATACCCTTCTCTATGGTACAGTCTCTTCATAATGGGCTTCTCAAGAAAACCATGATGATAGTTCAATTTGGTGATGGATCTATCAAGAGGCTGAAGGGTATTCTAGAAAATATTGTCATTCTTATTCAGTGCATGAATTTCACTTCAGATTTTATTGTAATGCCCATGGACCTCCACCCCTATGGAGCACCCTCCGATCATCCTGGGACGGCCTTTCCTCGCCTCTGCAGGAGCCGTTATTGATTATGGTTCAGGAGAGATTCACTTCTGTTTTGATGTAGAGAGTGATGTGTTGATCACTACACCCACTACTGATCAGAGACCTGCATCCCATGAGAGCCCGCCTGTGTTAGCCAACCCCTAGGAACTTGACCTCGAGGATAATATCAGAGATTCTTGTTATATGTTGGATGATAATGAAACCTAAGAATTCCTCTTGAAGGAGGAAGACTCGGAAAGCATAGACCTTTGAGTTCCCCCTTCTGGTATGTGGCTATGCATTGATGACATCCACGGAATTTACACGATAGACACCCTAGAGCGGAAGGCAAACTTTGAGACTAGACATGACGAACATGATTTGACTATTTCCACTGATGAGTTCGTTCCTATTCACCATGATTTAGAAGAGACTGATAAGGCGTAGTTTGATTTGATTGCTTTTATAAAGGAATTTGGGCCTTTTAATGAGGATGATGATCTAGTAGAGGCTCGCAAGGCCGGGATCCTACTTTTTCTGATATGATTTCGAGCCATTTTACTTTGATGTTTGTGAGACTTTAGACATGACCATACTACTTCCAATAACCGATTTAGGCCTGCACAATCTCAAACTGCTAAGGATACATTCTTGGTAGATCCTGCTCTGTTTATGTCTAATGATGATCCCAATATCAACCTACACCTTGTCAAATCCATACCTCAACGGTCCCGCAAGAAGGTTCTATTTCAACCTTCTTGACCTTTGTACATCCACTCCTCTTGTATATCCTTTTGTTCACTCTTTCTTCTCCCGTTTTATCATTCACCCCTTTTTTCTCTCTGTGTGTGTATATATGCTATACTTAGGATGTGCTTTATCCTAAGTATGGGGGGGGGTGAATGATTTGTGTTGTTCATATTCATCCTATTCATCACTCTTGTTGTTGCCTATACATAGGGATACTCTACCCTAGGTATAGCGGGTGATGTTGTTCTATCGTGTCTTTTTATTTTTGAGTCTATACATTCTCATCATCGGTTTTCCCCTTTTGTACACTCTACTATACTTAGGATTACTTGATCCTAAGTATGGGGAGATCACCAACTTCTCTTCTTTTTATCTTTCCTTTGAGTCATTGTAGCATAGGAGTCTTTTCACTTTTCTATACTTAGCACGAGTTATGTCTTCCTTCTTCGCTCTCTGATCACTATGAGGACATAGATAGACCTAAGTATAGGGGGTGTCGTATATATCGTATATATACTTTAGACATAACTCGTACTTCTAAATACATTTATTTGGGGGGTTATTTGTATAATTTTGTAAAATCCACGTGTGTAACAAAAATAAAAACAAAACAAAACAAAAACAAAACAAAAAAAATAAAAAAAACCAAAAAAGAACAAAAAACAAAAAAACAAAAACAAAAAGTCTTGTACTTTTTTATTATAAACCCTTTTCCTTAAAAAAACTACAAAACCAAAAATCTATAAAAAAATTGCATCTGCATTTTCCTCCAAAAATCCATAAAAATTTCAAAATTAGAAAATTGTTTAAAAAATGTTCATTTCACATGTGCATCATTCCTTTTCAAAAAAACCTTTGAATTGTTCATATTTTCTTACATTTGCATGTGCATTTTTCTGTATAGTATTGACATTTAAACTATGTCTGGAATAAAATTGAAGAATGGAGCTTAGTTGGACCTTAATCCACCTAATTCTCAGAGGAACTTCACCGAGAAATAGGATTTTAGAAGCTTCGGATCTTTGACTTAATTCTTTGAGTTCCACATGACAATGTGCATCGTTTGACTCTTAGTGTCTAACATGGTCTCTTCACTCTGGGTACAACTCTGGAATAGGGAATCAATTTGTACTCTCGCACTATGCACTTAGTTCAACTCAGATGGGATGTTGGAAGACTGTGTGAGTTTCTTTTCTGGTAGCGTGGAAATCTAAAGACCGGAGTACGGGTTGAAATAAAGCTTCGGAAAAGGGATGGACGATGGGGCACAATATTTTCTAAGATCCCAAAACATGTACGGAAACAAAAAGATTCTATATTCATAGGGGCACAACAAGATCCAAGCAGAACCACCAAAAATCCAAATACAAAGAAGCCACTGCCAAATAAATATATGACAAAAAAGGTCCAAGCTTTATGAAAAGCTGCATATCTTTGTGGAGACTCAGCTACACTGGTCAGCTTCACAAGGAGAGGTGAATACATTGGCCACCCTCCAGTTCTTTTCCCCTTCTTCTAACTTCTCCCCCAATTCGATTGTGAACATAGCGTGACAGACCTTAGAAGGAAATACCTAACTCCCCAAGGAAGAGTTACTGGAGAGGAGATTTGCTTGGTAGTCCGGCATTCTGGATGGGATGAGCTAAAACCTTTCACACACATGGGTATATTGTTCAATGTTCGTAGGGTGTGCTTTGGGAAGAGGATTGATCTAAGATGACTTCTGAGCCGAAACTGTGACAATGATGTGTAGAACTTGAAGGCTGTCGATTTTAAAATTCTAAGACTCACAGAAGTTCCGACACACTAATCCAAAGGTCCGACAGAGCTCCAAACTACAATTTTATGAAGATAATTTTAATACTCAATATTGTCCTACTTTCTTTATTTTCCCTTTCCTTTACTTTTTCTTCACTTATTCTTTCAAATAAGTGTTTGCTAAGGGACTAGCAAAGGTAAAGCATAGGGGATGATGAATCTGCGATTCATCATCTTTATTCATTTATTTTAGCTTAAAATCCCTTATAAAACACCTGCATATAACACTAAATCCATATCTTTCTAACTTGCATATGTGTGTAAATATTGTACACCTCTTACTAATTTTAACCTAAAATAAATAAATAAATAAATAAAGTAAAAAATAAAGAAAAAAGGAAGACTGTATACAGGCTGACCTGAACCCCGAGAGAAGGTCAATACTTGACCTGATCGACCAGAAATAAAGTAGGGAGAGATAAAGGGTCCTTAAGTAGAAAATCAAAAAAAATGTGTGTGTGTTATTGTAAATACTTCTCACTTATTTTGTGTATATCTGTATAAAACTAACATTAATTTATTTGTGCCTTAGTTGACCTCAAATCAAATAACTTTCAAAACCAAAGTTGTAAATAAAATTGTGTCCTAATTAATAAAAAAATTGCACAATTAAATCATGTACAGAATAAAAGTAGCCACACTTCGATAAAGCCACTAAGCATTAATTGAAAGACCAATTCCGACTCCATATGAACTCAAATTGTACCATCCATTGGATTCTAAATTAAATTATCTTTAAAATGGCTGTAATTTCACAATTTTTGGAGTTACGAGTAAAAAGTTGGTTTTCTGGGGTGTTTTGTGCACTTTTCCCATGTATTTTGTGCATATTGTATTTGTATATATTTGTAAATATTTTTACTAATTATTTAAAATAAAAAGAAAAATAATAAAATAATAAAATAATAAAATTCTTAAAACAAAAAGGCCAATTTTCTCATTTACCCTTGTACATAATGTCATATATGTATATAGTATATGCATATAGTTGCTATTTTTAATTAACCACCATAAAAAAATAAAAAAATAACATTTTTTAATTCAAATAAATAAAGTGACGAAAATTAAAAAAATTGATAATTTTGTAAATAGTTTTATCTCTTTTACTTTATTTCATTTCATCTCTCTTATCTCCTCCACCAAAAAAATTCAAAAATTCCTTTCAATTTTCATCTCTCTTATCTCTTTATCAAAAAAATTCAAATTTCATTCTATCTTTTCTATTTATATGGCTCATTCTCCCTCATTTCAACTGGATCAATATTTAGAGAGAGGAACTTGATCTTTGAGAGAAAATTTCGTCGAGAAAGTTGCCTAGCCTCCAAGCCGTCTGGTCACAGCAAGTCGGCCTTGTCGAGGCGATCATGGTCCATTTCTGCTCCTAAGGTGAGATCCACATTTTTCTTATTTTTATCTAGGTTAATCGCAGTTTATTTCATCGCATTTTAATCCCATCGTCATTTTATTTCTCTAGATCTTTAAAAAAATTCATCACAATTTCGATCCGCTTCGACTCGATTTTTCATCTCACGTTCTTGATCTCCCCGCGTTCTATTCTATCGTCCACGATCTCTCAACTCTGGCTGCGTACGATGGCAGGAGATCGGATTCGAATCTCTCATTTCCACCAGATCCTCGTTCATTTTTTCTCTATTTGTAAATAAACAAAATAAAGAAGTATTTGTTTCTTTTTCTATAACATTTGTTTTGCAGTATAATTAAAAAAACAAAAAAATAAAAAAACAAAAAAAATCTATATCCTATTTTTTTCTCTAAATTTCAGATTTACAAAAAAATATTCACTGTTTACAATTCAAAACAAAAAATTAAAAGGGGCAGGGCCGCTACCCCCTGCCACCGCTGACCACGGGGGAGGGCACCTCCACCATCGTCGTGGGCGACACCATCCGCAAGCTCCAGGAGCTGCCTCCTGCGCGTCGACCGTTCAACTGCCACCATCCTCCTCCACTGTCTCGTGAAGCCGCATCACCTGCAGGCGTTGTTCCAGGCTCCCACCTTGCATCACGTCCAATGCCCTTGAACGCCGCTCCGCCCACGGTGGGCCCACGGAACCGACGCTGCACCACCGCTGCCCGCTGCTGTGCTTCTTCTCCCACGCGAGGCTGTGCCGCCTGTACATGACACCTCCATCCATCGGTGCCACGGTCGCAGCCCACCTTCGGCCGCCTATACGCGCCCATCCGTCCACGAGCGCCGCCCACACCTTTCACCGCCACTAGCCACCCCCCCCCCCCCCCCCCCCGCTTGAGGCGGCGCCGCCCGTGCCTCCACCCTTGGGCGGCGGCCGACCCTCCATCTTCCTCCCATTCGGTTGTGAATGAAGATCAGAAGAGAGTCCGAGGGCTTATTATTTAATTTGGGACAAAATTACACTGAAGCCCTTAGTCATTTCCGAAATCACCAAATAGCACCTACTAGAATCATTACCTTTGGGTAAGTTACATTCACACCCTGAAGTTCTCGCAAATTGCAAAGAAGCCCAGCCAGAGCCTCAAGCACGTGCCACGCACGTGACACAGTGGGTAAATTGCACCTTTTTCACTTTGTTTATTTTTATCATTTATTTAATGCAAGAACCTAAACTATTTACATTTCAGTCCCTGTTATTCATACATTGATTTGCATGATTCTTCTACCGAAATAAATATTTTTTGTCTAAAAATCTTGCGAAAATTACGTTATGCTCCTGGTGTGATTATCTTTCTAGAATAAAATTTTCATTGCATTTTGTCTTTATTTATTATTGTTAAAAAAATCAAAAACATGTCATTTTTCCCTGTTTGAAATTCAAAAAAATCATAAAAAATCGAAAAAAACTCTGAAAATTCCAAAAACATTAGGGTAGTTTGTCTTTTAATTTCTGCATAAATTTCGCACATAATTCTTTATAAACCCCAAAAAATTAAAAAATACTAAAATTCTAATAAAATTAACATAAAATTCTACAAAAATCCAAAAATTGTGATTTTAGTTTCTGTTTGTAGATAATTGCTTCTACTTCGTCATAAAAATAATTATCAGGATTTTGGGCAATTAAAATATTTTTAAGTTTCAAATTACTCCAGGTTGTGCACAATTTCGTATTTTCTCACTGTTTGATTTTTAAAAAATATAAAAAAGTCTAAAAATTCAATAAAAATTCTAAAAAATATTTCAAAACTATTAAAAACCAAAAAGATTTTCTCTGGTTTTTTCTGAGTATTTTTAAGTAATTAAAAAATTACAAAAAGAGTTGGTGTGCGTATTTTTGATCTTGTGAATATGGCTTCATGTTATTTTTGAAAAATAAAAAAAATGCAAAATCAAAAGCATAAAAAATTGAAAATAAAGAAAAACACAAAAAAATTAGAAATAAAAAAAATAAAAAGATAAAAAAATCACAAAAACCAAGGATAGTTATCCTTTGAGATTCTTGTTTTTCTCTTAATTGATTTTTGATTAATTGAATAATCCTCAGGATTTGTAGCCTTCCTGAGTTCGACCCTATCCATTATACAGGTTAATAAGTAGTAAAAATAAAAAAAATAATTGTTTGTTTGTCGCAGGATTTTTGGGGACAACAACGACAACATATTTAACCCGACCACTCAAAAACCGTTGTCAACATGCTCCATCCTCAAGTAATGGGTAGTTGTTCTACAGTCCGTACTTACTCCCATACTGGTTGAAAGTAGGTGCAACTAGTCATAAGAATTGGGGCCAATCATTACGAGAATTTTGGCACCTAACAGCTCGCTAAATTCTTTCCAAGATTGTCTGATCACCAATTAAAATTGAAAAGATAATAGCCGAACTCTTACGGCTTCATTGTGTGAGTTGGTGAACCTGGGATTTGATTTGTGTTTTCATTGGTGTGCGTGAACCGATATCAAAGATCAAAAGCCGCACATTTGATAAAATTTCTTTTGACTATCCCGTGCAATCATCTCTCTCCTTTCTTGATTTAAACCTCATCATGGAACTTTTGTCCAAAAACTCTCCGCATCCAGATCATGAAAATCATTGCAAACCACCACCATCATTCCTTTCAGCTCTTTAAAAAATGACCGAACATTTATCTGAAGATCCATCAGAGCTATACAATGAAAGGGAATTTTTCTCGGTTAGGTCCAAATCAACTAAATCCTCTTACTTTCAATAATCCTCCAACATTTGCGGGAGACTTTTACCCGCGGATGAATTCGGCCCCCTCATTGAATTCCTACTCGAATCATCCGACTGCACATGACTACCTACCATCTTGGACTGAACCGCCTTATTCTCGGTTTCTCGCTAATAAACCATTTCAAGATCAAAATACCTTTGAGTCTCATGACTGGCCCAGAAACCAAACCCAGATGGAAAGACCTGCACTTAATAATCATCAACATTGGATTGACCGCAACAATCAAACCCCTATTGACCAACCCGAATATCACTCATTTGATCAGCCTATACATATAGAGGAGCACATGGATGATATCGACACATATGCACCATGTATGACCCCATTATTTGAGGATATGATAAATCATGACCATGGAAATAGACTCTACACATACCGGGATGACATGCCCGAGTCACGACATGTTGAATATGAGACATATACATTCCCGCAAAATCCCTCCACTGAGCAGATTCCCTCTGTAATTTTTGAGGAGAAATTTTCAGAAAATAATGATCATATATTGGATATTCCAAAAGAATCTCCTCCCAGCTCATACAGAAAAATGGAAGAGAAAATGATCGGATCATAAATTCAAAAATAAGAACACACACCAACCGCTCCCATGATTGATCATGAACAAAATTTTGTGAATGATATTTCGAGGATAAATAAGAAATTTGAATTAATGGAGGAAAAATTCAGAAATTTTACTGACCGACTCAATTTATTTTATGGGAGCTCGGACATAAAAATGGATGAGGAAAAGATTGGATCTTATGATGAAAATTTTGAGGATATTTAGAAACCTAGGAACGATTCCGACATCGACACCTCTACATATTACTCCCCTGGGAATGACTATGCCTCTGACATTTACCCTGAACATCAAAGCCTCTGCTCATCTGAGGAACACACCACATCATCACACCACACAGAAAATACCAAAAAATTGGAATATTAAAAAATACTCAAAAAATCGAAAATCCCGAAAAATACATACAAATTGAGAGTGAAGAAGATCTGAAAAATTTGGATCCTGCTTTATGGGAAGCAATGGAAAAAAGATTGATGTTTGAACTTCCCATTATACAGGCCATTAAACACTTCCCCAACCTTAAATGATTTGTAATGGACAAATTAATGATGAAAAAGTTGGGCAGGATAAGAACAAAGACCGAAAGACATATCTTGTCAATGGCCTCATCCTTGGCGTTGAGGAGAAAAACCAAGAGCCATATAGTGAAGCGGTTGCCTAGATTTGACTGTGTAATCAAGGACACAATTTTTATCCATGCTCGAATTAATGATGATTCACTGATCAATATCCTCCCGACCTCTGTATTTCACAAACTGGAACTTGGACTGATCAGGAAGATACGAGAGATTGTTCAATTAGCTAACCGATCTATAAAGCGGCCGAGAGGAATCATTTCTGTCATCATAACATTCCAAGGTGCTCTGCTCAAAGTGGAATTCAGGATCATTGATATTGAGCATCAAGGAGAATTCACCCCATCTCCCATTATTCTAGGAAAGCCATTCTTAGCATTGGCTAAGGCAATCATTGATTGTGAGACTCGGGAAACCAATTTTAAAGCATTGGAAGCACATCGATCTGACCCAGTCTTTGAGGAACCATGATTTTCTGAGGCGACCCACAAAGTCCCCGACAACCGTAACCATGAAGTGGTAGAAAAGCCCTACCCCACTGCGGTACCTGAGATCGCGGTTGTTGATGAGACTATTGGTATAGAGAATCTCCCCCTTGCACCATTCCCAGCTACCCTTACCATGGAGAATCATGTATATGAATCATATGATCCAGAGACTTATGCATGGTCACATCCTGGGTCAACCAATTCTGACTACCTTGACCATATCAATACGACACAGGAATGCTCCAATGTCAAATCAATTTAAAGCGAACATGCAGAGACTCTCCCCAGTATTTCAATTCATGTGGATATCAAAATTGAAGAATATTTCTTATATGATCCTGAGACTTCTGCATGGTCGCACCCTGGGTCAACCTATTCTAAATACCTTGACCAAACCTTCCCAAATCAAGAATGCACCAGCAATAAGAAGACTAAGAACAAATAAAGAGGATGAACACTGACCTAGGAGAAGAATTCCAATTGTATTCATCTGGATACTCAAGTGCACTGACTCCTTCACGAAACAAGAAAAAGAAAGTCACCTTTGACCTTCCGAAAGAGGAATCACCTGATGATCCTTCCTCAGGTCCGGAAAAGGTTATCTACATGAGTGAAGTCTATTTGACATCTCTAAAACCATATCCTCGCAAGGATCCAAAATTCGACTCCCGTTGGACGACTCATGTTCCTCACTATTATTCATCAAAAGCTGATGCTCCTGCCCTCATCAAATACACTGGAATTATCTCTTATGAGCTGACTGAAATTGGTGCTTCAGAGTATTCATCCGATGACAAAACGCTTGATCCCTAGAAGGAACAAATTCTGAGAAAATAATAGAAGAAACAAAAAGACCAGAATATTTGGAGTGTGTCCACTTTCAAATACTATTCCTCCGAGGATAACTCTGATGATGGATACCTTTCATCTGACTCAAACGCTTCATCTACTATCCATCATGATTTTTCTGAGGATGACACTGGTAATAGTTGGGAATCATATGTTCATCTCCTGCTCGCAATTACGATCTCCCACCGTAGGCTCACAAGAAGATCAACCAAAAACCACCTTAATAATCGGCTACCCACCCTCCCTCCTGACCACATCAGTCTCCTTGTACAACTTCTTCCTCTACTTAGTTCAAGGCCTAAGTATGGGGGGGGATCGATGCCATCTGTATATACCAATTCCCTTATCACACTCCATCTCACGATCATTCCATTTCCACCCTTCTTCTATAATTAGGATGATCTGAGCCTAAGTATAGGGGGAACCGATTATCATATGTATATACTCTCTCCATCCACATATCCCCACCGCTCCTCATTTTTTTCAGTCCTCTTCCATACTTAGACTGTTCATAGCCTAAGTATAGGGGGCATTCTGATCCATCTTTTTCTTTTTCTTTTTAACTCTCTTATGCTTAGCCCGAGTTATGTCTTCTTTACACTTCTTGTGCTCTGAGGACACAACACTCGCTAAGTATAAGGGGTCTGTATATATACTATGTGTATATTTTGCCCATATCTCGCACTTTCGCGTAAGTCTATATGTATTTATGGGTGGGTAACTAACATTTGAAAAAAAACAACAACAAAAACAAAAAATAAATAAAAAGAAAAGAGTTATGCTACTAACACTGACTGTGTTCAAACCAATTTTTTTCTAAAAAAACAACTTCTTATTTTTCCATTAAAAAACAAACAAAAAAATCCCTCGCATAAAAATTTAAAAAATCACAAAAAAACTGTCTGCATTTCACATACCTACACCTCATCCAGCATTTCATTCATTTGCATATGTGAAATGTCTTTGGGTTCTGAACCTAGTTATGACAGAAACCAAGAGTGGTCTAGACTTGACCTTAATCCACCTAATTATCAGAGGAACTTCACCGAGAAATAGGATTTTAGAAACTTCAGGTCTTTGAGTTCCACATGACAATGTGCAGCGTTTGACTCTTAGTGTCTAACCTGGTCTCTTCATTCTGGGTACAACTCTGGAATAGGGAATTAATTTGTACTCTCGCACTATGCACTTAGCTCAACTCAGACGAGATGTTGGAGGACTGTGTGAGTTTCTTTTCTGATAGCGTCGAAATCTAAAGATCAGAGTACGTGTTGAAATAAAGCTTCGGAAAAGGGATGGACAGCTGGGCACAAATTTTTCTAAGACCCCCAAAAAATGTACGGAAAAAAAGATTCTATATCCGTAGGGGCACAATAAGATCCAAGCAGAACCATCAAAAATCCAAATACAAAGAAGCATTCTACCAAATAAATATTTGACCAAAATGGTCCAAGCTTCAAGAAAACCTGCAGATCTTGGTGGAGACTCGGCTACACTAGCCAGCTTCACAAGGAGAGGTGACTACACTGGCCACCCTCCAGTTCTTTTCTCCTTCTTCTAACTTCCCCCCAATTTGATTGTGAACACATCACGATAGACCTTAGAAGGAAATACTTGACTCCCCGAGGATGAGCTACTAGAGAGGAGATGAGAATGGTAGTCCGACATTCTGGATGGGAAGAGCTAAAACCTTTCACACACATGAGTCAATTTTTCAATGTTCATAGGGCATGCTTTGGGAAGAGGATTGATCTAAGATGATTTCTGAGCTGAAACTGTGACAATGGTGTGTAGAACTTGAAGGCTGATGATTTTTAAAATTCTAAGTCTCATAGATGTTCTGCCAAACTATTAGTCCAAAGGTCGAGTTCAATTTTATTTTGACCTTCAGCACATGGTCTAGGTATGGAACCCAATCTCATTTCACCTCATGGCATTTCTTTAATGCTCAGAGACGAGCATGGTTTAAGTATAGAGGGATGATGAATCTCAGATTCATCACTCTAAATCTCCTTAATTAAGCTCAAATCCCTCAAAATCATCAGCATTTCTGCATTTATTTGGCATAATTAGCATTCATGCATGTTTTGATAAGAATTGCATTTTATCCATTATTTATGCACAAAATAAGAAGCCAAAAATCCCAGCCAAAATTAACATGTAAATAGCCAAACTTCCCGGTTTTGTAACTCATTCATTCTAACTCCGAATGACGCAAAACAACCTCCACTGTGTACATATTACTCACAAGAATAAATAAAAAATACAAAAAAATCACTAACCTAAATAAATGGACCAAAAACCCAAAACCTAGTTTCAAGATTTTCTGACTAAAACTCTCATATCTGCCCCCATCCAGTGTCTATTTTAATCCTACACATTTTTAAACTAAAGTAAATTCAATTACCTTCAAAACAAGACCAAGTTCAAGTTAATCGGAGCTCATATGTGAAAGTTGGGTTTTGGGCCTCTTTTGTACATTTTGTATTGTAGCTAATTTTGACCTAGTATTTTATGTACCTAATTAACCTATTTTAGTTTATTTCTTTTTCATTTGTCATCTTTGATAAAAGTTTTATTAAAATACGAAAAAAACAAATCCCAAACTGATCTTGAAATCAAAGAAACAAATTGAGTCCGAGACATCACTAACTGCCTGTACAAATTAGTCTTTTTTGTAATTTTATTTTCTTTCATCTTTTTATTAATTAATAAAAAACCAAAAAAATATATTAATGTGTAATTATTTATCTTTGATTTTCCCATATTTTTTCAAGATTTTTATCTGGTTTAAAAATGACAAAAAAATTTCAAAACCCAAAAATATAGAAGATCTATGTACGTGGGATACCCCAAAAATATCACTTTGTGCTATTGATCGATTTTGATTTTGATGTTTTCATGAAAGTTGTAGATCTCATCGATACGAGCAATTTTCGTTAAGAAACTTTTTCGATCTAAGGTTGTTTGCTATTTATTTCTTGATTTTACAAAATATTTATTTTTCGATTTTTATGGTGCTGACACGTGGCCGCTCCTGGAGCCGCCACGTATGAGCCATTTTTGGCATTTTTATTATTCATTTTTACATAAAAAAAATTTAAAAGCCAGTACATGTGCGTAGCACGTTCCTCCTAGGCACACGCAATGCACGTGCCCCACGCCTTATCTCCTTAGCCGCCACGTGGTGATCTCATGGCATCCCGATCTCGGCCGATCGGACGGTCGAGGAGCATCGTCTTCCTCCGCCACCTTTCCCAATTCGTCAGACTCCATCACCCCCGATTTCTCCGCCGACGATCTCGCATCTGCCGCCTTCGATCCATCAAAGATTTGAGCACCTCGTCAAAATCCATCTCTGATCTGCGTCGAACTTCAATCATCCCTGTGTATCTCAATCAGATCGAACCCCAAATCGCATCGCCTTTTTCCTTCTCTGGTGCATCTCCTCCCCCTATAAAACCTATGCCTCCCCAACTAAAGCCCTCATCTGCCGTTAACACCTAAACGAGGAGAAGCTCGGTGGTGACATCCCGAGCTTCTCCCCCTTCCCTCTGGTGATGTCCGAGGCTCCCGGCCTCGTTGAAGCCCCGCAGTGGTTTCATCCCCTCTGCTGCTTCCTCTGCTCCGGTGTTCGTTGGCGTCGAGCCCCGATCATCTTCAACGACTGCTACGGCATCACCTCCATCTCTGATAACCACGACGACAATGCCTCTCCACTGTGCTACGTTGCCAACAACAAACCAGCAAGTATACCTCCGATGTTCTTCGTCAACACCGACTTCGCCGACCTCCAACTACTCCGACACCGGCCGCCCCACCACGATCGCTTCCAGGAACAACCCGAGCGCCTCGCCATCCCTGCCGTGTCCTCCGCACCAGGAGGATATCTAAAAGGCCTCCGCCCGACGTAGTTCACTAACGGAGCCACCGTCTTGGTCGGGCCTCCTACGCCTCCCAACCGCCACCGCCAGGCCACCCTGAGGCCCCCGCCCCACGTGCATGGCATGTGGCGGGGGAACGTTACCTGACGAAAGTCCATGGGTCACGTGCTAAGCACGTGACCCGCTGGGTAATTTACAGAGAGCCCCTCCGAGAGTCCATCTATTTGCAGAAAAGTTCGACCTTCCAAGGAGCACGTGTGCCGCACGTGCTCCATTAGAAAATTTGCATATTTTCTCCCTCTTTATCGATAATTAAACATAGGCCCCCACTGCATCTTTATTTATTTTATTTACTATAATTGCAGAAATACCCATGTCTTTCCCCTACATTTTAGACCTCTATATTTCATTATTTAATTATCCAAAAATAGCATTTTGTTTGTCATTTAATTCTCTACATTCTGACATATTGTGGATATTTTTTTATCATTGGTTAATTATTATTAATTATTTTGTAGAAAATTGCATACTTTGCCCAGTTTGCGCTTTAATTTTTATAATTGATTAACTATTTCTCTAAGAATTCTCGAAAAATCACATATTGTAGAATTAATTGTACTTAACATTGTACCCAAGAAGAATTTCATTTGCATGCACAACTTGCCGTATAAAAATCATTTTGCATATTTCAGTGTTTATTTTTTAATAGGTATTGAATCTAGTATTTTTGAGGTTTAAGATTTTTCTGAGATCCATCACGTAGTGATAAATCTCACATAATTTTATTCCTTAAAAATAATTAGGTTTAATATTTATTTTGACTAAATATTGAAATTCATTCTGTTTGCATTTGAAAATTCATAAAAAAAATCATCTTGCATCCAAAAATTCCAAAAAAATTACAATGCATGCATTTCATCATGTTTTGCATTGTGGGCAAGTTTCATATTTTTCGGACTCATTTAAGAATAATTTACATTTTAGTCCCTAAAATAGGTTGAATTTGCATTTTGCATCCTTTATTGCATTTAAAGTTTAAAAAAAAGACCGCCTCGAAAACCGCGCACAAATTTTTGTAGACATAATTCTAGGTTGTTCCTTGGCCTCCTTTTGTTCGACCTTGGGACTTGCCCAAGTTAAATAAACATAAAACCATGCGAATAAAAATTGAATAAATATTTGTGGTTATTTTCTTGACCGATTCTGATTGCCGCCTACAACAAAATGTCATAATATTTTTTACGCACAATCAAATATATTTATTTAACAAGCGCAATCCAGGAAACCTCACCATGTAGCCATGTCGTATGTCAAATCTTTGACCTCGACTTTGTCGAATTTATGTGCCAAATTCTTGCATCTAAATTGATCACTCACTTCACACCTTTTGCTCCTCGATCAACATAATTTCATGCCCCTTTAATTTCTCGATCGATGAATCTCCACCTCAGGTAGAATCCTCGATTCAATGTCTGATGTATAGAGCTTCGCATCCCACCTTCTTCTTCATCTTCTTGATCCTTCTTCTGCAACAAAATCCTAACCCTTCACACCTAGTGAATCCCAGTGACAATAGGAGTCCTTAGGAGGGTTCAACAACTCGAGTCGGCATTGAATCGAAGCGATCCAAGCTCTGACCACCTGTTCTACTGCGAGCTTGCTCCATTCTGGTCCAATTCAGGAAAAGCTCTTCTATTTCTTATATTTTCGATTATTTAGATTAGCAGTACTACGAGATAGCTTTTAGTTTAATTTTGTTTTGCTATTTATTTGTAGAAATAAAATATTCGAAGTTCGCCGGATCTGAGCTCCGACGAATCTACTCATTACATTTCTACTGTGCTCCGCCCTCTCTTTCACCCTAATTTCATTCCTCAATGTCTTCCCTTCGCCTCATTCATCTCCAGTCAAGCAAATCCTCTCTGGATCTGGATTTTGTGCTCATCCTCTGCCTTATGCTAAAGCACCTCCGCCCGGCTGCATCTCCTTTCATCTTGACTTGACAGAACCCCAAACCCCTTGTTTTTACGCACCTTTTATTCCTGTAGGTTCTAGAGGGCCAAAGGATCCCTCCTGGATCGATTTTTATGTAGGCGTTGGTTCCCTAGAGCCCACTTCTTCCCCGACCTGCCAGGACCCCATCAATGGGTCCTAGAATAATCTGTAGGCTTCTACATGTGCAGAGGAGCGCTAGCTCCCTTTCGAGTCCCCTACAGACATATGAGGTTACTGGAGAAGGAATCTTCAATCGATCAAAGGAACCCCATCATTTAGTTCTTCCCTATTTTTTTGTGAAAAATAGGAGCAATCCGATCAGGAGCCCCTCCCAGATTTAGCAACTACCGTTAGATACACCAGCCATTGAACGTTGATCTCACCATTGAGATCTAATCTCAGCATCTGATGTCGAAAATCATCAACTATTACGAGGATGCCAGTTGTAAAGTGGGAGCATCATCACCATCCAATCACGTAGGGGATAATTTTGCCATATACAATCTCGTATTTTATATTTTTTTAGAATTCGAACATTTGTTTGTAGCGTACAAAGTTTTGGATAATTTGCATTTCATCCACTGTGCTTCCCATATTTGTAGTTAGGTCCAATCCATGTCACCTCACGTTCTCGTGCACGTGAGGGGATGGGTATTTTGCACCGAAGCCCTAGATTTTATTTATTTCATTCTAGTCCTTATTTTTGCAAAAATAATATAATATTTCTTGGAAATATAGCAACTGGCCCACTAGACTATTTTTAAATTGCAGAAATATCCCTCCGGGTAATAAATTATTTGACATATTTTAGAGAAATTGCAATTTTAGTCCCAATATTTTGTGTAGTGTTCGACTCTGGTCCATAATCTTTACATATTTTCATAAATGTATCTGTAAGAATGTATTTTTTTATAGATTTTATTTTTTTAAAAAATTAGCTCCAGGCTTCTAAAAATTTGTAGAAAATATCCACAAATACATAATATCTATAGCTATCACATCTATTTTTTTGGTATTTATGGTTTATTTTCTATTATAAAAATTCAAAAACATTTTTATTTTTCCTTATTTATCCTAGAAAATTAAAAAAAATAAAAACAATTTGAAAATTTCAAAATATATATATTTTTTATTATCATGTTTAGCATCTACAGATCAAAAATCCCTAAAAACCGAAAAAGAAAAACAGTAAAAATTTAAAAGCCTCAAAATCCTCATAAAAAGTTATAAAAATTTATGAAAAATTGCCAAAAACTCTGTCTATTTATTACATATAAATAATTTTGGAAAATTTTGAGATATTTTGATATATTTAGTTTCCAATAAAATTTGGGCTATTTACTCTATTCACTATTTTGACTTATTAATTAACAAAAACACAAGACAATTAGTGTAATTTCGAGAAGAATATCAAAAACTAAGAAAAAAATAAAAAAAGAATAAATATTTTATTTTATGCTACTGATAGATATATTTACAAATAGCAAATCTCTTTATTTATAAATAATCTATACTTACTTATTCCTATTTTTATAAATATAAGAAAAATTTAGAAAAACAAAAAAATATAAAAAGAAAATAAAAATTACAAAACTAAAAATTTATAAAAATATATAAAAATAAAAATTCCAAAAAAAGTTAAATAATTAAAAGCCCACAAACATTCAAAATACCATGAAAACCCAAAATTGCTTATTGTCATCTTTTAGCCAATTTTGATTATCTATCCCCCGTTGCTCCATGTATTCGACCCCTACCATACATGTCCACTATACATTTTATTGTAGGGTATAATTAATTTTAATTCACTTACTTGCATTGATTTTTCTATACATTGTGGGTTAATCGTTGATTGACCTCGGATCTAGTGAGCGGTCACCTCAGTGATAATTTATCTTTGCTTCTCAGTGAGGATACTATTATACAACCTCGTAAGATCCGAGTGATAAGCTTTGGAGGTAGAGGTGTTGTCGTGTTGTGGAGGTGGAGGCGAAGGTGCTGCTACGTTGTGGAGGCAGAGGCGTTAATGCTCTATTGAGGGTCAGATGCATAGGAACTTCAGAGATGAAGGCAGTCGAGGCTCGATAAAGGAGTGGCAACAGAGATGGTGGCTTCGAAGAAGTAGAGGAGGCCGCGGACTTGACTCGAAATTTAGGGAAAGGGTCAGATGCATACGAATTGCTTCCTCTAACTAGATCCTTAAATGGTTTCGTAAAGGAATCAGACCACATATGTGGCCACATATGCAGTTTATGTAGCCCAAATAAGCATTCGGGCCATATATGACCACATATGTCATTTGTGGTTCGATGGTCTTATCGCATGCGCATATACGACTGCATGGATCGTATTTTCGAACACTGATTGGTAGTTTACATATGTGAACTGGGTTCACAAAGCTTAAGCATTGATTTTGTTAATTGATTTTGTGAATTCCTTTATATGATGACCGAGCTTAAGTGCTTAGGGTTGGACCATAATCACATAATTGGGACCTACCCTCTCTACTTAAGGGAGGAGTAGTGATGACACACCTGAGCTGCTCGGGTTAAGGTATGAATAATCAGAGTCATTGTGACCTGAACCACAAGGCTAAGTCAATCAAGAAAACTCAAAGACCACTAATATAAATGTAAATCAAGCAATCAAGCACAAATAGCGGTCTCGCTATTTTATTTTACATGCTATAACTACAAGGGTCGAACACAAGGAACACAGTATGCCTAGGCTATGATGTAGTCGAAAATCCAAATAAAATAAAGAAATAAACTAAAATTGTGGATTCTATATTTTTCAAAGTTTTTTGTAATTTTTAAATTTAGAAAAAGGTGTAAAAGAAATTAAAAAGGCTCAAACAAACAATTATTTAAGTTAGCAAAAATACATAGAAAATTAAAATAAAAATATTTTTGGTTTTTAGATATATTCAAGTGTTTTTGATATTTTTCTTTGATTTTTCTGATTTGTTGTTAATTTTATAAAAATGAAACAAGATAAAAAATACAAAGCAGTACGCAACCCGAATCTAAAGACTACTTAAAAATACTTAAAAAGCCTATAAAATTCGAACAACAATTTTATAATAAACCAAAAATAAAATTCTAACTACAGAAACCAAAAATGCAATTTTTTGAGTTTTGGTATATTTTTAATAATTTTTCTAAGGTATTTAGTGTTTTTTAATTTTTAGGGTTTTATAAATGCAAAGAAAAAAAATTAGATAGAATCAAAAACAAACCAAACAAGCTATCAATATTTTTTTTTTGGATTTTTTAGAGGGTTTTTAGTATTTTTAGTTGATTTTTAAAACTAGACATTAGCAATTTTTAGGGTTTTTGAATTTTAAAACTACTAAATGAAAACAAAAATAACCCAAAAATTTAGGGAAATTTCTACATCATGGCAGGAGCCATGTATCTAAATTTCACGAATTTTGAATTAAAATTTCTCTTTATTAAAACCAATCAAAGAAGCACAACACACAGGGACTGATTTGCAATGAAATATATTCCAGGGGATAAATATTAACACACATATAAACTGTAAGGCCCCTACTGTAATTTTCACACAAATTCAACACATGTCATAAAAAAGCATGTACATGGGTATAATTGCAAATAGTGAAACTATAAATTCAAAATAGAACAAAACATAAGTCCAAGGTACTACATGCAATTGACCCACACAACAAGGATTGAAATGTAAATGTCAAAAACTACAGGATCAAAAGTGTAAATTACCCTACTGTGTACCTTTTATTTTACAAACTAAATAATAAAGGGAAATAACTGCAGGGGAAGCGGAGCAAATTACCCAGCCGCTCGTGCGTCGCGCGTGGGGGGCACAGGTGGCATGCTCGGATTGGCTGACGACGTACGGCTCTGGCGCGTATAGGTGGCGAATCCAACGGTTATCCGAAGGGTGCGAACGTAGGCGTACGGAGGCTGTTAGATGTCAGATCTAACAGCCTGACTGGTGTATGCTCTGCACGGCTATGATGCGATCTGGGCGACGGCGATGATGCAATGGCAAAGAAGGATGCTGGACGAACTCCGTCTAGGTGTAGTTCACCGTAGCACCAGCAAAGATCCGACCTTCGATGGACGATTGGACAACGGTGGTCGACTCGGAAGGCCCCTCCACGTTGGGTGGACGGGTCCGATGAGGTCGTCAATGGTCATATCTCTTGGAAGGGTACTGAGACCTGGACGAGCTCCGACAAGGCTGGATGAAGGCATACTGGTACATAACCACGCACGCGAAGACCTGCAAAAGAAAACTCAGACTCAGAGGGACACTCCGGTCAGGGTTATTTGACCTAAAATGAAGGGAAGCACGGTGGATGGAGTTGGGGGTTCCAGCGAAGCGGCGGAAGGAACCTTAGCCTAATCTTGGCTCGGATAGCCAAGACTCGTGTGATCAGGTCATGGGAGAAGGGTGACGGTAATCAAATGAGTCGATCAGAGCGGAAAAAGGAGGTTGATGATGCTCCGACTAGAGGGTCAGAGCTGGCTTAGCGGCGGATGAATGATTCGAAATAAATGGAACTAGGATCGAAATGGAAGCTACTTGAGAGTCCGAGATGAATCCTAAGCTCCAGGGGGTGATGTCAGACTGGGTCTTCGCCTCGACCTCGTTGCGGAAGGCTGGGGAGGCTCGTCGCGGTGGAAGTCCGCCCTTGAAGCTTGAGCGTCGGCGGCAGTGGCTCTCTCCGACCACCAAGATGCTCCTCTGGTTGTTGTCACCAACGGAAGAGGTCTAGGGTAGTAAGAGAGTGTGCGACGTGAGCTACGGCTCTAGGTAATGGAATTAATACTTTATAGGTAGTCCTTGGTGGCTAGAAAGAATCGGGTGGAGCATGTAATCCGTGAATGATCCGCCACTCCCTAAGGATCCGTGAGGATCGCTGATCCATGGGGAAGAAGCGGGCGGTGAAATTGGGGCAAGAGAGAGCCATATCTGAGTGGGAAAATTTTGAGAAGATGGGGCACGAATCAGATCCGAGCGAAGAATGGTCTGGGAGGTGGAGTTGACCAGGGTCAACATCCCTCCTAGACCAATTAGAAAATAGCTTGGATGAAAATATTTGAAAAATAAATTAAAAATATAAGAAGATTTTATTTGAAAATATGTTCAAAATAAAATAATGTTTTTTATTTTTCAAACTATTTTTTAGTGATTTTTATTTATTTCTATGAAAAATAATTATGATATATACATTATATTATATTATATACATGTATAAAATACCTAGGCATTTTATATAATTATTTTTAATTTTCTTATTTTTATACAAATAACCTAATTTTATATTTTATTTATTTACAACATAAAATTTATAGTATAAAATAATTCTTATTTTATTTTTATTGATTATTTACAAGTGTGAAATAAACAGATATATGATACATATATTCATGTAATATGTACAAGGTTGTAGAGAGAGAAATTATAATTTTTTAATTTTTTTATTAATTTTTTTATTTTTAGAAATATATACAAGGGAATATAAAAACATTTTTATATTTTATTTTTGTGAAAAATAAAATATATGCATATAAAAGAATATACACAAGGTAGAATGGCCCTATCTCTCTATACCTATTTTATTTGGCGATCAGGACCATATTGGGCCTTCTCTTGGTTTTAGGTCACTCAATATTTATTCTAAATATTTCCTTCTTTTTATTTTATTATTTATTCTTTTATTTTTGCACAAAAACATTCTAATTATTAATTATTAACAAATGCATGCTTATTGGTAACTTATTGTATTTACAACTATATACATGGTATTTTACGAAGAAAATTAGCTAAAATAAAATAATAAAGAGTGATGAATGAGTATTTATTACCACCCTATACTCTACTTTTGCTAGTCCCTTAGAAAACACTTATTTGAAAAAGAAAAAGAAGTGAAAAAGAGAAAGAAAAAGAAGAAAAAGAAGGTGAATCAAGGCTGATTATTAAACTTATCTTCATTAAATTGAAGTATGGAGCTCATTCATATCTTTGGATTATTAGTTTGTCGGAACATTATTTGGACTTAGGTTTAAAACTCAACAGCCTCTAAGTTTCACCAATCTATGGTCAAGACTCCTCAACAATCCAGATAAGAACACGTCTACATACACAAACTGTGATGACCATGAATCTTTTCTTTTACTGTGTAAGTGATATGTAGCTCCCCACCTCAGAAATGGCAAAGTGACAACCCTCCCCAACAAGGTAACTCTAATGCCCTAGTCTGGCAACTCTTTCCTTGAGGAGCAAGGTATTCCCTTCTACGTTCAAGTACAACTGGCTCAAGAAGAGGAGGAAGAAGAGAATGGACCATGGCCAGTGTAGCCATGTATTCTAGGGATGGGTATGGGTAACATAAGCTTTGCTTTATTTGACTATGTACACTCCGGTGGGTATTTCATTTTCTATCAGACCCTCCACTTTTTTGGAGTTTTTCTTTTTGCACATTTTTTTCCGATGTGTATATGTACAACATATCTACATGGTGCAACATATATACATAAGGAGTTTTTCCTCTTGAGCCAGTAGACTATCCCTCTTTTGAAGCTTTATTTCTACCCACAACTCCTGTCTTTAGTCCTCACTACTACCAGACCAAGTTGAGACGCACTTCCTTCACTAAAAGAAGAAGAGAGGTTCTGCCTAGAATTACTACCCTCATATGCTACCCCAAGTCAAAGAAGACTGCCTCCTCACCACCTCATCCGTAGAGAGCTAGGTGTAAAGTGCCGGTGCAAGTAAAGCCATTGTCTGTGAGAGTCATACGTGTGTTGTTAAGTATTCTACTTAGGCTTATCAAGATGAATATGATCATATCCTAGTGGACTCAAAGAATTAAGTCACCATGGACCTGAAAGGTCTCAACCCTAAGCCCTATAAGGTTCCTCTTAGAATTAGGTGGATTAAGATCTTAACCAAGCTCCATTTTTCAATTTAATTCCAGGCTAGTTTAAATGCCAACTATGATTCAGAAAAACTGTACATATATATACAAAAATGTAATATTTGAAAATTTTTGAAAACCTGAAATTTTTTTGAAAATGTTTGGATACATTGATGTATGCCTGAATGCAGGATTTTTGCAAAATATTTACACACATTTACAAAAGGGTTTTTGTAAACTTTTTTTTCAAACATTTTACAAAAATTTTGTACTATATACATAATTTTGATATCAAAATATTTACAAACTCTTTACACAAAACATTTTTACTCCCCTTTTTAAAAATAATTTTGTAAGTAGCTATGTATGTGCAATAAAGAATTTTGTGTACAAGAAGAAATTTTTAATTTTTATGGATTTTTACGGATTTTAGACATTTTATTTATTAACAAACTCACACAAAGTACGAGTTATGGCTAAAGTATATATGAAATATATACGACACCCCGTATACTTAGACATAACTCGTGCTTAGTATAAGGAAGTGAAAAGGAAAACTATACTACAACGATGAATGAAAGAATAGAATGGAAAAGAATCTCGGTGTTTCCCCCTATACTTAGGATCAAGTAATCCTAAGTATAGCAGGCTGTACACAAATGGAAACCGAGTGGGAGAATGTACAGGGTCTACCTCCCATGTACTTAGGGTAAAATATCCCCAAGTATAGGCAACAAAAATAGAGATAGAAAAGAATCAAAAGGAAATCAAAAGTCTCAACCCCTATACATAGTGTAAAGTACACCCTAGCTATAGCATAATCAAAGATGCAAATGGGGGTTGGACTGAAGAATGGTGTGATATGGACATCTGGATCTATACAAGTCGGAATACTGTGATAATCAGGCGTGGGATGCAATGGATGTGTGTCAAGAGACCACATCTCACGCAAAATTAATAGGGGCGACGTCAACGACCAGTGGCTCATGATCTAGATATGTTTGAGCCGCTGCCCGTTAACAAGAAAAGAAGACTCAGATGACATCTCAGATATATCAATACTTCCATTGTCATGTACCTTTCAGACCAGGTATGGTCCCTTCCATTTGCTCTGCAACTCCCTGGAAATAATCAAAGCCTGGCATCGAATAACCATACTCTTTGTCATGGCTCAAACTGCTTGTGGCTGATATGAGAATCATGCCACTCCTTCACTCTCTCCTTATACTAAAGGCTGCTCGAAAAGGTTGCGTCTCTAAGCTCCTTCAAGGCTGCCAACTCTACCCTCCTTTGGTCTCCTGCACTCACGGGATCCAAAAGTATATCTGTAACTGCCCAAAGTGACCTATGTCTCTGCTCAATAGGTAAATGGCAGGGCTTGCCATAAATGAGGCAAAAGGGAGATGCACCCAAAGGAGTCTTAAAGGACGTCCGATATGCCCATAAAACCGAGTCCAAAAGCTGTGACCAATCCTTTCTGTCAGGGCGGATGAACTTCTGCAAAATAGTATTGATCTCCCTGTTCAACACTTCAGCAAGACCTTTGGTCTGAGGATGATACGATGTGGCTACTCGATGGTCAATGGTGAACTCGCTAGCAAGGGCCTTTACCTTGTCGTTGACGAAATGATACCCCCCGTCGGATATTAATACTCTAGGCACCCTGAACCACGAAATGATATTCTTCCTCAAAAATCTGCATACAGTCCTAGCATTTGCGGTTCGGGCAGGGACGGCCTCAACCCAACAACTCACATAATCAACGGCCAACAAAATGTACTCAAAATTCTGACTCCTAGGGAATGGACCCATGAAATCGATGCCCCATGCATAAAAAACCTCACAGAAATGAATGGGCTGCATCGGCATCATATCACGTTGTCCACAAGTGCCCATGCTCTGACAATCAGTACACCTTTTCACAAACTCATCAGAATCCTTGAAGAGAGTAGGCCACCATAGGACGGATTAGAGCACTTTCTGTACCATTCTCCTCCCAGAGTGATGTCCACCTGCCTCAAGCTTATAGCAGTAACTGAGGATGCTATGGTGCTCCTCCTGAGGAATGCACCGACGCCAGACGCTATACCCTCCTTCATAATAAAGGACGGGATCCTCCAAATGGTAGAGCTTGGCCTTCGCGAGGAAGGTCTCAAGTCGCTGTCTGGGCCAACCTTGTGGAACTTTCTTTGCAACAAGATAGTTCACAATGTCAGCGTACCACGGGAGAGAGACGATAGAAAGGATTGTCTCATCTGGGAAGGTCTCAGAGATAGGGTCAATTTGCTCAGAAGCCTCAAGATGCTCTAATCGGGAGAGATGATTCGCCACCACATTCTTGACTCCGGGCTTATCCTTAATCTCAATGTCAAACTCTTAGAGTAGAAGGATCCATCTAGTCAATCTTGCTTTGGCATCCTTCTTGGCCATGAGGTACCTATGGCGGTGTGATCTGTAAATATGGTCACCTTATATCCAATGATGTATGATCTGAACTTATCTAGGGCAAAGACTATGGCTAGCATCTCCTTCTCAGTCACAGTGTAGTTTCGCTGAGTGGCATCCAAAGTACAGCAAGCGTAGTGAATAGCAAATGTTACTCCATCCCTCCTCTATCCCAGCATGGAACCTACGGCATAATCGGAGGCATCCATTATGATCTCGAATGGGAGAGATCAATCAGGCGGCTGGAGGACAGGAGCCTCAACAACTAGTCTCTTGAGAGTCTCAAATGACACTAGACACTTATCATCCACAATGAACTCGGTGTCTTTTGTCAGCAAATCAGTCAATGGTCGGGCAATCCTACTGAAATCATGAACGAATCGTCGGTAGAAACCGATGTGCCCCAGAAAAGACTGTAACTGTCGCAAGTTAGACAGTGGACTAAGTTTCCTAATGATATCCAACTTGCCCGGATGAACCTTCATGCCCATGTTGGAGATGATATGGCCAAGCACCGTCCCCTGAGTTACCATGAAGTGATTCTTCTCCCTAGATAGAAGAAGATGGAACTCGATGCATCACTGAAGGACGTGGTGTAGGCAGTCAAGAAAAGCATCAAACCCATCGCCATAAACCGAAAAGACGTCCATGAATACCTCCAAGAACTCACCCACCATGTCTGAAAAGATGGACAACATGCACCATTGGTATGTCGTCGGGGCGTTACATAGACCAAAGGGCATCCGTCAGAAAGCATATGTCTCAAAGGGACAGGTGAATGTGGTCTTGTTTGGTCTTCAGGCGCAATGTCCACCTGATTGTATTCGGAGTACCCGTCAAGAAAGAAGTAATGACTCTTCCTAGCTAGCCTCTCTATAATATGATCAATAAAAGGCATCAGGAAATGATCCTTCTTGGTGGCCTGATTCAATCGTCTGTAGTCCACGCAGACCCTCCAAGAAGTGGGTACCCGGGCAGCAATCTCCTCTCCCGACTCACCCACGACTGTAGTGATGCCCGTCTTCTTGGGCACCACATGTAATGGACTAACCCACTTGGAGTTGTAGATGAGGTAGATAAAATCGATGCTCCATCATTTCGAGATCTCCTTCATGACAACCACTCGAAGATTCGGGTTCAGCCGCTGCTGGAACTCACACGACGGCGTGGCGTCCTTCTCGAGATAGATATGGTGGGAGCACAGGGTCGGACTTATCCCCTAGAGATCGGCTACGCTCCATCTTATCGCCTTGCGATTCTTTTCAAGAACCTCCATCAAATGAGATTCTTGTTATTCAGTTAAATCTGTTGAGATAATGACTGGGTGTATCTCATGCTCACCCGTAAGGAATCTATACTTTAGCGATGACGGCAAGGGCTTTAGCTCTGGACAACTGGGTGTTAGCGGATCTGGCCTCTGAAAAGTCTGAGTAAATGCATCCAAATTTGCATGGGAGAACTCTCGCTGAATCTGGAAATCTGATGAAGACTGCTCTGCTGGTGTGTCTGTGCTCTGAATAGGATCAATCTCCACCCTAGCTCCTGGCTCTATGGAATTCAGGCATGGAATCATATCATCAAACTCAGCCTAATTAATGTCTGACTCCGAGGAATCTGAATCTGTATCAAGAGAAAAATCAATTGCCTCGCTATCAGGAATGCGATCTGCTGCCTGTACTGTATCCTGTACCAGGAATGCGCTCTCCAAGCTCTCCTCTACTGGAATCAGTGCATCAACAGACTCTGAAGGTGAGAGGATGGCTCGTGAAATTGGGTCGGACCAAACTGCCTCATCATCTATAATCACAAAATCACAATCTTGGTGAATGTCTCGCTCTGCCTCTGTCATCTGCTATGAATCGGTGAGCGTCTCTGAGAAAACTGAATCTTGCGCTCTGGTCTCATCGATCGTCTCTATTTGTATACTCTCGCCCTCACGTGAAAGTATGCCTTCCCACTATCATGATCAGACATTGCCTTAGCTGTGGCTAAGAACGGGCATCCTAAAATGATGGGGGTATCGGTCACAGACTCAGGGATCTCCATGTCTAACACAATGAAGTCCACGGGGAGTTCCAAGCCCTGAATTGTGACGACAACATCCTTCAGCAACCCCTTTGGCCTCTTGACAGATCGATCAACAAACTGAAGGAGCGTTCTTCTCTGTCTAAGAGGCCAAACTTGAATCGGTCGAGTATGGCTGTTGGAAGTAGGTTGATAGAAGAACTGTTGTCTAATAGATTCCAATCAAACCTTTGCTCATGAATGTGGCATCTGACATAAGGAGCTCCTGCATCTGGCCTCTTGGCTAGCAGGTGAATCTGGATGGCGAAGCAAGTGTGTACGAGTGAGCACATGGATCTCTGACTGGTGGTTCCTCCTCTTCTTGTGAATGGTGATCCTCTCTCTAAGGTTCCTCTGGAAGAGGGTGATGTGCTCCAAGGCCTCCTGTAGAGTCAGCTGTATATGTAATCTATCCATCATCTTCTGGCTGAACTCTAACTAATGTGATTTTTTTGGGTTTTCTTTTTTTGTCCTTTTAGCCAAGCGGAGTGCTTAGGGAAAGGGGATGGCTGGGCCCTCCTCAGATGGAGGGCTAGGATCGGGTCCCTGCTGGTGTGACAAAGTGGAATCCATACATACATCTCCAAGTAACACAGATGGAATCATAAATGAAGAACCCTTTCCTTTATTCACAGAATAGTCCTGAGATGCATGAACTGAAGGAAATGCAATAGGAATGGAAATGGTGGTATCAGTACAAGCCTCGGCATCTGGAATTGCAGCATCAGCACCGCGCTCTGGCTCAGCATCATCTCTAGTGACATTAGCACCACCTCCTGCATCCGGTGAAATGACGACCTCAATACAATCAACTGGATCAATGTCCTTGGTGGCGTCAGCACCACCGTCATCATCATCATCATCATGAGCGGAATCAACATCGCTCTCCTCCTCGTCTGGCGCTTCTGAAGCTGTATGGGGTCGTCGCTCATACGAGGTGCTGCCGGCTAGCATCCTACTTCTCCTAAGTGTAACAAAGTCAGCATCAAAAGTGTATGCAGAAATATCACCAAGTGAATCACTAGGAGTGGTAACCTCTGTAAATTCTACCTGCTCAGACTTCCTCTTGAGGTTGTTCGGGTTTGGCTCAATCTGGGTTGGTATGGCGGCCTTTCATTTCACGATCTCTCTCATCTCCTGACGGAACTCGTCCATCTCCCGTCAGAAGGTAGCCTGGTGCTCGGAGATGAGGTGGGATAGATCATCTAAGGTTGGATTCTCGTAGGCTGGCTCATGAGAACCTGACGGGTGGCCTCTCTGAAAATGAGGTTGTTGCTGTGGATGAGAGGGATACTAGGGCTGAGAATTATACTACTGAGGCTGCTGTTGTTGCCTCCAAGACTGTCCCTGTGGATAGGGACGAGGACCATGCTGCTGATAAGACTGCTGCGGATGTGGCTGCTGCTGGTGTAGGAACTAGGGCTGCTAGTGCTGCTCTCGCTGCTAGCCGTACTGGCCACCCTGAACTGGAGGTTGTTGCTGGGAACTGGTACCTCTGATCGACCAACGGACTCCAGGATGGTCTCGTCGGATCCCAAGCTGAGGTTGGTCATACCAAATCCTGTTGACATCCATCAATGGCTCCTGCTCGTAGGTGGGTGGTGGGAATACTGTTAGGGGCTGGTCTGGCTGATACACCACCATCTGGCTGTCCTGAGATGGTGGCGACTGAACATACTACTACTGCTGTTGTTTGAACGGCTCCGCCTGAATGTGGTGAACTTGTCGGTAGTGGACGTAGGGCTGGGTCGAGCTGTTGCTGACGATGTCTGCCCGTGACCTGAGATGGGGCCAAGAAGCTGTCTGTGCCTCCTGAAGACACATGATATGGATCTTCAGGTCACTCAGCATCTGTGCCATCTGGTCAATCTACATTAAGCCCTGTCACTGCTTCTTCTCTATCAACTCTATCCAGTCCAACTTCTCGTTGATAATCCCTATATCAGCGGTCGTCGACTCTGCCTGTGCTACGACTGCTGATGATGTAGAAGGACTGGCATCTACCCGTGATATCCTCGGATAAGTCACGTCCTGCGGTGTGGGCTTCCCCTGAGTATAGAGTCGGGTCTGAGACATCACAGTATAGTTCTTGGCCATCTCCTTGTAGATGGCCCAGACCTGATCCTCATCCTTTGTAAAATACGAACCCCCACAGGATGCGTTAACTAACCCCTGCAACTCCGGTGTATGCTCACAGAAGAAACTTTGGACGAGATTGGGCTTCAATATATCATGACGGGGACACCGGTCTGTGAGCTCCCTGAAGCGGTCCCATGCCTCGTGAATTTGCTCATTGGGGAGCATGGAGAAAATGATGATCAGGGCCATGGCTACCTTGGTCCGGCCGAGTGGATAGTACTTGTTGAGGTACTCGTTCCAGAGTTGTTCCCACGTGGTGAAGAATCTCCCTAAATGCTTCAGCCAGTTGGCTGCTCTGTCTACCAGGGAGAAATGGAAGGCCATCATCTTAATGGTGTCCCCATCCACGAGACGATCATGGACGGTACTACAGATCATCTCAAACTCCAGGAGATGAAGGTACAACTCCTCCGTGGCGAGTCCGTGGAAGCGGGGAAGAAGCTGAATCGTCTGAGGTGGGAGCTTGAAATCTCCCAAAATAGCGGGCAACACTATCCATCTGTGGGTGAGAGTCGTACTAGGGTTGTGCAACTCCCTCATCGGTCTCGCAGCTGCTGCTGGCTCTTTGGGCTCCTCAGGCTATCGAACATCAGGATCATCTCCTCCTCCTCCTCCACCGGCTCTGTGCTCTCTGCCGGCTCGCATCTGCTCCATCTCACGATGCATGTCCACCATGAAAGCCCCCTGATCCTGGATATGTCGCTGCATAGTCTCAAGGAAGGCTAACCGGGTGTTGTTGATGGCACCCTGATCCAATACATATGTCTAGTTCTCGTTGGGTCCATCTATGCGCTCCTCGTTGCTGGCCATGGTCTCTTCAAAGGCAAAAGACCCAAACTCAGGTGTCGTTAAATTAACTGTCTGTTGCGGTTTTTGATCGGGCACATCAGGACTGGTAAAAGGGTGGTCGAGGGGGAACAAGGTGGAGTCGAACTCAGGTTTGGAGAGCGGGTCTCGGCTCTCACGAACCAACCTAGATGAGCGGGCTGGAGTGCTTGAAAGCGGTGCAGCCAAAGGTTGCCGAAGGGACCTCCGATCCATCATCTTGATCTGGAGAGTGAAGGCGGATGAGATCTGGAAAAAGCAAACAAGATCGGTCAAGCAAACCCCCGATTCACCTATGCACTCAGAGCTGATGACCCTGAAGGTTCAGTATTTTATCTTATCGATTTTATTAGGTGATCAAACAGTCTTTCAGAGCGATTAAGCGGTCTATTGGGAATCCAACACCCCCAGGAGATTGTCCCGATCCAAAGCTAGATCTTTCCCAGCCAGTACAAGTCATGGACCGTTTATCGGCTACCCGATCGACTCGCTCTGTTAAGGATATCACGACCCGCTTTACCGGAGACCGGAGCGATCCTCACTGGAGAATGACTAACTCGAGACCAGAAGTCTGAAGAAGGGTCGGATGTGGCTCTAGCCTAGGGTGCGGGTCACTCTCTCGCTCATCTAAACCATACAAGGAGGGGATTGCTCTACCAAGATAATTTTTTTGGTGAAGTGTTTTTTAGGTCAAGTTTGCTTAAACAATCCCAATTTTATAGTTTTTGTTTTTTTTGGTATTTTTCAAATCAAACAATTCCTAACAAATTTTTCGATTGTCCTGATTATTATTAAGTCCAAAAACATGGGGAATAGACGAAAAAGCCGATGCGCGACTAAACACGATGATGCATGTAGAGTAAGAGATGCATACCTGACTCCAGCTCTCTACATGCAAATGATCCACGCATAATTTAAAAGACATAAATAAAACCTATCTAAATGATGCACGAAGAAATCGGCCTTAAACAGAAATTTCTGCTTATGAAGCACAATAGCTAACGGGTCAGCTAGAGGGGTTGGAGTCCGGTCTCTGATGCCGATCAGTGTCTACCACAACGGATCCTGCCATTGTTGTATACATCCTCTAGTGGTACGTGACCCCTCAGGCGACTGAGTTAATTTTTTTATTAGTGAATTAATTAATAATGTCCAATAACGATCTATAGGAGCCGAAATGCAATTAAGGTTGGGCCTTAATAATTACGTCACAAAGTAAGTGAAAATCCTAAGGCTATGGCTAAAATCTTCGGGAATCAAAAGAAAATAAAAGCTATAAAATCAAAACCGGTGAAAATCACAGTGAGGTCCCCCGAGCACACTAGTGCTCGGCGAAACAGACCCCAGGAAATCCACCAAGTCCAAGTCTGAGAGTCCTATCCTGTATTATTACAATAATAATATCTGAAGAAATAAAACGTAAGCTAAATTAAACTAAAGCTCCCCGCACTCCTGCTCTCCTCTCTCACGCTCTCCTGCAGCTCTATGCAGAAAAGAGCCGCCTCCAAGTCACTCGGGTGCGTCGGCTTTTCGAAGAAAGCCGCCCTCGATTGTCGGGCCCTCGCTAGAAAAGTGAAACATAAGATATCCCAGTCCAACAATTATTACAGTAATGAAAAATAAAATAAAATAAAATAAAAATAAATGCAAAAATAAAAACAAATAAAAAGAAAAGAAATAAAAAACAAATAAAAGCAAATAAAAACAAAAGACAAAAATAAAAAGAAAACAAATAAAAGAAAAATAAAGAAAAGAAAAAGAAAGCCAAAAAAGAAAGAAAGTCGACTACAAAGCCGTGCTACCCAGCAACAGTGCCATTCTTATGACACACCTGTGCTGCTCGGGTTAAGGTATGAATAATCAGGGTCGTTGCGACCTAAACCGCGAGGCTAAGTCAATCAAGAAAACTCAAGACCACCAATATAAAAGTAAATCAAGTAATCAAGCACAAATGGCGATCTCACTATTTTATTTTACCTAGTATAGCTACCAGGGTCGAACACAAGGAGCACGGTATGCCTAGGCTACGAAATAGTTGAAAATCCAAATAAAATAAAGGAATAAACTAAAATGGTGGATTTTATATTTTTCAAATTTTTTTTGTAATTTTTAAATTGAGAAAAAGGTGTAAAAGAAATTAAAAAGGCTCAAACAAACAATTATTTAAGGTAGCAAAATACTAAAAAATTTAAAATAAAAATATTTTTGGTTTTTAGAAATATTCAATTTTTTTATTTTTCTTGGATTTTTTTTATTTTTAATTAATTTTATAAAAATGAAACAAGGCCAAAAATACAAGGTAGTGTATGACCCGAATCTAAAGGCTATTTAAAAATACTTAAAAAGCCTATAAAATTCAAACATTAATTTTATCATAAACCAAAAAAACCTAAATAAAGAAACCAAAAAAATACAATTTTTCGAGTTTTGGTGAATTTTTAATTATTTTTCTAAGGTTTTTAGTGTTTTTTAAGTTTTAGGGCTTTTATAAATGTAAAAGCAAAAAAAATGGACAGAATAAAAAACAAACCAAAGCAAGCTATCAACAATGTTTTTGAATTTTTTAGAGGGTTTTTAGTATTTTTAGTTGATTTTTAAACTAGACATTAGTAGTTTTGAGGGTTTTTGAATTTTTAAAAATACTAAATGAAAACAAAAATAACCCAAAAATTTAGGGAAATTTCAACACCATGGCAGGGGCCATGTATCTAAATTTCACGAATTTTGGATTAAAATTGCTATTTATTAAAACCAATCAAAGAAGCACAGTACATACGGACTGATTTGCAATGAAAATATATTCCAGGGGCTAAAAATTAACAAGCGTATAAAATGTAAGGCCTCTACTGCAATTTTCACACAAATTCAGCACATGTCATAAAAAAGCAGGCATAGGGGTATAACTGCAAATAGTGAAACTATACATTCAAAGCAGAAAAAAACATATTCTAGGGTACTACATGTAATTAACCCACATAGCACATGACGATGCACGTATATCCACACAACACGCACTGAAACGTAAATGTCTAAAAATGTAGGATCAAAAGTGCAAATTACCCTACTGTGTACCTTTTATTTTACACACTAAATAATAACGGGAAATAACTGCAGGGGAAGTGGAGCAAATTACCCAACCGCTCATGTGTCGCGTGTGGGGGCGCTAGGTGGTGCGCTCTGACTAGTTGACGATGTGCGACTCTAGCGCGTACAGGTGGTGATTCCAACGGCAGTCCGGAGGGTGCGAACTTGGCCGTACGAAGGCCGTTAGATGTCATATCCAATGGCCTGACAGGTGCAGGATCAGGATGGCTACGATGCGATCTGGGTGATGACGATGATCAAACGACAGAGAAGGATGTTGGACGAACTCCACCTGGGCGCAGTTCATCGGAGCACTGACGGAGATCCGGCACTCCGATGGACGATCGAACAACGATGGTCGACTCATAAGGCCCCTCCGTGTCAGGTGGACAGGTCCGATGAGGTCATCGACAGTCGGATCTCCTGGAAGGGTACTGAGACCTGGACGAGTTCCGACGAGGCTGGATGAAGGCGAACTGCGAGGTAACCACGCACGCGAAGACCTGAAGAAGAAAGCTCAGACTCGGAGGGATCCTCCGATCAGGGTTATTTGACCTAAAATGAAGGGAAGCGGTGGTGGATGTAGTTGGGTGTTTCGGCAAAGTGGCGGAAGGAACCTAAGCCAAATCTTGGCTCGGATAGACAAGACTCGGGTGATCAAGTCGCAGGAGAAGGGTGATCAGATGAGTCGAACGGAGTGGATAAGGGAGGCTGATGATGCTCCGATCGGCGGGTCGGAGCTGGCGGAGCGATGGATGAATGATTCGAAATAAATGGAACTAGGATCAAAATGGAAGCTAGAAGAGGGTCCGAGCTGAATCCGAAGCTTCAGAGGGTGATGTCGGACTGGGTCTTCGCCTCGACCTCGCTGCGGAAGGCGGGGGATGCTCGTCGTGGTTGAAGTCCGGCCACTAAGCTTGAGTATTGGCGGTAGCAGTTCTCTCCAACCACCGAGATGCTCCTCCGGTTGCTGTCACCAAGGGGAAGAGGTCTACGGTAGAAAGAGAGTGTGCGGCAAGAGCTACGGCTCTGTGAATGGAATGAAGACTTTATAGGTTGTCCCAGGTGGTTGGAAAGAATCGAGTGGGGCGCGCAATCCAAGAATGATCCGCGACTCCCTAGGGATCCGCGAGGATCGCTGATTTATGGGGAAGAAGCGGGCGGTGAAATCAAGCAAGAGCTATCCAGATCCGAGTGGGAAAATTTTGAGAAGATGGGGCACGAACCGGATCCGGGCGAAGAATGGTTCGGGAGGGGGAGTTGACGGGGGTCAACATCCCTCCTAGACCAATCAGAAAATAGCTTGGATGAAAATATTTGAAAAATAAATTACAAATAGAGGATGATTTTATTTTAAAATATGTTCAAACTAAATTTTTTTATCAGTTTTCAAATATTTTTTTTGTGATTTTTGTTTCTTTCTATGAAAAATAACTTATGATAATACAGTATATTATATTATATATAGGTATAAAATACCTAGGTATTTTATATAATTATTTTTATTTTCTTATTTTTGTTCAAATACCCCAATTTATATTTTACTTATTTACAACATAAAATTTAGAGTATAAAATATTTCTTATTTTATTTTTATTGGTTATTTACAAGTGTGAAATAAATAAATATATGATACATATATACAAGTAATATGTACAGGGTTGTAGAGAGAGAAATTATTTTATTTTTATTTTATTAATTTTTGTTTTATTTTTAGAAATGTATACAAGGGAATATAAACACATTTTTATATTTTATTTTTGTTAAAATAAAATATATACATATAAGAAGGAATATACACAAGGTTGAATGGCCCTATCTCTCTATACTTATTTTATTTGGCGATCAGGTCCATATTGGGCCTTCTCTTGGTTTTAGGCCACTCAATATTTATTCTAAATATTTCCTTCTTTTTCTTTTATTCTTTATTCTTTTATTTTTGTACAAATACATGCTAATTATTAATTATTAACAAATGCATGCTTATTGGTAACTTATTGTATTTACAACTATATACAATCTATTTTGCCAAGATAATTAGCTATAATAAAAGAATAAAGAGTGATGAATGCGTATTCATCAGGTGGACGGGCATTAGAATTCTATATGAAATCCTAAATCTTTCCACACCCACTCCTTTTATTTAGCTTACCTTCTTCTCAAGGAAGACGGTCTTGCATGCATGCTTCAACTATGTAATGGAAAATTGATTACCTGCAACAAAATCTTGAAAACTCAAGAAGAGAAAGAGGCCCTTAGATGTGCAAACAGAAGAAGTAGAAACAAAACATGGTGGTGATGTTGGTTACCATGCTTCATCAACATGACAACATGTGCAATTAAACACCTATAGGATTTTTTTATTATAGATTTTTGCACCTTCAGACGTATAAATCTTATCTCATATTTAGAACAATATAGAATTGTTATATAAGTAGTTCCATAATTTAAGGTTTTAGAACAATTTTGTACTAATATGGAGGGGTTGTTTTACATTAGGATCCATTTTATTTTTCCAATATTTTCCATGATGAGTAATATATGAATTATCTTTACATGATACGAGAGCCTTGATTGAGAGATTTGGAGTCAGATCTAATTGTGATTTTTGATTGGTCTTGTTTTCGCCATCCCGGGGCATCAATTTTCTATGATTTAATCTTTGAATTGAGTTTGCAGCATATAATGTTGCTAATGCATATCCACTTGTATGAACATGTTTTGATTAATTCGATGATGTATAAATGATCTAAATTTGACTTTAAATATGCATTTCAAATTTGATGGCATTTAGGTTTGTTTACATCCGAAACACCATAAAGAAGATATATTCCTTTACAAAATATAGTAGACCCTTTTTATTTTTTTCTTATAGTTTTCGTTATTGAAATGAGTTATAAATAGTAACAGATCATTTGTAGCACAACGTCGAGCAACCTAACTAAAGTCCTATAACTATGATCACTTCTATATCATAAAAAAATATTCAAAATTTGGTTTAAACATGCACTATATAAATTAAATAGAACATGATATATTCTCATTATATAATATAGATGAATCTACTGCTTTAGATAGCTTATAATAATTTTAATAAAGCGACCAAATATATGCCATAAAGTAAAATAAATTTGTACAAGTAGAAATATTAATTAAGGGATCATCATCACCTAGCAAATGCTATTTTTCTAAAGCTTCATAATATAATACGAAGTAAGTTTGATGCTGATCATGTGCTTAACTAAGGTACCTCACCATAATAGAGAATAAACAAACTAGACAAATTGAGCAAAAATGTGACAAATAAGGTAATTTAGTGTATACACAACTACTTCTAATTTCGTAATTGTAGTAGAAATTTATAAATTCATCATTATAGAGTCATCTAGGCTAAACATTAAGTTGTAGAAATGGTTTAGGCAATTTTCAATATAATGAGGGAAACATCTTAGTGTTCTCAAGTTAAGGCAACAAATTTAATTAACTTTGTTATCACGTCAAAGTATAGAGGAAATGATTGTTCACTTTAGAATAGAGTACAAGTATTATTTAACATAGTTCATATTGTTGTATTTTCACAAGCATCTAGTTAAGAATTAACAAAAATACACAGTCTAAATTTCCACTTCCATTTCGGTTCCATTTCCATTTGGTTTCATTTCCATTTTCAACATTGGGATCTAAAAAATGGATAATAGTTTCTTTTCATTTTTATTTCCAACATTTAGATCTAGAAATATGTACTAGAACCAGGTGTTAGAAATGGGATGACATTTAATATAATTAATTTTCCATCATTAATCCACGAGATGGAGTCATTAAAATCCACTCAGTTTAATCACTCCCTCGAATGGACATATCTTATCAATTAGAATATTTGCAACACTCATGCATCATATGATCTAAAAGATTTTGATTTATCAACTAGTTTATCCAAAGTTTAATTCAAACTCTTGTTTAACTCTCTTCTTGGAAGATTTATCAATTGATTTCTCAATTAATCATTAGTGAGGTGACAATATCAATAACATGCTTTCCAAAAGTATATATTAATATTCTTGAGTACTTATCTTATTTCTTAAACTAGATAACCACGCTTGGAATGAATTGTCCTAATATCTCATTTGTGATCTCTGTCTCTTGATTCAAAATGTCTGAGCCTGCTTGATTCTTCTGAGAGACCATACATCTCATATCTCCTCAAAGTGTGCACTACCACATTGGTATATAGACCCTGTATATGTCATTAACTTACGGTCTACCAAATGTGCATAATCAAACATATAGATGTACATCTGTCTCCGAGTAAATGATGTGTGCATGTTCATAACAATATACGATACATGCATTTAGTACCTCGATCTAGTCAGGTGAACAATTTGACTTAAGTTCAAATTTTAACTTTTAGTAAACATTATGACTTTTGGTCGACATTTGATTTTTTATTACCATGTTTTCTTTTCATCAACACTTAGACTTGAATAATCCAATACATCCAAATCTCCGTTTATATGTAGAGGACCTACATCAAGAGGTATGTTAGAAATCTGTTTGTAAAGAATGATTACCATTTCTTTCTTAGATGGTTATCACCCTTGAATATCACCTGACGTTTTATAATCCACTTTTTACCGTATGTTAACAATGTGATAATGTTGTAGTATAGGCTAAAAGTGAACTATAAATGCTACACTAAATTTTTATGTGAAGTGGTGCGAATTAATTTTTACATGGATAAGTATAGAGGTGAACTCAGATACATAGGTTGTTAAGCTATTTAATCTTGGTAAAAATGCCAATTTTATCTAATGTAGTGTTAAGATGATCAAGGTGAATGCAATGCATGAATCTTTAGTGGCTTTTTATGCCAGTTTAGATGTTACAAAATGTATAGCATGCAATATGATGATAATGCACAAATGATCACAAACAAGCCCATCCTTTAATTTCAACAAATCTCAAGAAATTTAAGACATAAATTAATCTCAATGTGATGTTAATTTTAAGCTCAGATTTCAATGTTAAGTTCAATGCACCTAAAATTTCAAGCCTAAAGTTTTTAAATACACAAATGGCACCTAATCAAGGATCTAATGAATCTCAATCAGAGAGTAAGTTTCCTAATTAGATTCTACATAAATAAGGGATTCAATGGCCTATTTAATTGCAAGTATTGGACTTAGGTGATAATTATGGCATCTAAAACAAGAACTATCACATAATGCCCTTCTCTGACTAAGAGATGACTATATAAATATAACATCAGAGATTTTAGACTGCCATTTGAAAGATAATTAACAAAGCATTCAAATGAGACAAAATTCATTCAATTAGGAGTTGTATGCTTAAGATATTTACAATATAATCCAAGCATTTTTTGCAACAAAAACATAATTAAGTAGAATTAAAAACTAATTAAAAAGTATGAATAAGGGCTTATATGCAAACAAAATAAGCCACAAGGGCCTATATGTAAGTTTTCTTAGCATAAGGGTATCGATGCACAAATATGGTAACTTGGTGGGGATTGGATGCAAATTAACCTAGGCATTACATGCATGTGCCTAGACCTGAGTGAGAATATGGAAAGCACTGGGGTTGATGCTACAATTTTCACACCAACATGCCTTATGAGCCCTTGCCCCCCTCTAGATAAGATTGTAATTATGTCTGAGCTCTGTTCGCGGTCTGTAGTCGGCTCATCTCGACCATCCCCACGAACACCTTCTAGATGGTGTCTGCACCACATGATGTGTAGCTTTCTCCATAAGCAGGACTAACTAAACACTGCACCTCAAGTTTGAGAATGCAATAAACAAATTGAACCAAGATGGTGGGCTCGACTCTGTGACAAGGACACTTCTGCAAAATATCTTCTAATATTTTCCATGTATCATAGAATGCTTCAATAGGAAGTTGGGAGAAACTAGTGATGAGTGAACGCATCAAATTGTTCTACTCAAAGGGTAGAGCTTCTTCATGAAGAGATCCTTGAACTACATATACGTAGTTACAACTACCCCTATGTTCATCATCCAATAATCAACCTTATCTTTCAAGGCAAATGGGAGGACTTCAAGTCTATAGTAGTCTTGGCTAACCCTAGGATGTCTAATGTTAGCACATACAAACTCTAAGTCCTTTAGGAATGCATATGTTTCTTCATGTACATTCTCGTGAAAATAAGGCAACAATCTAAGGAACTAAGTCTTAAACTTATATTCAACTTAATGCTCTACTAGGCTCAACTAATTCGTCATTTCATAATGTCAAGGATTATATGCCGCATCCAAAGGTACATCTAAACCCAAATGTAGCTGGACAATCTGCGCTCTTAATAAATCTAAATTCTACTCTGAGGCTGCTAGCCTAGCTAGTATCATATGCATCAGATAATCACATTCTTTCTTCTCTCTATTCTATCTCTTTAGAGGCATCATGAAAGAATCTTCTAAACCTTCATCAAAAAGAGGATTTGAGTAATATCTTGATGAAGACAATGTAATCAAGCCAATCTCACCAAGGCAATGATCTTTCTCGGTGAGAAGAGAAGAAATAAATGGATCAGTTTGGATGTAACCACTCCTTAAGAATGAATCATGATACTCCAAATCGAAACAAGGGTTATTTCAGATCAGGGATGTTATAGGAGAAGAATGTGGTTGAACCTTGGAAGATGTGATAATTTAACGGTTCAACAAATGGTTCGTAAAGTCCGGACAAATTTCAGGCCAACTATCCATCTTCGATTTGAAAAAGAATACGAGATACAAGCAAGCTTGATTCAAAATGAAGTAGTACTATGGTGCACATAAATACGAAACTCACACAATACGATGCAATCAAACCCCTTTGAATAAATTCCCCAACTCAACAAGTGAAGGTCGTAAGAGTTCGACCTATTTTATGGTGACAATTTTAATTGGTGATTCAAGCAATCTTTTACAAGCCCATAGGGAGTCTTCTACTACTCCCAGTTGAAGTCCTATAAGCTCTCAATCAATGGAGTGATCTTCCTAGGCTACCAGGTTCAATACAACACCCCAAAAGGGACATATAAGCATATACAACTGAAATGTATTTCTAAGATCTAAGGCAATCACTTTAGCTCCCAGAATCTGTGAAAGTCAGACCTGGAGACTTAGGACTGAATCTATGATTTTGAGCTCTAACCTTAGGGATTCATCCTCACCCAATGAGTACGGGGGTAAGTACCTGTATACAAGGAGGGTTTTACTTCCCATAATACAAGGTTTATTTTATCCAAATTATTTGATGTCAACTTGCATAATTCAACCCCAATATAAAGTATTGGTTATAACTGGATTTAGGTGACCATAAAATAATCTTCTAACATACAAGTCCCTATTTCCTTAGTCCATAGGTTGGCAAAAAATGATGGAGAAGATGGAAAACAGAATATAGGCGTAAATCAATGATGCATGCAATCATTAAGGAAAACTTACTATGATTCCCAACACTCTCCATGTTGATGCAAGTTTGGATTTATAGAAAAATTACTCTACATGATGCAAGTCAAAAAAGGCCGCACCTAAAAAGCGTTCTATTAGCAATGAAGAATATCAAGTAATTTGTCTAAATAGAACATAGCTTATGTGTTTCTCACAGAATCTCCTAAGATTTAGTGAATCTTATGAGAAATATATGTGCGTCTTGGATTATGGTAAGATCAAGCAAAAATGACCTAAAATGTATCAATTTGAATTGCACTGCCTAGATTTAAATCACCACTTAAGTTGAGAATCACTCTTGATACAACCACATAATCAAAGAATAAAGAAAATACCTTTTTTTACGTATGCGAGAAATCAATCGAGAACCATTGTAAACATGGAATTAATTACGACACAAATTATAACATAAATTACAAAAAATAATACACAAAAATTACAACACAAAATACTATTTAATTATAATAAAATTTCTCCTAAGATAATTATCCTATCGCCTCTACTGCTGAAGCTCCAAGCTTCTCACCTTTCACGATCCTCCGTACTTTGTCTGCTTCTGATTCCATACCACAAAACAATGAGAGTGTTAGAAAATTCATAGGAGAAATTAAGTAAACTACATGGCTTCAAACATAGAGATAAGTAAGATAAAAAAAATAAAATAAAACAATACAAGCACTAAGCTAAAAAGCTATATAAATCACAAAAATTAACAACTAACTCTAAATAAAATCTAATAATGTGTAGCATCTCCGACAAAGGCACCATTTGAAGAACTGTCAATCAACTAATATAGCATGCACTCATTGTAGCATGGGGCAATTGACGAGCCGCTAAATACGATATTTAATTCGAACACGTTGTAGTACGTGTACTTAGCGATTCGGTCAGAACCGAGAGAAGATCTCCGTGAAGAGTGTCTCGGCTTAATTTATATCTCGGGCAAGTCCAGGGTCGAACACAAGGAGGCAATGGAACAACTTAGAGTTTAACTCGAAAATTAAGATTAAGATTTTCAAAGTGGTTTTGTTTTAATTTTTTTAATGTAAAATGACTACCAAATGCAAATGCGGCTGAATTAAAACACTAAGAAAGCATACAACAAGGTCAAATAAATTTTAATGTCAAAATAGTCCAATTTAGCCAAATTATATTTTTTTTCTAAAGTCTTAATCCAGTGAGGAACACAAAATACATTTTTTTGTATTTTTAGGAATTAAAATGCAACAAATAAAAATGCACACTTTTTATGGGTTATTTCGCAATTTTTCCACACAAACAGTAAGCAAAAATTATGAAAAATTTCTAGAATGAAAACATGATGAAATGAGACTACAGTAATTTTTTTTGATTTTTTTGACAAAGTATGATTTTTTTATGTATTTTTCAGTGAAAACAGAGTGACAGTGAGTAAATAATTTCTAACAAATCCACAATATTAAATTAGTCAGAGTGCAAATTATCTCAAGTAGGTATGTTCATGTGGCATATAGGAGACTTGAAATTTACGAAAACGACATATGTGGATTTAATTAAAAATCAAATACTAAAAAAAATCTACAATTTATTTCAAGCACAAGACAACTTCACTTTGGATGAAATTTGGACAATAAGTTAAACACTCTTCAAGGCATCATATATAATTTTTATGGAATTTTTAGAGCAACCGTGTGTGAGATAAAAATTTAAGTGCTCAAAATGGGTAAAATACACAGACTTTCAATTAAGTTTTTTTAATAAATTCACAAGATCTCACAAAAATATAAATAAATATTTAAAATGTAGATAATTAGTTGCTCATCACAATGGCATTTTTCCTTGAATAAAATAACACAAAATTGAGGTCCAAATTAATCCATAAAGACAGGGGTCTCTGTGCAATTTCAGGAAAGAAACTCACAAGCAAACTATATACAGGGAACAAACATTAATTTAAAAACCTTGAGAAATAAAAGATGCAATTTTTACAAATAAAAAAATAGGGAAAAGATGACCTTCTTCTTCCTTGGTTCCCAGGTGGGGAGAACCCAACAAGGGGGAGGGGCGTCGGCGGCGTGGGTGGCGGCCGTGGCCGGAGGATGTCGGAAGCGGAGGCTGGAAGTGTCGGTGTCGTGCTACGGTGGAGGAGCGGAGTCGGTGCGGGGAAGAGGGCGACCACCTGCGGGTGGCTGCGGGCGGAAGATAGGGCGGCGGTAGGCCGCTGTGGCGGAGGGCGGCACGGCCGCGCGCTGCCGCGAGGCGGAGGAGGCGGCGGTGCGGCCGCCGCTAGTGAGAGGGGTGGCGGCGTGGCCGCTTGGAGGAGGCGGCACCAGCTTTGGTGGGGGAGGTGGGGCGGCGGCCGTGGAGCTGCTGCTCCACCTTCCGATTTTTTTTGTTTTTTTTAATAATTTTTTTGTTTTGCTGCTGAATTAAATTTTTTGTTTTAATTATTTTTTTTAAAATTTTTTAAAACAGGAAATATGTACACAAAAAAAGGAAGGAAAAAAATGGTGATGTGAAGATGATATAAATTGATGGTGTTGGTGGTAATGTGATAAAAAAAATTTGAGAAAATAACAACAGTGATAAATTGAATGGAAAATTTACCTAAGATGAACGCGGTCGCCTATGGTGTGCTCACGAGAGCAGGATCTTTGCTCGAATCGCTGGCGTGCGACGACCTCGAGCAGCGCACGGTTGCGACTGCGATGTTGGCCAAAAAACCAACGGATCTCACCGGAGAGAGGGCCGCCGTCGCTCGACCGCAGTTGCGTCGCTGTCACCGATTCAACTATGGGAACTAGGCTCTTCTCACATAAAGATGGATCTAGGGCAAATTGAGGAGGATGGGATGCATATAAATATGATGGAATGAGAGATTAATAAAATGGTGGGAGGTTATTTTATTAATGGAGTTGAATGGGAGGTTTATAAGATGGTGGAGTTAAATGGAGGTTGGTGGTAGGATGAGTTGAATGGTGGTTATTGTAGAGAATGTAAAATAAATAAATAACTGAAATAAAGTTGGCTACTTTTATTACAATAGAATAAAAAAAAGAAGAAAATAAATAGTGAAGAATTTACAAGGGAAGACAAACAACATATACATTTTTTTTACTTTTCTGATATGTAATTTTTTTGTCTTTTTAATAAGAGATGTTTACAACAAAAAAATACAGTAAAATAGTATAATCAAAATACAACACAACCATAATTTTTTTATATTTTTAAGAAATTAGGAAAGATAAAATAAAAAAATGAATAAAGAACGAATATATACATAATATACAATGTACATCTAGGTCCCAAAACCCAACTTTTGCAAATGAGCTCCAATTTTAATTAAACCACTTCCGTTGGATAGATAATTTTCTAACTTGAATTTTAAATGTGAGTTTGGTGAATTTGGATTTCATATGTAGCGAGACTTTAGCTTGGAAGTTGGACTTTACGGTTTTTTCTCTTTGGGATCTAGGAGCATTTATTTGAGGTAAACTTTGTTTTGTATTTTTGTATTTTTATTTACATTTTTATAAACAAGTTAGAGAAAGAATTAGCCAAAAAGGAGTTGAAATAAAATTATTAAAAATCCATGAATTATTGGGCTATTTACAGGTGAAAAACTCCTTTAATTTGCGGCTTTTTTAGTGTTAATTTATTTTATACAATCTAATATACAATAATTAGTGTGTTTTATTTGCAAGATTTATTTTGTTAATTTATTCATTTTATGGACATTTTTCTGGGATTTTACTCGGGGATTTTGGTAAGATCAAGATATTGCGATGATGAATCGCGGTTTCATCACCCCCTATACTTAAACTTTGCTAGTCCTCGAGCAAATAAAGAATGAATAAGTTGGATTAACCCCTGACTGTGCATGTGAATACAAGACTTGATCCGTTCAAGAACTCTCGATTTTAGAGATCCTAAAATTCTAAGCTGAACCAAGCTCTAGTCAAAAGGTATCCAATTTCCCTAATCATCAGACTCTCTTTGTATATATATATATATAAGGGATATGACTTTAAGTGTTGACCATAGTTACAAGAGTAGAGTCACTACGTCACCCAAGGTTCCAGTCCAAGAGACTCTCCTAAGAACCCGATCCTCAACACTAGGGAATAAACCATTTCTTGCATCCAATCCACCGTCTCTTTAGTTGTCGGACTTAAAAGTGTAGATGGAAGGCCAGTTGATGGAGGGCATAGGATTGTGTCATTTCTTCTCTACCTCTCATTGGAACAAGGATCCTCTCGAGTTCCTTATTACACAGCGCATTTTTTTGATGTTAATCAGTGCGTCCGTCAAGAGAAGTTGGAGCCGTATGCACTTGTTTTCCCTTGAGTACACTGGGGTGTGACTTTACGATGCAGACTTTGGTGGAAGCTCTACATACCTTATACACCCAGACATGTAGCATTTACGATGCAGAGCCCTTTTTTGGTGCAAGCCCGACTCCTGTTCCTAATAGCGGTGGTCCAAGTGGGCACTTTGAAATGGTTGGGAGCGCTCGCCTTTGGTGGAAGCTCTTTAATATTTGACTTTGTGGAATGAGAGCTTTTCTTTGACATTTCATTGCTTTGTAATATTTGTGGCTAGCTCCACTGCTTTTACCAAGAGTTGGCGCACACTGATCAACAACTTTTTATTTTATTACACCCTGGCACATAGGTAAATGTCAAGAGATAATACAAGAACCATGTTCTCATACTGGCTAAATGTGCTGACAATCAGGTTTCATGAAGCCTTCATTGATTTTATCCCATCCTCGAGCATCATTAAATCAAGTCCAAACTCAAATCCCTCATCCCAGTTCCTCAAGTGAAATTTCAACTCATCTCATCATAACTAGAGTCGTGTATGTGAGGTGCTGATCATATCCTTAAGGTAGAGACTAAGCATGCAATATAGCACACAAATCTTTCAAAATAGGGAAATGTGAATAATTAAGTCACGGACCCTAATGACTAAGGCTAGTTAACTCAAAATCTCAAGACCTCATAAACCAAGTGTTCTTGAACATCACTGGTCTTATGTGAAAGTGAATTGTGTCAGGGATTAAATCGACTTATTAGTTAGTTTTTTTAGTTAGTTATTTTATGATTGATTTTTTTTAAAATTTTTAGAAAAAGTTTTTTTTTCAAAAAGTTTTTTTTTGACAAACAAAGGCAAAGAAGTTTTTTTTTTGTTAGAAAAGTTTTGCTTTTTTTTCAAGAGTTTTTTTTTAAAATGGTAAATAAGAAAGGACTTTTTTGAGAAAAAGTTTTTTTTTAAAAAAGATTTTTTTTTGAAACGTTTTTTTTTGAAGAGGGTTTTTTTTGAAATAATTTTTAAGAGATTTTTTTTGTTTTTTAAAAGGGTTTTTTTGAAATATTTTTACAAGATTTTTTTGTTTTTTTACTCACCCCATAATTATTGTATAATATATACAAAAATATGTGAAAGTACGAGATATGGGTAAAATATATATGTAATATATACACGGCCCCTATACTTAGCATGTGCTATGTCCTCATGGCACAAGAAGCAAGAAAAAGACATAGCTCGTGCTAAGCGTAGGATGGCTAATATAATAAATAGTATAGAAGTCGATCCGCCCCCCCTATACTTAGGCTCTGGACAACCTAAGTGTAGAAGAAGAGCAAAAATGGGGCGGACGAGGTCAAGAGGAGAAATGGATGAGTATATATACATGGCGGACATTGGCTCCCCCTATACTTAGGCTCCTGTTGAGCCTAAGTATAATACAAGAGTAAGTGTAGAAGAACCGATGTGATCTAGAGAATATACAAGGAAAGGAGAATGTACAAGAGTGATTGAATCTTCTAAGATGTTGAATCTTGATGCTGCATCTTCATGAAGAGTAATAAGATGTATCTGCTCTGTGCTCACTCTGTATGAAGTTGATGACCTCGACTTGGACTAACTGCTCTTTCGAATCAACAAAATGTTTCAGCAGTTGTCCATTCACCACATGAGACTGTGCACCATCTGTGAGATCAGATATCTCTACACTTCCATTCTCGTGCACTTTCTTAACCACAAAGGGACCCATCCATTTAATTTGAGCTTCCAATGGAACATCTTCAACCTGGCATTGAACAACCATACCTTTTGTCCAAGGACAAAGTCTTTGCACCTAATGTGCTGATCATGCCATCTCTTTACTTTGTCCTTATAAATCAAACTTTTGTCATATGCCCTGTTTCGGATTTTCACGAGCTTGTTCAAGTTCAAGTCTCAACAAAGCTTCCCTAGGTGACAACTCCAGTTAATTTTCTTAATTTCCCATTCATATTTATGAATCAATTCTGCTGGCAAATGGCATGACTTGCCATAGATCATTTCTAAATGGTGAAGTACCCAATGGTGTCTTGTAGGCTGTCCTATAGGCCCATAGAACTTGGTCCAAGAGCTAAGACCAGTTCTTCCTATCGGGACGAACCAATTTCTGCAAAATACTCTTCACCTCTCTGTTCGAAACCTCTGCCATCCCGTTGGACTGTGGGTGGTAAGGACTAGTAACTCTATGCTCAAATCCATAGTCCTTAGCTAAAGATCTCATATCTCGATTAAAAAAGTGGCTACCCCCATCAGATATCAAAACTTTTGGCACCCCGAACCTAGCAATAATATAATCTCTCATAAACTTACAGACAGTCTTGCTGTCTGCGGTTCGGGTTGGGATAGCCTCCACCCACCTGGAAAAATAATCAACCGCCAATAATATGTACTCATGTCCTTGGCTGTTGGGAAAGGGACCCATAAAATCTATGCCCCATGCATCAAAAACATCACAAATAATCATCAGTTGCATGGGCATCTCATCTGTCTGTCCAACTGTCCCTCCCATCCTTTGACAAATCGGGCACGATCACACAAAATCAATAGCATCTCTAAACAAGGTCGGCCAATACAATCCACATTGAAGTACTTTGTGAGCAGTTCTCTTTCCCGAATGGTGTCCTCCAGCCTCAAGTGAATGACAATATGCGAGGACACTCTGGTATTCCTCCTGAGGAATACACCTTCTCCACACACAATCTGGTCCTTCACAGAAAAGGAAAGGATCGTCCCAGTGGTATCTCCTCGAATCCGACTTCAGTCGATCAATGCTGCTCCTAGTCCAACCATGGGGAACCTGCTTGGAGATAAGATAGTTCACCATGTTGGCATACCACGGGAGTAAGTCAATAACACAAATTGACTCATCTAGGAAGGTCTCTCTAATCCGCTCGTGATCAGGAGAATCCTTAAGTTCAATCCGAGAAAGGTGATCAGCCACAACATTCTTCACTCCAAATTTATCTTTAATCTCCAAATCAATTCCTGGAGGAGTAAAATCCACCTAAGAAGACGTGCCTTCACGTCAATCTTTTCCATTAAGTATTGAAAGGTTGTGTGATCAGTATAAATTGTCACCTTAGAGCCCAAAATATATGATCTGAACTTCTCGAGGACCCATACTACTGCGAGCATTTCCTTTTCAGTCACTGTATAATATTTTTGTGTATGATCTAATACTTTGCTCTCATAGTGAATCACAAACAGAATCCCCTCTCGCCGTTGTCCTAACACAGCTCCTATAGTAAAATCTGAAGCATCGGTCATTATCTCAAAGGGGAGAGACCAGTCAGGAGCTTGTAGGATAGGCGAGGCACAAATCTTCCTTTTCAAGAGCTCAAAGGCCTCCAGACACCTGTGATCTACAACGAACTTTGTGTCTTTCCCTAAGAACTCAGTCAGTGGGCGGGCGATCTTTGAAAAATCTTGAATGAATCTCCTATAGAATCCGACATGCCCTAAGAATGACCGCACTGACTTCACATTCGTAGGTGGATCGAGTTTCTTGATCACCTCCACCATGGCAGGGTCAACCTCCATTCCCCTTTTGGAGATGACATGCCCCAACACGATACCCTCTGTCACAATAAAGTGACTCTTCTCCTAGGAGAGTACCAGATTCACCTCTCTACACCTCGTGAGGACTCGGTCCAAGTGCGCTAAACATGTATCAAAAGAATCACCATGGACCGAGAAGTCATCCATGAACATTTCCAGGAAATCTCCCACCATCTCGGTAAATATGGCTATCATGCACCGCTGAAATGTGCCCGGGGTATTGTAGAGCCCGAATGGCATGCGCCTGAAAGCATAAATGCTGAATGGACATGTGAATGTGGCCTTTTCCTGGTTCTCAGGGGCTATGGCCACCTTGTTGTAGCCTGAGTACCCGTCAATAAAACAGAAGAACTCTTTCCCTGCGAGTCTCTCCAAGATCTGATCAATAAACGGTAAGGGAAAGTGATCTTTCTTGGTCGCAGCATTCAGGCGCCTGTAGTCAACAAAGATACGCCATGACGTAGGTACTCGTGTCACGATCTCTACCCCTCCTCGTTGGTGACCATCTGAATTCCCGACTTCTTCGGGACAACATGAAGCGGGGCCACCCACTTGGAGTCAGAAATAGGGTATATAAACCCTGCTTTGCACCATTTCTCAATTTCTTTCTTCAACACTTCCCATAGATTGGGGTTAAGTCTCCTATGAAATTCACGGGAAGGTCTCACATTATCCTCAGTAAAAATGTGGTGCAAGCAGAGAGCGGGCTTGATGCCCACGAGATCCAACACTGTCCAGCCTATTGCTTTGCGGTTCCTGTCTAAGACCTCTAACAACCTAGACTACTGTTCTAAAGTCAAGTCTGAGCTAATGATGACAGGATATCTCTCTTTGGGTCCCACAAGAAAGGCATACATGAGTGTAGGAGGTAGTGATTTCAGTTCTGGCAATGTGGTATAATCAAGCAAATCTGGATGAACTGAATCTGAATCTGGTTCTATGCTGCATGAAGGTGGGCTAAGCTGAGTATTACTCGCCACCAAATCAGAAGTATCGGGAGTCGGATCGTCAAAAATATCCAAACAATCAGCAAAAGCCACATCTTACTTGTCATCTATGTCCCATGATTGTTCCGAAGAGGATGGAACTGACAGATCCGGATGGATCTCTAAGTCATCATGAGAATAGGTTGATGCATCTCTAGCAAGATCAGACAACACCTGGCAAACTGCATCATGCACTATATCCACTCCAGATGAAAGGGTCTCCCTCTGTTGTGAAGGAATCTGTCCCCAAATCCCAACTGTGCGAATCATACTGCAATCTGACTCTGAAGATGAGTACTTTGTACTATTCTCTGAATCAGGTCGCTGACACTTGGTTTGCTTCATCTCAAGGTTCACTTCTCCACCTAGAGAACGGAACTTCATCATTCCCGTACCATAATCGAAAGCTGCACCTGCAGTCCTAAGGGCCGCCCGAGAATGATCTGAGATTCTCTCCAATGACTGGGAGTTTCCATGTCCAAGACTATGAACTCCACCTGATAGTTCTGCCCCTCAATCGAGATAACGACGTTCTTCACTTCTCCCTTAGGTCTCTTCACTGAACGATCTGTGAATCGGAGTAAAGCTCTAGATTTGCGAAGTGGTCCCAACTCCAATTTCTGATATAATGCTAAGGGAAGTAAGTTGATCGAAGAACCGTTATCTAAGAGTGTGCGTGCAAACGCAATGTCGTCAATACGACTCTCTACATAGTGAGCACCCATGTCTCTCTTTTTCCTTGGCAAAGTCTGATTCATGAGACAATAGGTTGTGTCTACTAATAAGACATGTGTCTTTATATTTCGGTTATTTTTCTTCCTGCTAACCCTTCTAGGTGTGCATCTCACCTTAAGGTATTTTTGGAAGGCAGGATGGTTAGCCACATATTCATCAAATGGCACCTTAACTGTGATGTTTTCTTTAAAAAACCGTGCCATATCGGGGTCATCTTTCTGAATCTTTTTGATGCGCTTTCCTGCCATAAGAGCACAAGAGAAAGGGATTGAAGCTAGGGAAACAGAGGATGAAGAGTCTAAATCATGAATTGAAAGATCATTTTTTGACTTAACGGAAACTGAGTTCTTCGTACAAGAATCTTTTTGATGCAACATGGAATCGAAATCAAAACTATCTACAAAAGGTTGTGGAATAGAAGCTGGAGTGGTATCCGCCACAACCGGAGATGCAAGGTCCTCCATAGACTCAGAAGAATATCCATGCTAACGATGCTGCATACGTGCTCTCCTCCTCCTCTCGTCTCCCTGAGTGGAAATCCTCGAATGGTGCTGATGGGGCTCCGAAATATGATGTCTCTCCTCCTCGTCCTCTGATGACTCCTCAGGTAGAGCTCCAGAGATGCCCCTCCTCGTGTCCCTCGCTCGGTCAGGTACGACCACAGTCCTTCTGCTCCTGAGTGACATGTGGTTAGCCTCGTCACACGAAAGAATCTCATGTTCAGATTTAGGAGATGCTTAATAGTATACCTGATCGAAGTGTTGTTGAGAACTAGAAAGGTTCAGGTTATTGGGGTTAGCCTGAACTTGGGCTGGGATCGAGGTAGAGGGTGCAGTCTGCTCGTCTCGCCATCTGGACAGGCGGTTGACATCCACCCGTAAGTCTTGAATCTTGTTCCTGTAGGAACATAGCTCATCAAGTATCTGCTGCTGTATATCCACGGGACTAGACGATGAAGGAAGTGGATAAGACTGGGAAGAAGAACAGGAAGACTGGCCCTGTTGGCCAGTGTACTGCCTTCGTTGCTGCTGCTGGGGTTGCGGGCCCTGCTGGCCTGCTTGGTAATGGCCCTGTCGGCCATACTGGTGGTACTGCTGCCTCTGCTGCTGGGGTGGTTGGAATCCAGGGCTCTGCTACGAAGGAGGTGGTGCGGAGGTGAATGCGGTGTTGTGAAAGGTCGGGGGACGCTGATAGGTCTGTCGGTCTCCCGTGCTTCCCTGCCTGGCAGGGTCCTGAGTATACCATATCCCATTCACCTCCCAAACTGGGGGAGGCTCCTCCTGGACTGTCTCTCCTAATGGAGGTGGCTGCTGGAAAGAGTGGGCATAGGATTGGTCCTGCTCCCACGGCTGGGGTTGCCCTGACACCAACTGCTCTTGAACATGGTGAACTCGGTATATGGGAGCAGAGGGTACAGTCACAACGGGTATCCTTATCTTAGATACCTTCTCAGTCAACTCCTCCATCTGTTTTGGAATTTTGGAGATGCTTCGGTCTAACTCATCAATCCTCTATCGATCTTCTCGACTATAGTAGGCTTGTCTACAAGAAGTCCCACGCTAGGGATTACGTCCTGAGAGAGATCGACTATAGCTGATTTTCCCCCTCCAAATGAGTGTGAATAGGGGGATGGTGTATAGGCCCTGCTGGCCATCTTTGAGCGGCTAGTTTCAGCCATCTGCTCGAATACCATCCAGACAGTATCCGCTCCTCGTGATGTGTAGCTGCCTTCACAGGCAACACTCACTAAACCCTGCATCTCAGGGTTGAGACCAGTGAAGAATGATTGGACCAAGATGTTATCATCTAAATTGTGACAGGGACACTTTTACAGGATGTCCTTGAATCTTTCCCAAGCATCACAGAAGGCTTCATGGGGTAACTGGGAAAAACTTGTAATTCGCGTCCTCATCATGTTAGTTCTACTCAAAGGGTAGAACTTCTTTAGGAATAGGTCCTTGAACTAGGCATAAGGGGTGACGATGATTCCAAGATTCTTTACCCAGTAATCCGCTTTTCCACCCAAGGCAAATAGAAGGGCTTTGAGCCTAATATAATCCTGGCTAACATTATTATGTTTGAGGTTAGCACAGATGAGCTCAAAGTCCCTTAGGAAAGCATATGGCTCCTCAGAAGCATTCCCATCAAAATGTGGCAGCATGTTCAGAAAATGCGGCTTCAACTCAAAATATCCATTGGGTTCGATCGGACTCAAGTAGTTATGAATTTGATATTGTCCGGGGTTATACGCCGCATCCATTGGTGGTTCGACCCCAACATTTAACTGTCCTAACTGAGCTCTCAGTAATGCATGTTGCTGCTCAGATGCAGCTAACCGGGAAAGTATCATTCTCATTGGGTCTTCATGGTTCTCTTCTTCCTCTTCTTTCTTCTTTGGCATTTTAATTGAATCTTCTTTATGTCCTGAATCAGCAATGTGTTCTTGATTAGAAGAGGATTTATGAATCAAGATATTCTCACCGAGGCGATGGTCTTCCTCGGTGAGGTGGGAAGAGAGAAATGGAATGGTTTGAGAGTAACTATCCCGAGAGTGAGTGATCCTAGGCTTAAGAGGGTCATGAGTCCAGGTTGGTCCAAGTTGCGCTTGGACCTTTGAAGACATACTTCTTAAAGGGTTCAACGAGAGATTCACAAAGTCCGAATAAATATCCCCCAATTGGTCATCTTCGATGTCAAAAGAACCGATTAGAACACAATATTCAATGAGGCGCTAGTTCTACGGTGCACCTAAATGTGCGGAGTGAACTCACACAATACAAAGCAATTCAAACCCTCAATTTCACCAACTCAACACGTGATAGCCATAAGGGTTCGGCCGAATTATCTGGTCAATTTTAGTTGGTGAGAATACAATCTTGGAAAGATTAACGAGCTGTTAGGTGCCCGTATTTTCCTACAGACTGGTCCGATTCTTACGACTAGTTTGACCTACTTTCAGCCAGTATAGGAGTAAGTACAGACCGTATAAATACGGCTACTCGTTCCTTGAGGACTATGGCGTCCTCTAAACCTCCCACTCTGCTAAGGAAGTCCGGACCATTTACCGACTACCCGTAAATCCTCACTGAAAAGTAGCTAATTGTCTAAAAAGTAAGAACCAGTAGTAAGTAAGAAATCCAGGCTTGGCTCTATCCTAGGGTCGTCTCTCTCTCACTTGCAAGTAAAACAAACAATGAGGGTTTTATGCACCCGAGAACAAAGGTTATTTTTATTCCAATTATTTTAATCGACCTGCTCAATTCAGTCCCAATTTTAGAGTTAGGTTATCACTTGAAAGTTATATGAACACACAAACACGTCTACCGTTCAGTCCCAATTTCTTTTTGACCTTAAGTTGTAAAACGAGAAGGGAATCGAAAATCAGAATGCAAACGAGAAACTATGATGCATGCTCAGAAGAAGGTATACTTACAGTGAATCCCAGCACTCTTCATGCGTTTATGCAGAACAAAATTTTTAAATATTACACTAAATGCATGCAGATTGAGAAAACCACACCTAAAGAGTATACTATTAGCGAGGAAGAATTGATTTGATTTTGAGCTAAGTAGTACGTGTCTATGTACGTCTCATTATGAATCTTATAGTATATGTGAATCTTCTAAGATATGTATGGCCTAAATTACGATGGGCACAAACAAATTTGAATCAAAACTACCATGTGCCTAATCCTTAATTCACCACTCAAGTCGAGCCTCACCCTCACCGGAGAGTGAAACAAGTCTCGACTTACCACAAATAATGTCCAAGTTTTTTTTCCACGCACGAGCTCTCAAACAAGAGCCGCTATAAAGAAGCAAGCTACATAAATAATTACAATAAAATAATTAAAAAAATTACAAAATTTCTCTCAAAAAAAAATTGCTATTCCTAGCCCTTCAGCAGTCGGCGCGCGTCGCGTCCGTCGACCTCCGATGTACTCCAAGTCCACCAAGCCCTCGCAAGGAAAATGAGATTTATATTAGAGAAATAAACAACAATATATATATATAAAAATATGAAGAGAAATAATTGCAAAAAAATGGAATAAATACAAGTGGCTCGGGGGTCAGACTACCCGAGTAGAGAAAATCTAAATCCAAATTTTTAAATTAATCCCTGAGTTGTTTGCCTCCCCGGCAATGGTGCCATCTGACGAGCCTCTAAATACGATATTTAATTCGAACATGTTGTAGTACGTGTACTTAGCGATTCGGTTAGAACCGAGAGAAGATCTCTGTGAAGAGTGTCTCGTCTTAATTTATATCCCGGGCAAGTCCGAGGTCGAACACAGGGAGGCAAAGGAACAACCTAGAGTTTAACTCGAAAATTAAGATTAAGATTTTCAAAGTGATTTTTTTTAGATTTTTCTAATGTAAAATGAATGCCAAATGTAAATGCGGCTGAATAAAACACTAAGAAAGCATACAACAAGGCCAAATTAATTTTAATGTCAAAAAGTCTAATTTAGCCAAATTATATTTTTCCTAAAGTCCTAATCCAGTGAGGAACACAAAACACATTTTTTTTGTATTTTTAGGAATTAAAATGCAACAAATAAAAATGCACACTTTTTATGGGTTATTTTGCAAAATTGTTCACACAAACAGTAAGCAAAAATTATGAAAAAAATACTGGAATGAAAACATGATGAAATGAGACTACAGCAATTGTTTTGGAATTTTTTGACAAAGTATGATTTTTTATGGATTTTTTAGTGAAAACAGAGTGACAGTGAATAAATAATTTCTAATAAATCCACAATATTAAATTAGTCAGAGTGCAAATTATCTCAAGTAGATATTTTCATGTGGCATACATGAGACTTGAAATTTCACGAAAATGACATATGTGGATTTAATTAAAAATCAAATACTAAAAACACTCTACAATTTATTTCAGGCACAAGACAACTCCACTTTGGATGAAATTTGTATAGTAAGTTAAACACTCTTCAAGGCATCATATACAATTTTTATGCAATTTTTAGAGCAACCCCGTGTGAGATATAAATTTAAGTGCTCAAAATGGGTAAAACACATAGAATTTCAGTTAACTATTTTTAATAAATTCACAATATCTCACAAAACTATAAATAAATATTTAGAATGTAGACAATTAGTTGCTCATCACAATGGCACTTTTCCTTGAATAAAATGACACAAAATTGAGGTCCAAATTAATCCATAAAGACAGGAATCTCTGTGCAATTTCATGAAAGAAACTCACAAGCAAACTATATACATGGACCAAACAGTAATTACAAAAACTTGAGAAATAAAAGATGCAATTTTTACAAAAAAATAGGGAAAAGATGACCTTCTTCTTCCTTGGTTCCTAGGTGGGGAGAACCCAACAAGGGGGAGGGGCGTCAGCGGCATGGGTGGCGGCCGTGGCCGGAGGATGTCGGAAGCGGAGACTGGAGGTGACGGTGTCGCTCTACAGTGGAGGAGCGGAGTCGGTGCAGGGAAGAGGGCAGCCACCTGCGGGTGGCTGCGGGCAGAAGATAGGGGCGGAGGCAGGCCGCTGTGGTGGAGGGCAGCATGGCCGCCTGCTGATGCGAGGCGGAGGAGCGGCGGTGCGGCTGCCGCTGGTGAGAGGGGCGGCGGCGTGGCTGCTTGGTGGAAGTGGAGACGACTTTGGTGGGGGAGGTGGGGCGGAAGCCGTGGAGCTGCTGCTCCACCTTCCGATTTTTTTTATAATAATTTTTTTTTGTTTTACTGCTGAATTAAATTTTTTTTGTTTTAATTATTTTTTTATTTTTTTTAAACAGGAAATATGTACACAAAAAATAGAAGGAAAAAAATGGCGATGTGAAGATGATATAAAATGATGGTGTTGGTGGTAATGTGATAAAAAATTGAGAAAATAACAACGGTGATAAATTGAAGGGAAAATTTATCTAAGATGAACGCGGTCGTCGATGGTGTGCTCACGAGAGCAGGGTCTTTGCTCGAATCGCTGGCGTGCGATGAGCTCGAGCAGCGCACGGTTGCAGCTGCGATGTTGGCCAAAAAACCAACGGATCTCACCGGAGAGAGGGTCGTCGTCGCTTGACCGCGGTTGCGTCGCTGTCACCGATTCAACTATGGTAACTAGGCTCTCCTCACATAAAGATGGATCAAGGGCAAATTGAGGAGGATGGGATGTATATAAAGATGATGGAATGAGAGGTTATTAAAATGGTGGGAGGTTATTTTATTAATGGAGTTGAATGGGAGGTTTATAAAATGGTGGGGTTGAATGGAGGTTGGTTGTAGGATGAGTTGAATGGTGGTTATTGTAGAGAATGTAAAATAAATAAATAAATGAAATAAAGTTGGCTACTTTAATTATAATAGAATAAAAAAAGAAGAAAATAAATAGTGGAGAATTTACAAGGGAAGACAAACAACATGTACATTTTTTTACTTTTCTAATATGTAATTTTTTCTGTTTTTTTAATAAGAGATATTTACAATAGAAAAATACAGTAAAATAGTATAATCAAAATAAAACATAACCATAGTTTTTTATATTTTTATTAATTAGGAAAGATAAAATAAAAAATGAATAAAGAATGAATATATACATAATATACAATGTACATCTAGGTCCCAAAACCCAACTTTTGCAAATGAGCTCTGATTTTAATGAAACCACTTCCGTTGGATAGGTAGTTTTCTAAATTGAAGTTTAAAAGTGAGTTTGGTGAATTTGGAGTTCAAACGGAGTGAGAATTTAGCTTGGAAGTTGGACTTTACGGCTTTTTCTCTTTAGGATCTAGGACCATTTATTTGAGGTAAAATTTGTTTTGTATTTTTGTATTTTTACTTACATTTTTATAAACAAGTTAGAGAAAGAATTAGCCAAAAAAGAGTTGAAATAAAATTATTAAAAATCCATGAAGTTTTGGGCTATTTATAGGTGAAAAACTCCTTTAATTTGCGGCTTTTTTAGTGTTAATTTATTTTATACAATCTAATATACAATAATTAGTGTGTTTTATTTACAAGAGTTATTTTGTTAATTTATTGATTTTATGGACATTTTTCTGGGATTTTACTCGGGGATTTTGCTAAGATCAAGATATTACAATGATGAATCACGGATTCATCAGCAATCAACAATAAAAAGGAGCCGAGAGAATATCTCTATAAAGAGTTCTCGGTTAAATTTATACATGGGCAAGTCCAGGGTCAAAGACATGGACATGAATAAATATTTAATTATATGAGAGTCAAGTATCTACTTAAGTAATTTATAGACTATCTAGGTCAAGTAAGTTGCAAAGGACATAATGTATACAATTTTTAAATTAGCTTACGCAAATATATTATATGAAACATAATGATGCAATACAATCACAGAAGAGATGCACAATTGACAAACATTCTTCTGATTTAAGCAAGTAAATTACTTGTGAAACCAATTAAGATACTAATGAACAATCTATATAATATAGAAAGCAACTCAACCTTAATAAAATTCAATTTTAAATTAATATCATGGCTTAATAGATAAAATTAATCACTAAAATTTAATACATCAATTATATATCAAATCATCAAATAAATTACAATAAAATAAAAATCATAGAATTAGTTTTCAAATAGCACCACTTTCATTAAATTTGGATATGTGGTTCACAAGATATCAACAATACAACACAAGGGCATACATGTAAACATAATTTATTTAATTACAAACATGTCCCAATTGGACTAAAATGCATTTACAAAATGTTGCATGGGTGTAAATATAAATTTATCAGGCACGAAGCTTATCTATAAATTTGATGAGTTTTGGGGCTGTTCTACCAAATCTCTACCCTCAGGTGCATGCAACAAGTGATCGGGTTAGGTTCGGGAGGCTTCCATGATAGAGCCATGTGTCATGCACTGGTGCTTTGGCAGTTGGTTCGGGTGCTCCAAATCTAAGGCTTGAAGCACTGCTTCAGGTTTTGCCTTGAAGGGATATACACGTTGGATATGACTAGGAAGATGAGATCGGATGGTATCTATATGTCGAGTTTTTCCTCTTTCCTTCGTAGATGGAGGAAGAAGAGTGGAGCTTCGGTGATAGTTGTCACCCTCCTCCTTGCTATTCTGTGTTGTAAGAAAGTTGTGGAACCCTCCTGAAGATATGGCGAAGAAGAAGGAGACCTACCACGACCAGACTATCATTGCATTGCTTTATTGATGGAGATTTTCATATTTTTAAAATGGAGATCGGATCTTCATTAACTTTTCTAACCGTTAAAGATCTCTTTTTACTATAAACTTTAGCAAATGACTACCAAGCAGAAGAACAAAGCAGTGAGGTGAAACAGAGGGCTTCTGGAGGTGAGGGAATCAAGCCCTAATGGCTTCTTCTCCCTTGTAGGAAAAAGAAGGCATCATGGATGAAGACAACCATGGAAAATCGAGAAAATTTAATTACAGTGCACTAGTGGAGGATGGAGTCAAGGCAAAGGTGATTGAGATCTTTGAACAGAGATTAATCATGGAATGACAATGGAATAAAATAGGGAAAACATGAAGAAAAAAATAATTGAAATCATACATGGAACAAGATTAGACTAAGAAGTATGGATCTAGGTGTCTACATGACTTGTGGAGTACCTATAAGGATTCTCCAAGTCATTGCAGATCTCCAAGGCCTACTGGGATCGCTCGAGCAACACCAAATGAAGGTCTGCAGCTTTGCTTACACGGCAAGGCTCTCGATGAGATTTTACCTCATCATCACTCACTCTCTCATCGATTCTTAGTCACAATAGGATGGAAAGGTTAGGAGGAATCTCGTGAATGGCGGGATCGGGTCAACAATTGTTGGAGTTGGATTTTTGAGATGGTATAAGTTTGATGGTTGACGAATCGAGGCAATGGTTTCAACCACCATCAAGTGGTGCAAGTGAAGGAGAATGGTATAATAAGGAAATGGGCGAAGATGGCTGATGTGTTGGTATAGATTGAGGGTGGAATCGACAGAAGTGGACACACGGTGGAGGTTGGAGAATTAGGTGAAGTTGGTGTTGATGAAGAGTTGAGACTCTTTGAGGTTGAGGGGACAGAGGTTGACAATGATCATGGATCATTAGATTAGATCCAACAGTCATAAATTGGGTGCGGGTGAAAGGTTGAGATGCGAGATGAAGAACAATCAAGAAGTTACTGTTTAAGCATAGGTGAGTGAATCAGAGCAACTTATCAGAGTCAATCTAACGATAGAGAATAAAACACGCTTGAAAATAAAGAATCGGCCCAACAAATTCTTTGATTGGGTCACGTGACCTAATTAAAAAATAAGGAAATGAATAAATCTGTGAAAAATATAAATAAAATAATTAAAATTGATTTAGAAAAAATGTTCAACTTGAAAGTTGTAGATCTCAGAACTCAAAGAGAAATAATGTCAACTATACAAAGTAAATATTTTTTCATGTAATTTAAACTAATAAATTTTTTATTGTACTTTCTTTGCTTAATTTTCGAATATTTATTTTATAAATTATGTTAAAATAATTATGTACACAATTAATCTAATTTTTATTTTATTTTTAATAAATAATAAACACATAAAATATAGGCACAATAATAAGATTATTAATATATAATAATTATAGACATTTATTTACAACACATAATTAGTTAATTAATGTTAATTGTTAGTAAATTTTATTGGTTTTCTTAAATCTATGGAGATTATAAAGATAAATAATGTAGATGAATATGGGATTCATCACTCTTGCCCAAATGACAAACCAACAATTTGTGGCATTTGGGAGAAGAATTGGATGTCAAAAATGATTTCATACTTAGATTTCATTCAAAGAACATAGCTATAAAATATTAATATTTCACTAATTATTTTTTAGTAATATAAAAAATACTTACTGATATATCATAAATCAAGTCCTCAATAATTGTGAAAAAGTTTCATGCAATTCTGATTGTGTGGCCTCAAGAAATTAGATTTCTTCATAGGGGGAGTTGGAAGAGGACTCGAACGTTTTAAATTAGAAAGCATGTTTGTTTCATATTTCCTTTATTGAATTATTCATTTTGTTGTCTGAAAAGCAAATAGAGATTGTGAGGTCGATTAGATCGATTTCGTCACTTGACTAGATTGTTGTATTAAGCATTATCGAAATTAAAAATGTTTTAAATTCCCAAATTTTTGGAGTTATTATATAGTAAAATATGCGATTGAAAGACGATAAAAATTCTTAGCAAAAAGTACCAATTATGTTTTCATGAATTAAAATGGTGAAGGTGACTAGGCTTGGATATGCTAATTGGTTTCTTAATTGACACCCTGTGTCGCATTTGCAGTGGAAGAGCTTCACATTTATTAGACATGTTAGCCCAAGGGGAACCACTTCTACAATAGATGTTAATGTAATCTTTTATGTATCAATTAAAGTTAATGATTTATTTCACTCCATGTTTGATATTAAATGAATGAATGTACTATAAGGTCTCTTAGTATAATTAGGGTTATGTGGCCGACCTCTTGATGTAGGTCCTCTACATAGGAGTAGAGATTCGTAGATGGTAGATAAGTTGGGTCAAAGAGTTTACTTAATGACATTGAGATAACTAAGTGCTTTGTCGTTTACTGTCAAGATATAGGCACGCATCCTCTGACCGGAGACAGATGTATTCCTATATGCCTAAATATGTACATTCGAGAGACCAATAGGTTGATGACCTAATCAAGGTCTATACAACAGCAAGCTGGCATGCATACACGGGCATATGCGTAATACAATCTCTAAAAGGGATCATACAAGTTCACTTTAGATCGGAAGACATGAGCACACTCATGAGGTGTTGGGACCAATCAGATATCATGCATGATCATCTTTCTTTAGAAGCATGACAACTATGATATATGCTTTTGGAAAGTTTGTGATTGATACCAACTCCCAATTACCAAATGAGAAATTTAATGATAAAACTTTAAAGAAGACAATCTAAAAGAAATCTAGAACTTTCTAGTATATTCTAGGTCTTTCGGTATGTAGGATGTACATGTATTAGAAATACTTGAGGATGATGTGATCATAAATGGTTGTATAACCATGATGCTTCTAATTTGACAGAGTGATGAAACATGTTTGGATTTTTAGTTACTCCTCTTGGTACATAAGTCATCTAATCTTAGTCCAAATGTTGGACATTGATCTGAATGAGAATCATATGCAAAGAGAAGATTAGATTTATGGCTTTAATTTAATCACACATATTTGAGAGGTACACAATATTTGGATTTGAGATATGAACTCAATATCCAAGTCACTATACATGGAACGTACAATTGCCCTGTCCTTATCTCCAGGTATTTGCAGAGAAAGCACATCATTCTAGAAAAAGTTGAGGAATAATTCCATTGTTAGTATGTATATTTGATCATTGAGAAATTAATGATTAAATGTGATTTAATTATAATGTTAATATGAATACATTCATATTATTTAGATGCATGAGAATGATGATCCATGATAACTAAATATGATTTAATTATCATGTATATGAATAATGTGGATAGTACTATCCATATTAATCGTATATATTATAAATGTGATTTATAATATAACAGAGAGAGATATTTCTAAATAATATTCACAATTTAAATATTGATGTTAATTGGATTCATATTGGATAATTAATTAAGAATACAATTTACATTTTATTTTGGATGTGTGAATATGATTCACAATTTCCAATGGCATGATTGAAACTATCACAAAATATTTTGGAATTATTTTTGTGAAATTATATACAATAAAAGTTGTATAATATGAAGGATTATATGAGTTATGGGATCTAATATAGTTGGAAAGAATATGCCCTTCCATGAGAGGAGATTGGACGACCACACTTGATTTAAGACTAAAGGTCGTCGTCCTCCTTTAATTGGAAGGAGGCTTGTCTCCTTCCTAATCATTCATGGTACATTGATCTGATTGAATTAATTTATATTGATGATTATTCAATATAATTTTATATTAATTAAATTAATTGTTGTGTTTTTGACAACATAATCATGGCTGTTGAAAGAAACGCAAATCAATCTCAATCATCGGTATTGTGTTGTCCATGGATTGTGATCCATGGACTCTCAAAATATTATAAAAGAAGAGGAAACCCAAGATCTACTTTTGACATAATAGAATTCACAAGCTCTCTCTCTCTCTCTCTTTCTCATCATCGTACATGCCCCCCTCTAAAGTGGTCGTCCACTTTTTTACCTAGAGGATCATTGTCATCAATACACCGTCGTGTTGCCACTTTGACTACTTGTGGATCTCAATATTCTTTGGTGCTTCTTGTACACGAAGAATACCTCTGATTTCATGCGAAGAAATCAAGAGATCCGTTGCTTGGATCTACATCCTGGATTGTGAGAGGGACGCATCTCATCAACATGCTCACAAGCGTCTCCTCCGCAGGTTGGACTTCAGACTGATGGTCTTTTCCATTAGAATCTTCGATTGGAACCACACTTCAAGAAGTATTATGATATCTACATGAAATGATTCGAGAAGTGTTCTCGGTTCATGTGGTTTCATCGCTTTATTTTTTTTAAATCAAGCTACCCCGAGCAGTTAGTCTGACTAGTCGCTTCCGATCATATATGATGTGATCTTCACACTTTCGTGATGTGCTTAGGTTTTTCCCATAACCTTCAATGTTAGTATAGGTCTGCATGACTAGGCTAGATCTGTTTTAAGTAAGGGTTTCAAGAGAAGTCATGGCGTACTTTAACAACTAAAATTTGAATAATAAATTATACAAAATAAGGGTGTATACTATATGACAACATCAAGTGCTCAAGATTGAAATGCTTGGATTGGTTGATTGTCATCGTTTTTATTGGAATAAAACTGAGATAATAATCAAGTATCATTGTTAAATCCATTACTAAGATTAATCATGGGAATATTATTTGAAATGATTCATCATTAACTTAAATAAAATATGGACAAATCATAGGATGACATCGATGGTCTTCTGTCATTGCAGAGAATCTATTACAATGGGTTGTAATTTTGAATATGCTCATACGTAGTCAAGACTCCAAATACAAATTCACAAGGATTGGATTCATAGTTTCTCGAAAGAGATGGGTCATATGCGTAGTGACCCTAATATTGTTCTCCACATTACTTTAATTTACAACATGCTAACTCCTTATACGTGAGGATGTTGGTGTTGAAAATCGAAATGAGAATGCAAGTTGGGCTTGTAAGGTGGAAAGAGTTCCCGCTTCTTTCACTTAGTTGCATTTTCTCATATTATTGGGTCGCATTGAAACTTAAAAGGAGACTCAGATCTTATAGTGAGACCATAGGATTGGCTTCTCTCATGCTTTGAAAGCTTACATGGGAAAAACTTTCAATGTATGAAAAAAACAAGAGCATCTTGTTTTAAAAATATTAAAATATTTAATTTCCTTAATCAATATTTATTTGTGTATTCTTTTATGAATTAATTTCTTTTATTTTTAGAAGAAATATATCAACCTAGTTAACAAGCTGTTTGAGGTTAACTAGATGATCGGTCCAAATTATTCAGATAGGATCCATAATTCAGAACTTCTACTTGAGATAGAGAGCATAGTGTATGTGCTCTCTTCTGTAAACTATGAGAACAATCAGACAGAGGATACCCATGAGTTGAACAAGAAGTGGGACGAGGATCAATTGATCACTCATTGCAATATTGTTGGATCATTGTCTAATGTTCTTTAGAAGAAACGTATAGACATTGCACCCGATCAAGACATCCTTCTGAATCTGAAGATGCGTGGAGAAGTGAAACACACTCTTTCTTCATTAAGGTCCACTAAGGACATTATAAGGAAAGAATATCCCTCATGAAATACATTGGTTGCACATATCAAAAAGAAGCACAACAGGAAGCGTGAGTCTCAGAAGTGTCTCATCCAAGAGAAGAAGAAAGTTCAAACTATTGATCAGTCTTCTAATGGATAGACACATACAGCATTCATAGAGATGGATGTATATCATCATAGATGTAATCTAGGATTCTGGAAGGGTAGCCATCCAGAGTATTATTGACATGAATGGCTGGTATGAAGTTCATAACAAGACTAGAACAACAATCGTTATGTTGATCGATCACCTAATCAAACAATAATCAACCAACAATGTGACTTAAAATAAAGTGCGTGTGAGTCAAAATTTATATAACTCTACACGAAATTTTCATAAGCATAAGTATGGTAAAGCGTCGAAAAGTTAGCCATGTGAGCCCAAGGCGAACCATTCTTACAATAAATGTTATTGTAATGTTTGATTTATCAATAAAAGTTACTGGTTATTTCACTCCTTATATAAGATAAAATGAATGAATGCACTATTAGGTCCCTCTATACAATTAGGGCTTTGTACCATGGCCATTTTGATGATCATACAGTTGTTGATTCAATGGTTGAATCATAGAATCTGGTGTTTGGATGAATATCTAAGGAGTTAGATTGAGGGCTCATCATGCGCCATCAAATGATTGTTAAGAGATGATCTCTAGCCTGAGTAGGAGATGGCAATTCTTCCTCATTGGCTGATATCTGACCGACCTTTTTATGTAGGTCCTTTGCATGGGAATAGAGATTCGAAGATTTCAGATTAGTTAGGTCAAGGAGTTGATTTAACGAGATCAAGATAACCAAGTTCTATGTCATATACTATCAAGACATAGGCACACATCCTATGACCAAAGACAGATGTGTTGCTATATGTCTAAGTATGTACATTTGGCAGATCAATAGGTTGATGGACAAATCAAGGTCTATACACCGACGAGCTAGTGTACATATGAGGGCATATGAGCGATACAATCTCTCAAACGGATCATACAGGTTCACTTGTGAACCGGAATACATGACCTCACTCATGAGGTATTGGGACTGATCAAATTACGCGCATAATCATTGTGCTTTGGAATCATGACAAGAATTTCAAGGTATGATATGTGCTTTTGGAAAGCATATGATCGATACCAACTCCTAATGACCGAATGAGAAACTTAATGATGAAACCCTAAAAATAATAGTGTAAATTTATCCTTGTCTTCGGATTTATCATAGGTCCTCCAGTATGCACGATGTACATGTATTAGGAATACCTGATGGTGATGTGTTCATAAACAATCGCATAACATGACGCTTCCATATCGATGGAGTGATGAAACAAGTCTATATTTTAGGGACTCCTCTCAGTAGATAAGTGATCAGATCTTGGTCCAAATGTTGGGCATTGATCTAAATGTGATTCAGATGCAACGAGAAGATTAGAATTACACCCTTAATTTAATCAAGCATCTATGAGAAGTCTATCAGATCAGGAATTGAGATGTGATCCCAGTATCCAAGTCAATATACGTGGAATGTACAACCGCCATGTCCTTATCTCCAAGTATCTGTGGGAAGGTGTATTATTCTTGAAATAGTTCGAGAATAATTCCGTTGATAGATTAAATCCAAGCATTGAGAAATGGATAATTAAATGTAATTTAATTATCATGAATAATGTGAATTTTATTAATATTATTTAGATGCATGAGAATGATGATCTAATATATTTAAATGTGATTTAATTATTATGGATAAGAATAATGTGGATAGCACTATCCAATTATTCATACGAGAGAGCCTCTTGTAATTTATATTTGTGATTAATTATTGATGTTAGTGGGATTCACATTGAATAATAAATTGAAATTATAATTTACATTTCATTTTGGGTTGTGAATGTGATTCACAAATTTCCATTGGCATGATTGCAATGTTCATAGGATAATATTGAATTATTTTTGTGAGATAAGTTACAACAAGTGTTGTTGTAAATATATTTTCATGAGATAATGTAATTATCTACAAGGTAATTTATTTAATTTGAAATTCATTTATATTGATTATTCAATTTATATTTAATTTACTTATTTGTCGTTGTTTTTTTTACAACAAAATCTTGGCCATTTAAAGAAACACAAATCAATCTCATCCATTGATTTGGTGTTGTCCAAGGATTGAGATACATGGGCTCCCAAAATACTATATAAGAAGAGGCATCCCTTTATCTTAAAGTTACATCAACTATTTCTCTCTCTCTCTCCCTCATTCTCATGCCACCCTCTCTCTGTCTTGAGTGTTCGTCCACTCCAACCCTAGAGAGAAGGTTATTGCTGTAGTCGCATCGTTGTTGTGTTGCTGCCTTGACTACTCGTGGATCTCCATCTTCATTGGTGCACCTCACTCGTGAAGAAGATATTTGATCTCGTGAGATGATATTAGGAGATCCATCGCTTGGATCAACTACTTGGATTGCGAGAAGCACATGATTCATGTCCGTGCTCGCAAATGTCTCCTCTAACAGATCGGACTTGAGATACGATGTCTCTTCGTTTAAAGACTCGATCACAACTACGCTACAAGAGGTACTCCTTTTTCTATTATGTCATTTAGATGAAACGATCGGAGTAGTGTTCTCGGATCATATGGATTCATCGACTAAAATTTTTAAATTCTATTGTACTGAGTAACTAGTGCTTCTAGTCGCTTTCGAACGTATATGATGCGATCCACAAACTTTTGCAATGCACTTAAGGATTCTCCCATATCCTTAATGAACAATGGGAAGCAAACATGGGAAGTAAATTATTACTAATTATTGCTAATTAATTATATTTTTTTAGATTTTATTTATTTTTATGCGATTTTTTAATTATATTTAATTTTTATGGTTTTTAATTGTTTTTTTAAATTTTTTTAAATTTAATATTTTGCTTTAATTTTGAAACTTTAAATTCCTTTTTATTTTTTAAATATGCTAATTAATAATATAGATAATAATATATTTAATAAAATATATATAATAGTTTTGTAGGTTTTTGAATACATAAAAGAAAATCAAAATAAAAATAAAATATTTTTGTGTTTTTAATATATTATCTTTTTAGGTAATTTTTATGTTAAAAATTTTACTTTTTATGGATTTTTAAGGTTGAAAATTTACAAGAAAGAAAATATATTAAATTCTCAACCTTGTTTAAGGTTTAATAAATATTTATAAGTTCAAAATTAACCACTAAACTATTTTTAATGTATATTATATAATAAAGAAAATTCAGAAACTAAAATATATACTTTTATATTTTTTTGAAAATTTTGCAAATATTTATATTTTTTTTAGAGTTTTGAGATTTTTATTATTTTTATTTTTTAGTGCTTTTCTGGTATGTGGTAGAATATAATAAAATATACTAATATAATAATTTTGGAATTTATGGATTTATACTTAAATTTTTATGGATTTTTAAATGCTAATCGGGGAAAATAGAAATGTTTTGATATTTTAAAAATAGGAAAATTGGTTTAAATGCCTTATGAAAATTAGATGTGATCAAGAAAGTTTCCATGCATACAACATACTTTCATTCATTTTTTGGCATAAAAGAAGAATCTAAAAAGAAATACAAGAAAATAAAATATACAACAGATACAGAGTTTATTGTATTTTTTTTAAACGAAATAAGCATTTAATAATATCCATAAAGTCCAAGGATATGCAAGCAAAATGTTCAGACTTGCCTCATGTGGGGGACCACATGAGGTGACATGCCAGAGAACCTAGATGCAACTACAATAAAGTTCAAGGGTCCTTTTGCAAAATATCTTAAATAGTTTTGCATGTGATATTTAATTTACAAGATTAAGAAGTAAATACAAAATGTGGGAGCGGCTTGGCACAAATATACCAACAAGTGTGTGCCTCCTCACGTGGTAAGCTTCTTATCCAATGGTCGGGGGCACTTCACTGGAGATGATCGGATTGTTCTGTTTTGCTTATGCCATTATGTGATAGGGAGGCTAGTATTAGATCCTCAAGTGGATCATTGTATCATTGGCTCCATGATCTGACGGCCACAATCCAGACTGGGATAAGCTCCTCATCCAACGATATCTTCTTCTCTAGAAGAACATGGAGGAAATTTGAGTTTCAGCTCCTTCGATCAGGTCTCCTTCACATCTCCACCACCTCAGGAGCACAAGGAAGACTCAAGAGGAAACTGGAACCCGACTGCAGCTGCAGATGGCATAAATACACTCTAAGCCTCATCAAAGAAGGCATTAGGTCAAAGAAGCTCTAGTTGTCTGGAGATGAAAAATAGTAGTTGAATACCTCTCAAAATGAGTTGTTTTATACTGGTACCTTCACAGTCCTATTCATGGATCGAGGGGTAAAGTCCCTGATTGATTTATAAGGTGGGAAAATAAGGGATGATGCAAAATCATCGGATCTCTGGTGAGCGGTAGAGGTGGAGATCCGTTGGACTCGATCTGTGTAAGATCGAGGTGGATGGGTGATCTAGAGTGATGTAGATGCAAAGGGGATTGTGATGTAAGTGTTGGCGAGTCGGAATAGTGAATAAATTAGTGGGAAAAGATGTTGGAACCTAGAGCTATGGCAAACTACAATTTGTGATTTTAACGAGAAATAAAATGAAATCAAAGAAAATAAAAGGCATGGCTACACTAGAAATGAAACTAAGTACCTAAAGACCTAAATTAGTAGCTCAATCTTGGTCAGAAGACCTGGGAGTAGAGACCACCATGATCTTACTTCGACGATGGTGGAACCGGTCTCCTCCACCCATCTCCTCTACCTAGATCCACATGCACACCTTCCTTCAACTAAGACATACCCATCATTGGTTCTTGGGTTACGAGTGGTTAGAAATGGTTATAAAAATTTTGATGGAGGCAAAGGAGTTTATTTTATAGAGATTATGGAGAGGGCATCTTCAGTCAAGGATTGCACACATATCAAGGGTGTAGCGGAGGCTATGTGCAAAGAGAGATGGAGGATGGTGTTGTGCACAATATTGATGAAGGAACAAAGGTGAATGGAGTTGTCGATTTCGAATAAAAAATCAGGGAAGAGAGGCTCCTCATTTGTTCGAACAGTACTTGGGTGACTCGGGTCTGTACGAGGGGGGGTTTACCAGGCGGATCAACACTCCGAGGGTGTTCATTACTCCATGTGGACAACCTAGAAGACAAGAAATGGTGCAAAAAATTATTTATTCAATATAAAATAACAATTGAATTTATTTAAAATTTCTTAAATCATGAAAAATGTTTATTATTTTCCAAACTTTATTTCATGTTTTTTATTTATTTTTACAACCTTATTTAATTGGTTTTGATATTTGTGTATTATATATGTATAGGTATGTATTCTTGTATAGTAAGTATTAGTATTTTACTTTGTATTTTTATACTTAATGTCATACTCACAAAATATATATGTATAAATATTTATAATAGTAAATAATACATATTTGCATATTTTACTGAATTTTTATAGAATTGTATGATTTTATTTGTAAGAATAAATAATTATGTTCATTTACAACTTTGGTATATTATACTTATGTTTTATGGTTTATTATTTATTTTGTCATTTTTAATTGCTTTCTAATTTGTATTTATATTTTTAAAATTCTATATATATTGATTGAAAAATATATGGAGATTAAAGTTGTAAAGAATAAAATAAATTAGTTATATATACATATGAACAAATACAATACTACCCCGAAAATCTTACTTTTGCATATTAGCTCCAATTTCAATGAAACAACCATCATTTGATAGATAATTTAATTTTAAATACAATGGAGGTAAGTTTGGTTCAATATCAGTTGATATGGAGAAGATATTGATCAATGAAATTATGTTTGTTGCCTTTTCATTTAGTGTACCAAGTGTATTGTTCATTATTTATTTTGGCTAATATTTTTAATATTTTCTACACATGAATATGTATAAGATTTGTGTTGAATACTTTATTATTTGAAGTGTGTATAATGATAAATAATATAGCAGAAATTGGGCTATTTATTAAGCATATTGCACATTAAAGAATTAGTGTTTCTTTGTATATTTGTACAGTGTTTTGCCCTATCTCCCCCTTGTGACACCTGCAGATTCGAGTTACCCATTTACACAACACTCACATATTATATTCCTAATTTATCGCATCAGGTTACTAAAATTTGAAGAAAATTTCTCACGTTTCGAATGACATTCACATTTTTATAATAAGCCATAGAATGACACATGTCACCAAATTCACTTTTGTATTAATTGCCATGTAAAGTTAACAATAGAAACTGCATTATGTACATGTATCCAAAAATATATATGAGAAAGAAAATCAATTACATTATCATGTACAAAAACTATAACATCTGAACCGTCAAAAGTAACTACGGAAGCTCGATATCCAGCTGTCTATCTTCTAATTCATAGGTGCCTTGGTTGCCATCCATGTTTGGAACAAGAGAAATGTCAACACAAGTTGAGTACAATCTAACTTATAAAAAATAACATGTATTTCATTGTTATCAAAAAGAGGAAAATAGATAGGGTTTGACATTTAAATTTAACAAGATACTTACAAGGAAATTGGTTTTTCAAGTTGTTCCGTATGAGTCCCATGTTCATCCATTACCCCTTAACTTTCCATCTGTAACTTTTACATTTATTTATTATATGATCCATGTGTAGGTTATCATCTTTAAATCACATATAACTTAGTGGAAGGTTCTTGGGATTGTAGATGACGAATCTCTGATCTGATATTAGTATTTATCTAATTTCTCAAACCTAGTGGACAATATGTGGTCTTGGTCTGAGTGTGACCTCACACTATGACTCAAAGGTGTGAAGAATACCTTATCCGGTGGAGTATAATGCATCTTATCTAGGTTCCCAATATATCCACTAGCTTCTCCAAACATCCATAGTAGTAGTTCTGAATTTCGATCAAATGGCGATGATTGATGATTGATAATTTCTTTCTCACGATCTTTTCCATGTCAGACTTACTGGCATCCCAAAAACATACTCTCAAGAACAATACCAAACTCAACTGTAACTAACCACAACTGTAATAAAACTCAACTCCATCTAACAACGATCCCTTCTTTGCTAGGTGACGAGTCGCTAGATACGGTAATTAATTCGAGCACGTTGTAGCACATGTACTTAGCGATTCGGTCAGAACCGAGAGAAGGTCTCCGTGAAGAGTGTCTCGGCTTAATTTATATCCCAGGAAAGTCCGGGGTCGAACACAGGTAGGCAAAGGAACAACATTGGGAATAATTTGAAAATTAAGTTTTAGATTTCCAATGTGATTTTTTTTATATATTTTTTATGCAAAAATCAAATGCTAATGCAAGATGCGGCTGAATTAAGTTAATAAGAAAGTATACAACATAGCCAAATTAATTTTAATGAGAAATTAATCCAATTTAGCCAAATTATATTTTTTCAGTAAACTTAATCCAATGACGAATGCAAAACATATTTTTTTAGAATTTTCAGGATTAAAATACAATAATGAAAAATGCACACTTTTTATGGGTATTTTTGCAATTTTCACACAAACAGTAAGCAAAAATTATGAAAAAACTATTGAAACTAAAACATGATGCAAGGAGACTACAGTAATTTTATTGGAATTTTTTGACAAGTTATGAATTTGTTATGGATTTTTTAGTGAACATAGAGTGACAGTGAGTAAATAATTTCTAATAAATCCACATTATCAAAATAGTTAGAATGCAAATTATCTCAAGTAGATATTTTCATGTGGCATACATGAGACTTTAAATTTTGCAAAAAGAAAATACGTGGATTTAATTAAAAATCAAATACTAAAAACACTTTACAATTTATTTTAGGCACAAGACATCTCCATTTCAGATGAAATTTGGACAGTACGTTAATCACATATCAAGGTATCATCTCAAATTTTTGTGGAATTTTTACAGCAACCATTTGTGAGATATAAATTTAATGGCACAGAATGGGTAAACTATGAAAAAGTTCAATTGCACAATTTTATTTAATTCATAATATCTCACAAAAAATACAAATAAATACCCACAATGTAGAGAATTAGTTGCTCAACATGAAAGAATTTTTCATTGAATATAAAGATGCATAACAAGTGTCCAAATCAACATACAAACATAGGGGTATCAATGCAAACTCAGAAAATAATATTTACAACAAAAACATGTACAGGGACCATTCCGTAATTATAGAAACTATAATAGAAAGTTCTGCAATTTTTAAAATTAAAAAAATGAAAACTCACCTTCTTCTTCCTTAGAGATACGATTGGGGAAGATGAACCAAAATGGGGTAGAGAGCGGCGCCGGCGGCGTACGGAGGAGGAGCGGTGAACCGACGGAGGTTGGGAAGGGCGGCGCCGCCCGCACGCACGGCCGCGGCAGCGCCGTTGGCAGCCGTGAGCGAGCTGGCGAAGGCGTGGGAAGGGCGGCCACCTGCGGGTGGTTGCGGGCTGAAGTCGGAGGAGGGCTGAGTGGCAGCGGGGAGGGGGCACCTCAGAGGCGCGGCGGGCCTTGCTGGCGGCGTGGGAGGCGGAGCCACGCGGCGGCTACGGGGGCCGCGCACGGCGGTGATGGCAATGGGGAGGTGGGGCGGCGGCCTTGGAGCTGCTGCTCCACCTCCGTTCTTTTTTTTTGTTTTTTTTTATTTTTATGCTGTAATATCTTTTTTTTGTTTTTAATTTTTATTTTTTTATTTTCTTTAAACATGAAATAAAATGTACACAAAAAGGAAGGAAAAAAATTGAGGGTGTGAATATGGTGGTGATGTGATAAGGATATAAACAAATGAAAGATTTTCTGCCTCCTTTTTTTTATTTTTTTTGTAAATAAAAGACAAAAAAAACTCTTTTTTTTAATTTTTTTTAGATTTTGTTAAGACAGGGAATGCATATGATAAAAAAAATGATGATGGTGATGAAGATGAAGAATAAACAAATGGAGGATGTGTGGTGATGATATGATGAACTAAAAAAAATTACAAAGGTAAAAATAAAGACAAGATGAAACTAAAATTACCTACGATGAACGCGGGCGCCTATGAAGTGCTCACGAGAGCACGGTCTTCGCTCGAATCGCTGGCGTGCGATGAGCTCGAGCAGCGCGCGGTTGCGGCTGCGATGTTGGCCAAAAAAACAAACGGATCTCACCGGAGAGAGGGACGTCGTCGCTCGACCGTGGTTGCGTCGTTGTCACCAATTCAACTCTGGGAACTAGGCTCTCCTCATATAAAGATGGATCAAAGGCAAAAATGAGGAGAATGACATGTATATAAAGATGATGGAATGAGAGGTTATAAAAGTGATGGAGTTGAATGGGAGGTTGTATTATTAATGGAGTTGAATGGGAAGTTGGAAAAAAATGGTGGAATAATGGAGTTGAATTGGTGGTTATTTGTAGAGAATGGAAATTAAATAATAAATAAATAAATAAATAAAGTTGGCTACTTTAAATACAATAAAATAAAAAGAGAATAGAAATAGTGGAGAATTTACAAGGGAAGACAAACAACATGTACACACATTTTTTTACTTTTCTAATATGTAATTTTTTTTGTCTTTTTAATAAGAGATATTTACAATAGAAAAATATAGTAAAATACTACAATTAAAATACAACACAAGTATGATTTTTTTGTATTTTTATTAATTAAGAAAGATACAATAAAAATTAAAGAAAGAATGAATATATACATGGTATATAATGTACATCTAGGTCCCAACATCCAACTTTTACAAACGAGCTCCGATTTTAAGAAACCATTTCCGTTGGATAGATAATTTTCTAACTTGAACTTTAAAAGTGAGTTTGGTGAATTTAAAGTTCATACGGAGCGGGAATCTAGCTTGGAAGTTGGACTTTACGGCTTTTTCTCTTTGGGATCTAGGAGCATTTATTTGAGATGAAATTTGTTTTGTATTTTTGTATTTTTATATACATTTTTATAAACAAGTTAGAGAAAGAATTAGGCAAAAAGGAGTTGAAATGAAATTATTAAGAAAACATGAAGTTTTGGCCTATTTACAAGTATAAAACTCCTTTATTTTTGCGGCTTTTTATGTGTAATTTATTTTGTACATTCTAATATACAATAATTAGTATGTTTTATTTACAAGAATTATTTTGTTAATTTAGTAATTTTATGGACATTTATTTGGGATTTTACTCGGGGATTTTGCTAAGATCAAGATATTGCGATGATGAATCGCGGATTCATCACCCCCCTATACTTAAACTTTGCTAGTCCTCGAGCAAATAAAGAATGAATAAGTTGGGTTAACCCCTGATTGTGTATGTGAATACAAGACTTGATCCGTTCAAGAACTCTCGGTTTTAGAGATCCTAAAATTCTAAGCTGAACCAAGCTCTAGTCGAAAGGTACCCAATTCCCCTAATCATCAGACTCTCTTTGTATACGTATATATAAGGGATATGACTTTAATTTTTGACCGCAGTTACAAGAGTAGAGTCACAACGTCACCCAAGGTTCCAGTCCAAGAGACTCTCCTATGGACCCGATCCTCAACACTAGGGAATAAACCATTTCTTGCCTCCAATCCACCGTCTCTTTAGTTGTCAGACTGAAAAGTGTAGATGGAAGGCCAGTTGATGGAGGGCATAGGATTGTGTTATTTCTTCTCTCCCTCTCATTGGAACAAGGATCCTCTCAAGTGCCTTATTACGCAATGCAGTTTTTGGCGTTGATCAGTGCGTCCGTCAAGAGAAGTTGGAGCCGTCTGCACTTGTTTTCCTGGGAGTACACTGGGGTGTGCCTTTTTTGAGTACCTATCGTACCTTCTACACCCAGACTTGTAGCATTTACGATGCAGAGCCCTTTTTTGGTGCAAGCCCGACTCCTGGTCCTAATAGCGATGGTCCAAGTGGACACTTTGAAATGGTTGGGAGCGCTCGCCTTTGGTGGAAGCTCTTTTGATAATTGACTTTGTGGAATGAGAGCTTTTCTTTGACATTTCATTGCTTTGTAGTATTTGTGGCTAGCTCCACTACTTTTACCAAGAGTTGGCGCACACTGATCAGCAATTTTTTTATTTTATCACACCCTGGAACATAGGTAAATATCAAGAGATAGTACAAGAACCATGTTCTCATACTGGCTAAATGTGCTGACACTCAGGTTTCATGAAGCCTTCATTGATTTTATCCCATCCTCGAGCATCATCAAATCAAGTCCAAACTCAAATCCCTCATCCCAGTTCCTCAAGTGAAATTTCAACTCATCTCATCATAACTGCAGTCGTGTATGTGAGGTGCTGATCATATTCTTTAAGGTAGAGACTAAGCATGCAATATAGCACACAAATCTTTCAAATTAGGGAAATGAGAATAATTAAGTCCAAGACCCTAATGACTAGGGCTGGTTAACTCAAAATCTCAAGACCTCATAAACCAAGTGTTCTTGATCATCACTAGTCTTGTGTGAAAGTGAATTGTGTCAGGGATTAAACCAACTTATTAGTTAGTTTTTTTTTAGTTTTTTTATTGATTTTTTTTAAAGTTTTTTTAGAAAAAGTTTTTTTTGGACAAACTAAGGAGAAGAAGTTTTTTTTAAGAAAAGTTTTGCTTCTCTTTTTTTTCAAGAGTTTTTTTTTTAAAAACGATAGGTAAATAAGAAAAGACTTTTTTTGAAAAAGTTTTTTTAGCAAAAAAAGGAAAAAGAGTTTTTTTAGGAAAAAAGTTTTTTTTGTTTTGTTTTTTTTTGTTGTTGTATTTTTTTAACCCACCCCATAATTATTGTATAGTATATACAAAAATACGTGAAAGTACGAGGTATGGGTAAAGTATATATGTAATATATACACGCCCCCCTATACTTAGCTTGTGCTATGTCCTCATGGCACTAGGTGACAAAAAGACATAGCTCGTACTAAGCGTAGGAAAGCTAAAATAATAAAAAAGTATAGAAGTCGATCCGCCCCCCTATACTTAGGCTCTGGTCAGCCTAAGTGTAGAAGAAGAACAAAAATGGGGCGGACAAGGTCAAGAGGAGAAATGATTAGTAAATACACATGGCGGGCATCGGTCCCCCCTATACTTAGGCTTTGGTCAGCCTAAGTATAGGACAAGAGTAAGTGTGAGAAACGATGTGATCTCGAGAATATACAAAAGAGGGAGAATATGTACAAGAGAGATTGAATCTTCTAAGATGTAGAATCTTGATGCTGCATCTTCATGAAGAGTAATAAGATGTATCTGCTCTGTGCTCACTCTGTATGAAGTTGATGACCTCGACTTGGACTAACTGCTCTTTCGAATCAACAAAATGCTTCAACAATTGTCCATTCACCACATGAGATTGTGCACCATCTGTGAGATCAGCTATCTCTACACTTCCATTCTCGTGCACTTTCTTAACCACAAAGGGACCTGTCCATTTAGATTTGAGCTTCCCATGGAACATCTTCAACCTGGCATTGAACAACCATACCTTTTGCCCAGGGATAAAGTCTTTGCACCTAATGTGCTGATCATGCCATCTCTTTACTTTGTCCTTATAAATCAAACTGTTGTCATATGCCCTGTTTCGGATTTCCATAAGCTCGTTCAAGTTCAAGTCTCGACAAAGTTTCCTAGGTGATCACTCTAATTAATCTTCTTAATTGCCCATTCAGATTTATGAATCAATTCTGCGGGCAAATGGCATGGCTTACCATAGATCATTCTAAATGGTGAAGTACCCAATGGTGTCTTGTAAGCTGTCCTATAGGCCCACAGAACTTGGTCCAAAAGCTGAGACCAGTTCTTCCTATCGGGACGAACCAATTTCTGCAAAATACTATTCACCTCTCTGTTCGAAACCTCTGCCATGTCGTTGGACTGTGGGTGGTAAGGACTAGTAACTCTATGCTCAAATCCATAGTCCTTAGCTAAAGATCTCATATCTCGGTTCACGAAGTGGCTACCCCCATCAGATATCAAAACTTTTGGCACCCCGAACCTAGCAATAATATGGTCTCTCACAAACTTACAGACAGTCTTGCTGTCTGCGGTTCGGGTTGGGATAGCCTCCACCCACCTAGATAAATAATCAACCGCCAACAAAATGTACTCATGTCCTTGGCTGTTGGGAAAAGGACCCATAAAATCTATGTCCAATGCATCAAAAACATCACAAATAATCATCGGTTGCATGGGCATCTCATCTCTCTGTCCAACTGTCCCTCCCATCCTTTGACAAATTGGGCACGACCGTACAAAATCAATGGCATCTCTAAATAATGTCGGCCAATACAATCCACATTGAAGTACTTTGTGAGCGATTCTGTTTCCTGAATGGTGTCCTCCAGCCTCAAGTGAATGACAATATGTGAGGACACTCTAGTATTCCTACTGAGGAATACACCTTATCCAAACACAATCCGGTCCTTCACAGAAAAGGAAAGGATCGTCCCAGTGGTATCTCCTCATATCCAACTTCAGTCGATCAATGCTGCTCCTAGTCCAACCATGGGGAACCTGCTTAAGGACAAGATAGTTCACCATGTTGGCATACCACGGGAGTGAGTTAATAACACAAATTGACTCATCTGGGAAGGTTTCTCTAATCCGCTCATGATCAGGAGAATCCTTAAGTTCAATCCGAGAAAGGTGATCAGCCACAACATTCTTCACTCCAGGTTTATCTTTAATCTACAAATCAAATTCCTGGAGGAGTAGAATCCACCTAAGAAGACGCGCCTTTGCGTCCTTCTTTTCCATTAAGTATCGAATGGTTGTATGATCAGTATAAATTGTCATCTTAAAGCCCGAAATATATGATCTGAACTTCTCGAGGGCCCATACTACTGCGAGCATTTCCTTTTCAGTCACTGTATAATTTTTCTGTGTAGGATCTAATACTTTGCTCGCATAGTGAATCGCAAACAGAATCCCCTCTCGCCGTTGTCCTAACACAGCTCTTATAACGAAATCTGAAGCGTCAGTCATCATCCTAAAGGGGAGAGACCAGTCAGGAGCTTGTTGGATAGGCGAGGCACAAATCTTCCTCTTCAAGAGCTCAAAGGCCTCCAGACACCTGTGATCTACAATGAACCCTGTGTCTTTCCCTAAGAGCTCAGTCATTAGGCGGGCGATCTTTGAAAAATCTTGAATGAATCTCCTATAGAATCCAACATGCCCTAAGAATGACCGCACTGACTTCACGTTGGTAGGTGGATCGAGTTTCTTGATCACCTCCACCTTTGCAGGGTCAACCTCAATTCCCCTTTTGGAGATGACATGCCCCAACACGATACCCTCCGTCACCATAAAGTGACTCTTCTCCCAGGAGAGTACCAGATTCACCTCTCTACACCTCGTGAGGACTCGGTCCAAGTGTGCTAAACATGTATCAAAAGAATCACCATGGACCGATAAGTCATCCATGAATACTTCTAGGAAATCTCCCACCATCTCGGCAAATATTGCTATCATGCACCGCTGAAATGTGCCCGGGGCATTGCAGAGCCCGAATGGCATGCGTCTGAAAGCATAAGTACCGAATAGACATGTGAATGTGGTCTTTTCCGAGTCCTCAGGGGCTATGGCCACCTGGTTGTAGCCTGAGTACCCGTCAAGAAAACAAAAGAACTCTTTTCCTACAAGTCTCTCCAAGATCTGATCAATAAAAGGCAAGGGAAAGTGATCTTTCTTGGTCGCAACATTCAGGCGTCTGTAGTCAACACAGACACGCCATGACGTAGGTACTCGTGTTGCGATCTCTACCCCCTCCTCGTTGGTGACCATCTGAATTCCCGACTTCTTCGGGACAACATGAAGTGGGGCCACCCACTTGGAGTCAGAAATAGGGTATATAAACCCTGCTTTGCACCATTTCTCAATTTCTTTCTTCACCACTTCCCGTAGATTGGGGTTAAGTCACCTCTGAAACTCACGGGAAGGTCTCACGTTATCCTCAGTAAAAATGTGGTGCGAGCAGAGAACGGGGTTGATGCCCACGAGATCCGACACCGTCCAGCCTATTGCTTTACGCTTCCTATCTAAGACCTCTAACAACCTAGACTCATGTTCTAAAGTCAATGAGCTAATGATGATAGGATATCTCTCTTTGGGTCCCGCAAGAAAGGCATACTTAAGTGTAGGAGGTAGCGAATTCAGTTCTGGCAATGTGGTATCATCAAGCAGATCTGGATGAACTGAATCTGAATCTGGTTCCGTGCTGCATGAAGGTGGGCTAAGCTAAGTAGTACTCTCCACCAAAATAGAAGTATCGGGAGTCGGATCGTCAAAAATATCCAAACAATCGGCAAAAGCCACGTCTGACTCGTCATCTATGTCCCATGATTGTTCCGAAGAGGATGGAACTGACAGATCCTAATGGATCTCTTTGTCATCATGAGAATAGGTTGATGAATCTCTAGCAAGATCATACAACACCTGGCAAACTGCATCATGCACTATATCCTCTCCAGATGAAAGGGTCTCGCTTTGTTCTGAAGGAATCTGTCCCCAAATCCCAACTGTGCTAATCATACTGCAATCTGCCTCTGAAGATGAGTATTCTGTACTACTCTCTGAATCAAGTCGCTGACACTTGGTTTGCTTCATCTCAAGGTTCACTTCTCCACCTGGAGAACGGAACTTCATCATTCCCGTACCATAATCGAAAGATGCGCCTGCGGTCCTAAGGAAGAATCGCCCGAGAATGATCTGAGATTCTTTCCAATGATTGGGGGTCTCCATGTCCAAGACTGTGAAGTCCACATGATAGTTCTGCCCCTCAATCTAGATAACGATGTTCTTCACTTCTCCCTTAGGTCTCTTCATTGAACGATCTGCAAATTGGAGTAAAGCTCTAGATTTGCGAAGTGGTCCCAACTCCAATGTCTGATATAATGCTAAGGGGAGTAAGTTGATCGAAGAACTATTATCTTAGAGTGTGCGTGCAAACGCAATGTCGTCAATACGACTCTCCACATAGTGAGCACCCATGTCTCTCTTTTTCTTTGGAAAAGTCTGACTCTTGAGACAATAGGTTGTGGCTACTGATAAGACATGTGTCTTTATATTTCGGTTATCCTTCTTCCTGCTAACCCTTGTAGGTGTGCATCTCACCCTAAGGTATTTTTGGAATGCAGGATGGTTAGCCACATATTCATCAAATGGCACCTTAACTGTGATGTTTTCTTTACAAAACCGTGCCATATCGGGGTCATCTTTTTGAATCTTTTTGATGCGCTTTCCTGCCGTAAGAGCACGGGGGAAAGGGATTGAAGCTAGGGAAACAGAGGATGAAGAGTCTAAATCATGAACTAAAAGATCATTCTTTGCATTAACGGAAACAGAGTTCTTCATACAAGAATCTTTTTGATGCAACATGGACTCAAAATCTAAACTATCTTCTACAGGTTGTGGAATAGAAGCTGGAGTGGTATCCACCACAACCGGAGATGCAAGGTCCTCCGTAGACTTAGAAGAATATCCATGCTGACGATGTTGCATACGTGCTCTCCTCCTCCTCTCGACTCCCTGAGTAGAAATCCTCGAATGGTGCTGATGGGGCTTTGAAATATGATGCCTCTCCTCCTCGTCCTCTGAAGACTCCTCAGGTAGAGCTCCATAGATGCCCCTCCTCGTGTCCCTCGCCTTGTCAGGTACGACCACGGTCCTTCCGCTCCTGAGTGACATGTGGTTAGCCTCGTCACACGAAAGAATCTCATGTTTAGAGTTAGGAGATGCTAAATAGTATACCTGACCAAAGTGCTGCTGAGAACTAGAACGGTGCAAGCTATTGGGGTTAGCCTGAACTTGGGCTGGGATCGAGGTAGAGGGTGCATTCTGCTTGTCTCGCCATCTGGACAGGCGGTTGACATCCACCCGTAAGTCCTGAACCTCGTTCCTGTAGGAACGTAGCTCGTCGATTATCTGCTGCTGAATATCCATGGGACTAGACGATGAAGGGAGTGGATAAGAATGGGAAGAAGAACGGGAAGACTGGCCCTGCTTGCCAGTGTACTGCCTCTGCTGTTGCTGCTGGGGTTGCGGGCCCTGCTGGCCCATTTGGTAATGGCCCTGTCGGCCATATTGCTGGTACTACTGCCTCTGCTGCTGGGATGGATGGAATCCAGGGCTCTGCTGTGAAGGAGGTTGTGCGGAGGTGAATGCGGTGTTGTGAAAGGTCGGGGGATGCTGATAGGTCTGTCGGTCTCCCGTACTTCCCTGCCTGGCAGGGTCCTGAGTATACCATATCCCATTCACCTCCCAAACTGGTGGAGGCTCCTCCTGGACTGTCTCTGCTACTGGAGGTGGCTGCTGGAAAGAGTGGGTGTAGGATTGGTCCTGCTCCCACGGGTGGGGTTGCCCTGACACCAACTGCTCCTGAACATGGTGAACTCGGTATACGGGAGCAGAGGGTGCAGTCACGGCGGGTATCCTTATCTTAGATACCTTCTCAGTCAACTCCTCCATCTATTTTGGAAGTTTGGAGATGCTTCGGTCTAACTCATCAATCCTCCTGTCGATCTTCTCGACTACAGTAAGCTTGTCTGCAAGAAGTTCCATGCTAGGGATCACGTCCTAAGAGAGATCGACTATAGCTGATTTTCCCCCTCCAAATGAGAGTGAACTGGGGGATGGTGTATAGGCCCTGCAGGCCATCTGTGAGCGACTAGTTTCAGCCATCTGCTCGAATACCCTCCAGATGGTATCCGCTCCTCGTGATGTATAACTGCCTCCACAGGCAGCGCTCACTAAACCCTGCATCTCAGGGTTGAGACCAGTGAAGAAGGATTGGACCAAGATGTTGTCATCTAATCCATGACAAGGACACTTTTGCAGGATATCCTTGAATCTTTCCCAAGCATCACAGAAGGATTCATGGGGTAACTGGGAAAAACTCGTAATTCGCATCCTCATCATGTTAGTTCTACTCAACGGGTAGAACTTCTTTAGGAATAGGTCCTTGAACTGGGCATAAGTGGTGATGATGATTCCAAGATTCTTAACCCAGTAATCGGCTTTTCCATCCAAGGCAAATGGAAGGGCTTTGAGCCTAATATAATCCTAGCTAACATTATTATGTTTGAGTTTAGCACATATGAGCTCAAAGTCCCTTAGGAATGCATATGGCTCCTCAGAAGCATTCCAATCAAAATGTGGCAGCAAGTTCAGAAAATGCGGCTTCAATTCAAAGTCAACAGTGGGTTCAGCCGGACTCAAGTAGTTATGAATTTGATATTGTCCGGGGTTATACGCCGCATCCATTGGTAGTTGGACCCCAACATTTAACTGTCCTAACTGAGCTCTCAGTAATGCATGTTGCTGCTCAGATGCAGCTAATCGGGCTAGTATCATTCTCATCGGGTCTTCATGGTTCTCTTCTTCCTCTTCTTTCTTCTTTGGCATTTTACTCGTATCTTCTTTATGTCCTGAATCGGCAATGTTTTCATGATTAGAAGAGGATTTATGAATCATGATATTCTCACCAAGGCGATGGTCTTCCTCGGTGAGGTGGGAAGAGAGAAAGGGAATGGTTTGAGAGTAACCATCCCGAGAGTGAGTGATCCTGGGCTCGAGAGGGTCATGAGTCCAGGTTGGTCCAAGTTGCACTTGGACCTTTGAAGATGTACTTTTTGAAGGGTTCAACGAGAGATTCGCAAAGTCCGAATAAATATCCCCCCAATCAGTCATCTTCGATGTCAAAAGAACCGATTAGATCATGATAGTCAATGAGGCACTAGTTCTACGGTGCACGTAAATGTGCGGAGTGAACTCACTCAATACAAACGCAACTCAAACCCTCAATTTCACCAACTCAACACGTGATGGCCGTAAGAGTTCGGCCGAATTATTTGGTCAATTTTAGTTGGTGACAATACAATCTTGGAAAGATTAACGAGCTGTTAGGTGCCCGTATTTTCCTACAGACTGGCTCGGTTCTTACGACTAGTTTGACCTACTTTCAGCCAGTACAGGAGTAAGTACGGACCATATAAATACGGCTGCTTGTTCCTTGAGGACTAAAGCGTCCTCTAAACCTCCCCCTCTTTTAAGGAAGTCCAGACCGTTTACCGGCTACCCGTAAATCCTCACTGAAAAGTAGCTAATCGCCTAAAAATAAAGAACCAATAGTAAGTAAGAAATCCAGACTTGGCTCTATCTTAGGGTCGTCTCTCTCTCACTTGCAGGTAAAACAAACAATGAGGGCTTTATGCACTCGAGAACAAAGGTTCTTTTTATTCTAATTAATTAGATCGACCTGCTCAATTCAGTCCTAATTTTAGAGTTAGGTTATCACTTGAAATTTATGTGAACACACAAGCACGTCTACCATTCAGTCTAAATTTTCTTTTGACCTTAAGTTGTAAAACAAGAGGGGAATCGGAAATCACAATGCAAACAAGAAACTATAATGCATGCTCCTGAAGAAGGTATACTTACAGTGAATCCCAACACTCTTCATGCATTATGCAGAATAGAATTTATAAATATTACACAAAATGGATGCAGATCGAGAAAACCGCACCTAAACATTATACTATTAGCGGGGAAGAATTGATTGAATTTGAGCTAAGTAGTACATGTCTATGTGCATCTCATTATGAGTCTTATAAGATAAGTAATCTTCTAAGATATGTGTGGCCTAAATTACGATGGGCACAAACAAATTTGATTCTAAACTACCGTGTGCCTAATCCTTAAGTTTGCCACTCAAGTCGAGCCCCACCCTCGCCGGAGAGTGAAACATGCTCAACACACCACAATTAATGTCTAAGTCTTCTTACACGCGCGAGCTCTCAAACAAGAGCCGCTATAAATGAGCAACTACCTAAATAATTACAACAATTATTACAAAAAGTTCTCTCAAAAATAAATAGTTCTCCTCGCACTTCAGCAGTCAACTCGCGTCGCGTCCGTCGACCTCCGATGTACTCCAAGTCCACCGGGCCCGCCGCGCAAGGAAAATAAAATTTATATTAGAGAGATAAACAACAAGATATATACAAAAATATAAAGAGAAATAATTGCAAAAAAATGGAATAAATTCAAGTGGCTCGGGGGTCAGACTACCCGAGTAAATGAAAATCTAAATCTAAATTTTTAAACTAATCCCTAAACCGTTTGCCTCCCCGGCAACGGCGCCATCTGACGAGTCGCTAGATACGGTAATTAATTCGAGCACGTTGTAGCACGTGTACTTAGCGATTTGGTCAGAATCGAGAGAAGGTCTCCGTGAAGAGTGTCTCGGCTTAATTTATATCCCGGGCAAGTCCGGGGTCGAACTCAGGGAGGCAAAGGAACAACTTTGGGAATAATTTGAAAATTAAGTTTTAGATTTCCAATTTGATTTTTTTATATATTTTTTATGCAAAAATCAAATGCTAAAGCAAGATGCGGCTGAATCAAGTTAATAAGAAAGTATACAACATAGCCAAATTAATTTCAATGAGAAATTAATCCAATTTAGTCAAATTATATTTTTCCAGAAAACTTAATCCAATGATGAATGCAAAACATATTTTTTTAGAATTTTCAGGGTTAAAAAGCAATAATGAAAAATGCATACTTTTTATGGGTATTTTCGCAATTTTTTACACAAACAATAAGCAAAAATTATGAAGAAAATATTGAAACTAAAACATGATGCAAGGAGACTACAGTACTTTTTTTGGAATTTTTTGACAAGTTATGAATTTGTTATGAATTTTTAGTGAACATAAAGTGACAGTGAGTAAAAAATTTCTAATAAATCTACGTTATCAAATTAATCAGAGTGCAAATTATCTCAAGTAGATATTTTCATATGGCATACAGGAGACTTTAAATTTCGTAAAAAGAATATACGTGGATTTAATTAAAAATCAAATACTAAAAACACTCTACAATTTATTTTAGGCACAAGACATCTCTATTTTAGATAAAATTTGGAAAGTATGTTAATCACATATCAAGGTATCATCTCAAATTTTTGTGGAATTTTTACAGCAAAATTTGTGAGATATAAAATTAATGGCACAGAATGGGTAAACTGTGCAAAAGTTCAGTTGCACAATTTTATTTAATTCATAATATCTCACAAAAAATACAAATAAATACCCAAAATGTAGAGAATTAGTTGCTCAACATGAAAGAATTTTTCATTGAATATAAAGATGCATAACAAGTGTCCAAATCAACATACAAACATAGGGGTATCGATGCAAACTCAGAAAACAATATTTACAACAAAAACATGTACATGGATCATTCCGTAATTATAAACTATACAAGAAAGTTCTGTAATTTTTACAATTAAAAAAAATGAAAACTCACCTTCTTCTTCCTTGGAGATACGATTGGGGAAGATGAACCCAAATGGGGTAGAGAGCGGCGCCGGCGGCACATGGAGGAGGAGCGGTGAACCGGCGGAGGTTGGGAAGGGTGGTGCCACCCGCGCGTGCGGCTGCGGCAGCGCGCGTTGGCAGCCGTGAGCGAGCTGGCGGAGGCGTGGGAAGGGCGGCCACCTGCGGGTGGTTGCGGGCTGAAGTCGGAGGAGGGCTGAGCGGCAGCGGGGAGGGGGCACCTCGGAGGCGCGGCGGGCCTCGCTGGCGGCGTGGGAGGCGGAGCCGCGCGACGGCTACGGGGGCCGCGCACGGCGGTGATGGCAATGGGGAGGTGGGGCGGCGGCCTTGGAGCTGCTGCTCCACCTCCGTTCTTTTTTTTTTGTTTTTTTTAAAATTTTTTTGCTGTAATGTCTTTTTTTTTAAATTTTAAATTTTTTATTTTCTTTAAACAGGAAATAAAATGTACACAAAAAGGAAGGAAAAAATTGAGGGTGTGAAGATGGTGGTGATGTGATAAAGATATAAACAAATGAAAGATTTTGTGCCTCCTTTTTTTTGTAAATAAAAGACAAAAGAAAACTCTTTTTTTTGTTTTAATTTTCTTTTAGATTTTGTTAAGATAGGGAATGCATATGATAAAAAAAGTGATGATGGTGATGAAGATGAAGAATAAACAAATGGAGGATGTGTGGTGATGATATGACGAACTAAAAAAAATTACAAAGGTAAAAATAAAGACAAGATGAAACTAAAATTACCTACGATGAACGCAGGCGCCTATGAAGTGCTCACGAGAGCACGGTCTTCGCTCGAATCGCCGGCGTGCGATGAGCTCGAGCAGCGTGCGGTTCCGGCTACGATGTTGACCAAAAAAACCAACGGATATCACCGAAGAGAGGGCCGTCGTCGCTCGACCGCGGTTTCATCGCTGTCATCGATTCATCTCTGGGAACTAGGCTCTCCTCACATAAAAATGGATCAAAGGCAAAAATGAGGAGAATGAAATGTATATAAACATGATGGAATAAGAGGTTATTAAAGTGGTGGAGTTGAATGGGAGGTTGTATTATTAATGGAGTTGAATGGGAAGTTGGGAAAAAATGGTGGAATAATGGCGTTGAATTGGTGGTTATTTGTAGAGAATGGAAATTAAATAATAAATAAATAAAGTTGGCTACTTTAAATACAATAAAATAAAAAGAGAAGAGAAATAGTGGAGAATTTACAAGGGAAGACAAACAACATGTACACATATTTTTTTACTTTTCTAATATATAATTTTTTTTTGTCTTTTTAATAAGAGATATTTACAATAGAAAAATATAAAAAAATACTATAATTAAATTACAACACAAGTATGATTTTTTTATATTTTTATTAATTAAGAAAGATACAATAATAATTAAAGAAAGAATGAATATATACATGGTATACAATGTACATCTAGGTCCCAAAACCCAACTTTTGCAAACGAGCTCCGATTTTAATGAAACCACTTCCGTTGGATAGATAATTTTCTAACTTGAACTTTAAATGTGAGTTTGGTAAATTTGGAGTTCATACGCAGCAGGAATTTAGCTTGGAAGTTGGACTTTACGGCTTTTTCTCTTTGGGATCTAGGAGCATTTATTTGAGATGAAATTTGTTTTGTATTGTTGTATTTTTATATACATTTTTATAAACAAGTTAGGGAAAGAATTAGGCAAAAAGGAGTTGAAATGAAATTATTAAAAATACATGATGTTTTGGGCTATTTACAAGTATAAAACTCCTTTATTTTTGTGGCTTTTTATGTGTAATTTATTTTGTACATTCTAATATACAATAATTAGTGTGTTTTCTTTACAAGAATTATTTTGTTAATTTAGTAATTTTATGGACATTTATTTGGGATTTTACTTGCGGATTTTGCTAAGATCAAGATATTGCGATGTTGAATCACGGATTCATCACTAGGACCAACTAGCGAAGGAGTAACCAAGACTCAAACGGTGAGGAAGCCTCCTAAGAGACTCTTTCATCTCACCCTCCCAGTTGAAATGCGGTCCAGGAGAGGGCTAGACACACTCACAAGCTACGCCCTTGAGACGGGTGGGTGAGACTTTCCAGACTTAGTCACTACAAAAAACCCACCGACCGATACAAGCTAAAAGGGCATAAAAAAATAAAAACAACGGTCCTTCTGCTTAGCCCCCCTACTGAAATAGGGTCAGTGGAATTGTTCAAAAACCTAGATCCCAACGAAACATAAAAACATTGCAATCTCATGTAAAAATCTAAAAAAGGGTTGGGATCCTGGACCCACGCACTAGCCGACCACTACCCAAACTGGGCTTCCTATCTCCTTCCCAAATAAGGGGCACTACATCCTCACATAGTCAAGTGTAAGCGTCACCTTGACCTGCACTATTAATTATCATCACTTATTCATCATCATTTTTTCATCCTTCATAATTCATCTCTTTCTCAATCTTTTTTGTTGCCAACTTTACAAATCTAGGTCTTTTTGTCGATAGTGATAAATAATTAGTAGAGTATTGAAAAAGGATTAATTCATGAATATTTTCGATCCTTGGGGTCTCATGTTATCATTTCTAAAGTCATAAGTTTAGTAGCTATTCATTGAATCAAGAGTTAAGTTCAATTCAATATAGAAATTCAAAACTTTTCTTACTTATCTCTTAGTTCAAAGGCATGATTTTTGATCTGGATTTTTATAAGTCACTTGTATGAAAATCCCAATATTCTCATTTTAAAACACGAGATTAGAAGCTAATCTTTAGAATTGGATTCAAGTTTTGGATCAATGTAAAATTTCCAACTTTTCTTATTTAGACATGATATTAGGCATCGCTCATTAAATCTAAAGATAATCTTAGCTTATCCCCAAATCGTTCAAATTCTTAGCCATGAAATCGGTGGCTAATTGATGGTATAAAACTTGACTTAATTAAATCCAAATCATCCTTAATTCTCCCCAATCATCAAGAAATTAATATCTATTAACATGTCTTAAATGGGACTCCAATCACATGCAATTTATCATAAAATTAGTATTTATTCACTGGTCTTAAATGTGGTCTGAATTTTATACTCAAATCATATGCATTCCATCCCCAATCTTACACAAGTTTGGCTGAAAATTGTAGCTACTGTGGTCTGAATTTTAGATCTTAACAAAAGCAAATCACCCCCAAAATTTCCATTTTTAACATGCTAAAAACTATAGGTTTTTGAGAGCAGATAATCCATGCACGAACCCCATTATCTTGGGACCTCACACCTTCAAACCAGCAAATGTGGATATCTGCTATTAATAATATTAGATTTCTAATTTATGATGAGGAATGGAAAATATCCTTTATATTGGATTGTTATACGTACATAAACTGCAACCTTCACACAAGGAAAGGTACTACTTGGTCAATTGGAATTGAGTTGTAACTCATGACAACTAGAATCTGAGCAAAGATGCTAATAACATGATCAACTTCAAAATCAGTTTTGTTTGCTTCTGTAGAGAAACCAAATTTGGATCACTTCAATTTCTACTAAACATAAAACCACAGTAACACGACAAACTAGAGGTACAAGTCTTAGTAAATTTAATTTCAAAATGCATGTAAAAACACAAAACCCAAAAATTTTTCCCTTGAAAATCCTTCTCTATTCCATCCGTACAACATACAAGGTTAAGGATTTCAAAACATAAAGTTGAGTAGGACTTATAGTTGGCACCATCATACAATAGTCTCAATTTCAATCCTTTTAAAGTTAAGATCTTGAACTAAAATTTTGAATAGAATTAAGATTTGTACAAGAACATGGATGGCAGCAAGTTGTGGGATAATTATACCTTTGAATCTCCAATTTTGGGGATCAAATTTGCATAAAGTGGTAGAAAGTAGAGAGGAGAAGCAACTTCTTCTGGGCCGATTTGTAGGCTCTAACAACTACTAAAATAAGAGCAACAGCTACTGCTGCTTGAAGAAGCAGCTGTAGCTGAAGAAAAGGGGGGCTCCAATCCTTTGGTTGCAGCAGTTGCAAGCTGTTGGAGCAGCAACAACAAATTGGGAAGGGGATGCTGGAGATGCTCCTATGGCTGGAAATTTGAAGGGAAATAGGGAACAAGAGGGGAGGAAAGGTTGACATTAATAAAGAGAGGGGTTTGGTCTTGGGTTGCCAATTGGAGTTACTAGAAAGCCAAGTGGGTAGGGAATTTAGATGCCAAGAGGAAATTCTGTTCTGCTAGAAATTCTAAATCACGTCTTAGTGTTATTATTTTTATAAAAAACTTCATCTCACTCTCTCTCTATCTTCTTTGGAATACCAAAGTCATCCACATTTGCACCTTGAATCTCCGCTTTTTGATGTACAAAATCTAATTTTGATAGTCTATATATGATGATCAAACAATATAAATTTCATATTTTTGTAATCCAAGAAGGATACAGAAATTGACGAAATATGGTCTTAATTGTTGTTAGTCAAATTTTTTTATTTTCAATTATTAAATGACCTCTAACTGATGAATGATCAATTTCATTGGTCTTATTTTGTCGAGACGAATTTTATGATGGTCTCTGATTATTTTTACTATTTCTAATTGCATCGCAACATTTCTAGTGGTACGTTTTACAATGTAGTTAATTTTTGATAGATTAATCTCGGAAAAATTTTGATTTATGATATAGTGATCAATTTATATAATTTAATATTGATTGATAGTTCTATCAGACTAAATGGACCATAAACAGGTTGTGTTCATTTCATTTAGATAGGGATGTGACAAATATAAAAACCTCAAAGGGAGTCTCATCCACGAGGCCCGGGTCAATGTCACTAGGTGTTTTATCTGAGCTTCATCTTGCTGTAAAAACCTCAAAGGGTTTTGAACTCATAATAATCTGAAAGGAAAAACAATCCATATCCATTTAACAATATACATATGTATATATACATAATTAAATTTGCTTGTTTTGATAATTACCTTAAAAGAGATGTAGGTATCATGCTTGCATGAGTACTTCGGTCTCCCATGTTGCATCTTTGACACCATGTCGGTGCCATAACACCTTCAATCGGGGAATCTCTTTGCTTAGAAGTTTTTCACAACACTATCAAGTATCTGCACTGGCTTATCCTCGTATGCCAAGTCGGGTTATAGGTCAAGGTTCTTATAGCTGATGACGTGTCGAGGGTCGTGCAAATACTTCCTTAGGTTGGATATATGAAATGCATCTTGTATTGCTGATAGGAGGAGAGGAAGGGCTACTCGATAGGCCACATTTCTGACATGAGCAATGATCTCAAATGGTCCAACTTGGTGCTAGCTTGTCATGAACACCAAATCTCTGTACTCCCTTCACGGGAGATATTCGTAGGAACACATAATCTCCAACATGTATTTTCAGGAATTTCATCAGTATGAAAGATTAAGTTAAATCTAGATAAGTCTTATTTGAAAATGGATTAATAGAAGACGATCAGATTACCTAAAACTCCAAATCTCTTCTTTGATGGTCTGCATAGCTCTTTTGATAGTTCTGTGTCGTCATAAGCTTCCTCCATAAAAGATCAACAATCCTTGCAGTCTCCTTCATGAGATCTACAGAGTAAAGAGCGTGGCCACCTACATTACACCAACTGAGAGGTGTGAGACATCTCTGCTCTTATAGGGCTTCGAATGGTGCCATGTCAATATTGGAATGATGGTTGTTGTTGTACGTGAACTCCACCAATTACAGGTGGTCCTTCCAGGACCCTTTCCACTCGAAAGTACATGTGTGTAACCAATCTACAAGTGTCTAAATGGTGTGCTCTCTCTGTCCGTCAGTCTGCAGATGGTATGCGTAACTCAACTTCAGATGCGTCTGTAGTGCTGACATGAATTGGTTCTAGTAGTGAGTTGTAAACCTCCAATCTCTATCAGGCACTACCTCACGTGGTATACCTTGAAGCTTGATAATATTCTGCACATATAATCTGGCCAATCTAGATGGAGTGTAGGTCAAGATGGTAGGTATGAAATGGGCTGACTTGGTCAACATGTCAACAATGACCCAAATAGAATCATGGCCACCGGTGTCCTTCGCAATCCAATGAAGAAATCCATAGAAATGCTCTCCCACTTCCACTAAGACTATAATAACCCTAGCATTCTCTTATACTCGGCCATGACCATCTGACAGGACAAGCATCTGTTGACAAGATATGCCACATCACGCTTCATCCCATTCCACCAGAAATGTTGGCATAGGTAATCATACATCTTTGTGCAGTCAGGATGAATAAACAATCATGAACTGTGTGCCTCATCAAGAATGTTTCTGCGTAACTACTCGTCATTGGGCACAATGACCCAAACAACTTTCCACCAAATAGACTCTATCACCACAAAATCATCAAATTCATCCTTGATATCAAGCATCTATTTCTCTCGAGTCCAAGTACATGTCCTCTGTTCTTATACTATGCTATCCCAAAGACCGTTGAATCGTGGAGGCACTGCAGTAGATATGGATGCACTCTCCTTAGGATACCAATAAATAAAAGCTACGAACATATCCCACGTATAATTAGTATGTCGTACCCTTAACATGTGCTCTCCTGCTAAGCGCATCAGCCACTACATTTCCCTTACCGGGGAGGTAATATATTATGCAATCGTAGTCCGTCGGTAGCTCAAGCCACCTGTGTTGCCTAATGTTCAGCTCCTTTTGATCAAAGATGTATCTCAAACTCCTGTGATCTATGAAAATATACAAATTCATCCTATAAAGATAGTGGCGCCAGATCTTCATAGTGAATACAAATGTCTCCAACTCCAAATCATGGGTGGGGTAATTCCATTCATGCGGTCTCAACTAACGTGATTCAAATACAATCACATTACATTGCTGCATCAAAACTGCTCCTAAACCTTCTCAAGAGACAACTGTGTAAATTGCATAATCATGGGTGACTGAAGGAAGTGCAATAATGGGCATTGTAGTCAATCTTTCCTTCAATGTCCTGAATGCCAGCTCGCATGAATCTTCCCAAATGAAAAGAACTCCCTTCCGTGTCAATTGCGTCGAAGGAATAATAACTAATGAAAACTCACTAATAAAGCATCTATAATAGCCCTCTAATCCAAGGAAGCTCCGAATTTAAGTGATTGTCTTAGGCTGCTCCCTAGCATGACTGCCCCAATCTTTGCAGGATCAATTGTGATACCTACTCCATAAATGATACGCCCAAGGAATGAGACCTGGATAATCAGAACTCACACTTTGCTCAACTTGGCATACAACTTGTACCCCTGCAATGTGTCCAGTACTACACTCACATCATTCGCCTGATCCCATTCATTCCGAGAATAATCCAGTACAATATCAATGAATACCACCACAAACTTGTCCAAATATAGATGAATTATCCTGTTCATCATGTCCATGAATGTCACAGGGGCATTGGTGAGCCCACGACATTACCACAAACTCATAGTGCCCGTATCGAGTCCAGAACGTTGTCTTTGGAATATCTAAATCTCGAATCCTCGTTGGATGGTAGCCGAATCGAAGATCGATCTTTGAAAATACCAAAGATCCATGTAGCTAGTCAAATAAGTCATCAATGCATGGAAAAGGATAATGATTCTTTACCATTCTCTTATTGATCTTTCGGTATGAATGCATAGCATAATCTCATTGATCCATCCTTCTTCTTGAAAAAGGAGGGAGCACCCCAAGCTTAAGTGGTCAGCCTCATGAAACCCAAGTCAAGTAATTCATGCAACTGCACCATCATCTCTCTCAACTAAGCTGTTGCCATGAGGTAAGGAGCCATCGAGATCCATTGTATATCTAGTGGCAATGTGATCTCAAACTCAATCTCTCTCTCTCTCTGACGGCAATCCTAGAAACTCTTAAGGAAATACATGAGGGTAGTCTGACACTACTCTGATGTCATGGGTCAATATCTCGTGATTGGATGTCTCTCAAACAAATGCTAAATATGAATCACAACACTGATCAACAAGTCTCTAAGCTCTCAACACTGAGATGTACTCCATTTTGGAGACATGTAATGTAACCTCAAAGGTAAAGTTGTGTAAGTCTGGAATCCTGAATACAACCATCTTCCTAAAGAAATCAACTAAGGCATGATGAGATGGCAACCAATCCACGCCTAAAATCAAATCAACATCAAGTTGTAGTATGAAACAGTCTGCGATCATCACCTGACCATCATTTAGCACTGGTAAGTCTCTGACTATCAGTGACATGATGAATAACTGACCACCTTGTCCATTGATGTGGCAAGGAGGATATGAGGCCTCTACAACTCTACCTAGTAAAGCCAGTAGTCTTGAAATAATGAAGGAATGGGTAGCTCTATAATCAAACAAAACATTGAAAGGTCAGCTCAATAACGAGACAAAACTTTTTACCATAGTAGCAATTAATTGTGACATCTCCTCAATCATGGCATGTAACTGTCCCTGTCTAGCTGGTATGGTACTGGAACAAGCCATACTCTGTATTTATCTATGTGGCCTCTTGATGTTGGAGTTCCTACCACAAAAACTCCCGGTATATTGTGTCTTTGGTTGCGACTACTATAGTTGCAGTAGACGCTCTCTAGAAGCCTGGGGGCACTGATGAGGCCAATAATGTATCAATCAATCTGGGACAGGTAAAAATAATCACTCTCGGGTCTTTGCGACCGGGATCGAGAGATATCGGTCAATCATGAAAAATAAAGAGCAGACCACCAAATAAAAGGGTAAAATCAATCAACACAAAAATAACGTTCCTGGCTATGAGATTAGCCTGGTGTAGCACCCAGGGTCGGACTCAGGGAGCACGAGTTGGCCTCGCGGCCTACGATGTAGTCTCAAAACAAAATAAAATAAAAACAAGTATTTTTAGTGGATTTTAATTATTTTTATATTATTTTTATATTTTTTTGGATTTTTAATAATAATGGAAAGTAGAAAAGGGCATAATCAAGCACACGCAGAAATTTATTTAATCATCCAAAAATGATCCAAAAATTCAAACAAAAATATTTTTAAGTTTTTTAGGATTTTTACTATTTTTGGTGAATTTTTCTGATTTTCAAAATTTTATTTAATTTTCTAAAAAATCCAAGAAGGCAAAAACAAGAGCAATCTGTCCAGTCAGGCTTCAAAGTCCCATGAAAAATATCAAATGGGTCTTTCACAGCCTGGAGGTAATTTTTATGACAAATATAAATAAAAAAGAAAATTCAGAAAAGAGTTTGTTATTTTTGAGTTCTCTATGATTTTTTAGAATTTTTATAAGTTTTCAAGTGTTTTTTAATTTTTAAGGTTTTTATATATCCAAAAATAACAAAAATCACACAGAAAATCAAACACAACAAAATAACAAAACTTGATTTTTTTAGAATTTTTAAAATAGTTTATATATTTTTTTATGATTTTCTAAACTAGAAAGAAGCAAAAACTACTATTTTTGAATTTTTAAAAATAACAAAAAGCCTCAAAATTGTACTAATTTTTTATGGAAATTTTTACACAATGGAAGGAGCCAGTTTCCAAATTTCACAAAATTTGGTCTTAATTAGCTATTTTATTTAATTAAAAGATAGGCTCATAGTGCATAGGGACTTAGATGCAATAAAAAAAGTTCTGAGGGCCAAATAGTAACAAGCAAAGAAAACCCAGGGCCCTTTGTGCAAAAAGTCCACAATACACATGCGATGCACGTGCTTCAGAAATGGAGGGGCATAACTGCAAATTTTATTTATAAAAATGCAAACATTAACATCCAAGAACTACAGAACATAAAGTGCAAAAAGCCCAGATCCTCACGTGTCAATGCACATGGTCAAGATACACAGGGACTATAATACAAATACATAAAACATGGAGGTCCAGAGTGCTAATATCCCAAAATAAAAACAACTATATTCAATATTTACAGGACTAACTAATAAAAACAAAAACGAGAAGGGCCTAAGGGATATTTACCCCTTAATTATTAGAATGTTGAGGGGGTGCCACGTGTATGATCAACGACTGGAAAGCAAGGGCACCCCTTCGTTGAAGCGGATGGTCCTGATCAAGCCTCAGGATGATCGGGCGGTGGGCGGCTGCTCCTCAAATAGATGGCCTGGATCAAATCTGGAGCTTCGAGGCTTAACGGACGGCGGAGGAAGGTCCTCCAAGAACTGCTCGCCGGCGAGCTTCGTCGGCTTCGTGTGTGTGGTGGAGGCCTCCTCTGGAGCTGCTGGAAGGTAGAACATGATCGCCTCGATGCTCCGCAGCTATTAGGATCCTCCGATGATGCCGAAGACCACCGGAGTGGCCCGGCGACGGCGCAGGAAGGAAGCTCCTGGGCTGAAGAGTCTCGACCCTCAGATGGATCGCATTCACCTGCAAAATAGCCTAGGAAGCTTCCTGGGTCGAGGGCAAACTGCCTCGACCCGGTTAGGGATGATGAGGGTGGCTGGCGAGTCGAGATGGATGACCTCCAACGAGGCGACGGCAGTGAAGGTCGAGCCTTGGTTCCTGGGTGAACCAAGGTGGGTGCGTGGGTGCAGAAGGTGGAGAGGGGTCTCACAGAGATGATGGTCGGGTCAGATGAGCGGAATGATGATCGGAGCAGATGTAATCAGTCGGCGACGGTGATAGGTCAATTTGGGCGAAAGATGAAATTAGACTAAACTAAGGGGAATCGGGTCTACCTAGAGGATGTAGTCGACTGGGGACGATCTCGGCGAGCTCTGGGTCATAGCCTCGAATGGTCTTCGATGCCCGAGGCTCTGGCACACCTCGCGGCGGCGCACGGTGGCAGACTTTGCCGGATCGATAGCTGGAGGTCTCCTCTCCTCTCTTCGACACCTCTCTCACGAAGCTGTTACTCAGGGGAGTAAGGTGGAGGTCCTGGGACGAAGAGGCACAACCAAGGATCATGTGAAAAGCTGGCCAGAGGTGAGGCTATATACCCCTGCAGGTCCGAGAAGAAGAGGTCGGGCAGGGTTCCGTGAAGCACGAATCCCTAGGCGGATGCTCTGGCGTGGATCTCGGATCAGTGGGGATCAATTAGGACCTAGGGTTTTGGTAAATGGAGATCAGATCTGGTTTAGAAAATTAAGTGAAGTCGGGTTGCGCACACAGATCCAAGTTGACTGGTCCAGGGGGGAGGGTTGACCGGGGGTCAACAATCCCCCGTGGACCAATCACAGGCCGCCAATCAATAAATATTTGGAAATTCATTTAAAAATAATAAATGACTTATTTTCGAGAAACTTAAAACATGAAAAATGTTTATTTATTTTCAAATTATTTATTAGTGATTTTTATTTATTTTTTTGAATTACAAATTAGGTATTTACAAAATATTATTATTATATACAAGTATATACATGTATTTATTTTTTATTTTAATTTTTAATTGTTTATTTTTATAAATTATTCCAATTTTGTATTTTATTTATTTATAGAATAAAATTTGGAATAAAAGGGTATTTTTATTTTATTTTTATTAATTATTTACATAGAGTAAATAAATAGGTATATACATATATTTACATGGTATATATAAAAGGTGGATTTTAGTTTTATTTTATTTCTTTTTCTTTTATTTTTATTTTTATGATTTTTATTTTATTTATTTACACCATGAAATGTGGAATTTGAAAACATTTTTATTAGGTTTTTATTATCTATTTACAAAGAGAAATAAATAGAGATGTTATTTCTATACATATGGTCTATGTACAATGAAGAAGGAATTTTATTTCTTTTATTTTTCTTTTATTATTTTTTTCATTTTTATTTTTATTTTATATTTATAAATATGTACAATATATAGTCACATATTTTTATTTTTAATTAAAGGAAAATATTCTTATTTATATACATAGGTATATGTACACAATGATGGGCCCTATCTCCCTCTACTTTGGGTCTTTTGCGGTCAGGCCCATGCTGAGCCCTCCCTTGGGATTAGGTCGCTCAATATTTATTCTATATCTCCCTCTTTTCCTTTTATTTCTTTATTCTTTTATTTATGCACAAAAACATGCTAAATATACGAATTTACACAATGCATGCTTATTGATTATTTATGCTATTTACATGAATGTACATGTGTTTTGCATAGGTTTTGTAGCTAAAATAAAATAATAAAGAGTGATGAATGGGTATTCATCACCCTCCTATATTTAACTTTGCTAGTCCCTTAGCAAACACTTATTTGAAAAAGAAGTGGAAAAGAAAAGGAAAAGGGAAAAAGAAAAAGAGGAGAAAAATGCATGGATCAATGCTGATTATTAAACTTGCCTTCATTAAATTGAAATATGGAGCTCGATCAGATCTTTGGATTATTAATGCGTCGGAACCTTATTTCAATTTAGGTTTAAAACTTAACAGCCTCTAAGATACACTAATCTATAGTCAAGACCCCTCAATAATCCAGATCATAAAAGTCTACATACACAAACCCTGAAGACCATGAATCTTTCCTTGTACAGTGTATGTGATTTATAGCTCTCCACCTCAGAAGTAGCAACTTGACAACACTCCCCAACAAGGTAACTCTATGACCCTAGTCTGGCCACTCTTTCCTCGAGGAGCGGGGTATTCTCTTCTATGTTCAAGTTCAACTGGCTCAAGAAGAGGGGGAAGAAGAGAATGGATCATGGCCAGTGTAGCCATGTATCCTTGGGAGCTCAACCAGTGTAGCTAGTCTCCCTGCTGCAAGCTACATAAGATGGAACATGAGTCTCAAGCTTTGCTTATTGCACTATATACATACTCCCGTGGGATTATCATTTTCTATCAGACCCACCACTTTTTTGGAGTTATTTTCTTTTTGCATTTTTTTTTCAAGTGCATTTATACAACATATTTACAAGGTGCAACATATGTACATAAGGATTTTTTCCTCTTGAGCCAGTAGACTATCCCTCTTTTGAAGCATTATTGCAACCCACAACTCCCGTCGTTAGACCTCATGGCAACCAGACCAAGGTGAGACGCACTTCCTTCACTACAAGGAGAAAAGAGGTTCCGCCTAGAAGTACTACCCTCATATGCTACCCCAAGTCAAGGAAGACTGCCTCCTCACCACCTCATCCGTAGAAAGCTCGGTGTAAAGTGCGGGTGCAAGTCAAGCCATTGTCTATATGAGTCATGTGTGTGTTGTTAAGTGCGCTACTTAGGCTCATTGAGATGACATGTGATCATTGCCTAGTGGACTCAAAGAATTAAGTCACCATGGACCTGAAAAGCCTTAACCCTAAGCCCTATATGGTTCCACTTATAAATAGGTGGATTAAGATCTTAATCAAGCTCCATTTCCCAATTTAATTCCAAGCTAGTTTAAATGTCAACTATAATCCAGGAAAAACTATACAAGTATTTAAAAAGATGCAATTTATACACAATATTTACACATGTGTAAAATTTTTTATAAAATGTTTTGAAATCATGAATGTATGCATGAATGCAAGTTTTGCAAAATATTTACACAAATTTACACAAGGTTTTTGCAAACTTTTGATTTTCAAAACATTTTGGAAAAATTTTGTACTATATACATAAGTTTGATATGCACATATTTACACAATATTTACACAAAAAGTTTTTGAAAACATTTTTACAAAAATAATTTGTACAATAACTATGTATGTGCAATAAAAGAATGTTTATTTACAAGGAAATTTTTTTAATTTTTATGGATTTTAAGGTTTTTAGCCATTTTTATTTATTAACACACTCACATAAAGTACGAGGTATGGCTAAAGTATATATGAAATATATACACACCCCCCTATACTTAGCTCGAACGATGTCCTCACAGTCAAGAGCGATGAAGAAGACAAAACTCGTGCTTAGTATAGGGAAGTGAAAAGGAAGTCTATATACAAAGACGAATGGAAGAATATAAATACCAGAGGGACTCGGAATTTCCCCCTATACTTAGGATCAAATAATCCTAAGTATAGCAGGCTGTAAACAAAGGGAAAGTCGAGTGAAGAATGCACAGGGTCTACCCCCCCCCCATACTTATGGTAAAATATCCCTAAGTATAGGCAGCAAAAACAGAGGTAGAAATGAATCAAAAGAATACCCGAGAGTCGTACATCCCCCCTATACATAGGGTAAAGTACACCCTAAGTATAGCATAATCATAAGATGAGAAAAGGGATGTGGGACTAAAGAATGGGATGATATGGACATCTGGATCTATACAAGTCGGAAGAACAGTGATAATCAGGCGTGAGATGCAATAGATGTGAGTCAAGAGACCACATCTCACCTAAAGTGAATAGGGGCAACATCAACAACCCGCGGCTCATGATCTAGATATGGCTTAAGCCGCTGGCCGTTCACTCGAAAGGTACTCTCAGAAGACAACTCAGATATGTCGATACTCCCATTGTCGTGTACCTTTCTCACCAAATACGGTCCCTTCCATTTGCTCTGTAGCTTTCCTAGAAATAGACGAAGCCTAGCATCAAACAGCCATACTCTCTATCCTAGCTCAAAATGCTTGTGGCTGATATGAGAATCATGCCACTCCTTCACTCTCTCCTTGTATTGTAGGCTGTTTGAGAAGGCGGTATAATGAAGCTCCTTCAAGGCTGCTAACTCTGCCCTCCTTTGATATCCTACACTATATGGATCCAAAAGTATATCAGTGACAGCCCAAAGTGACCTATGACTCTACTTAACAGGTAAATGGAACGGCTTTCCATAAACGAGGCGAAAGGGAGATGTGCCCAAAGGAGTCTTGAAAGACGTCCTATATGCTCACAAGACCGAGTCCAAAAGCTGTGACCGATCCTTTCGGTCAGGGCGGACGACTTTCTATAATATAGTCTCGATCTCCCTATTCGACACTTCGACAAGACCATTCGTCTGAGGGTGGTATGGAGTGGCAACTCGATGGTCTATGCGGAACTCGCTAGCAAGGGCCATTACCTTATCGTTGACGAAATTAGACCCCCCCATCGGATATTAATACTCGAGGTACCCCGAACCGTGAAATGATATGCTTCCTCAAAAATCTGCAAACAGTTCTAGCATCTGTAGTTCGGGCGGGGATGGCCTCAACCCAACGACTAACATAATCGGCGGACAACAGAATGTACTCGAATCCGTGACTCCTAGGGAATGGACCCATGAAATCGATGCTCCAAGCGTCAAAAACCTCACAGAAGTGAATGGGCTGCATTGGCATCATATCACGCTGTCCACAAGTGCCCATCCTCTAACAATCAGTACACCTCTTCACGAACTCATCGGAGTCCTTGAAGAGAGTAGGCCACCATAGGCCAGATTGGAGCACTTTCTGTGTCGTTCTCCTCCCAGAGTGATGTCCCCCTGCCTCAAGCTTGTGGCAATAAGTGAGGACGCTATGGTGCTCCTCCTGAGGAATGCACCTACGCCAGATGCTATCCCCTCCTTCATGGTAAAGGATGGGATCCTCCCAGTGGTAGAACTTGGCCTTCGCGAGGAAGGTCTCAAGTCTCTGTCTGGGCCAATCTTGTGGAACTTTCTTAGCAACAAGAAAGTTCACAATATCAGCGTACCACGGGAGAGAGACAATAGCAAGGATCGCCTCATCTGGGAAGGTCTCACAAATAGGTTCAGTCTGCTCAGAATCATCAAGATGCTCTAATCGGGAGAGATGGTCCGCCACCACATTCTTGACTCCAGGCTTATCATTAATCTCTATGTCAAACTCCTGGAGTAGAAGGATCCATCTGGTCAATCTGGCTTTGGCATCCTTCTTTGCCATGAGGTACCTGATGGCGGTATGGTCAGTGTAAATGGTCACTCTAGATCCGATAATGTAAGATCTGAACTTATCTAGGGCAAAAACTACGGCTAGCATCTCCTTCTCAGTGACTGTGTAGTTCCGTTGCGCGGTATCCAATGTACGTCTAGGGTAGTGAATAGCAAATGGGACTCCATCCCTCCTCTGTCCCAACATGGACCCTACGGCAAAATCGGAGGCATCCGTCATGATCTCGAATGGGAGAGACCAATCAGGCGGCTGGAGAATAGGAGCCTCTACAACACATCTCTTGAGAGTCTCAAACGACGAAAGACACTTGTCATCGACAAGGAACTCGGTGTCTTTCGTCAGCAGATCAGTCAACGATCGGGCAATCCAACTGAAATCATGAATGAAGCGTCGGTAGAAACCGACGTGCCCCAGGAAAGACCGTAACTGCTGCAGGTTGGACGGTGGTGCGAGTTTTCTAATGACATCTACCTTGGCTGGATCAACCTCCATGCCCCGGTTGGAGATGATATGGCCAAGCACCGTCCCCTGAGTCACCATGATATGACTCTTCTCCCAAGACAACACAAGGTGAACCTCAATGCATCGCTGAAGGACTCGGTCTAGGCAGTCATGATAGGAGTCGAATTCGTTGCTGTAAACCGAGAAATCATCCATGAAGACCTCCAAGCACTCCCCCACCATGTCCGAAAAGATAGACAGCATGCATCTCTGAAAAGTCGTAGAGGCGTTGCATAGCCCAAATGGCCTGCGTCTAAAAGCATATGTGCCAAAGGGATAGGTGAAGGTAGTCTTGTCTTGGTCCTCGGGCGCGATGGCCACCTGATTGTAGCCGGAGTACCCATCCATGAAACAGTAGTGGCTCTTCCCTGCCAGTCTCTCAATGATCTGGTCAATAAAGGGCAGGGGGAAATTATCCTTCTTGGTGGCCTGGTTGAGTCGTCTGTAATCTACGTAGACCCGCCAAGAAGTGGGTACCCGGGTAGCGATCTCCTCTTCAGACTCTCTAACAACTGTAGTGATGCCCGTCTTCTTGGGCACCACATGCAACGGACTGACCCACTTGGAGTCGCAGATGGGGTAGATAAAATCAGCGCTCCACCATTTCGAGATCTCCTTCATTACAACCTCTCTCAGATTCGGGTTCAGTCGCCACTGGAACTCACGCGACGGCTTCGCCTCATCCTCGAGATAGATATGGTGGGAGCACAGGGCCGGACTTATCCCCTGAAGATCGGCTACGCTCCATCCTATCGCCTTGCAGTTCTTTTCAACAACCCCCATCAGACGGGATTCCTGCTCTCCAGTCAAATCGGCAGAGATAATGACTGGGTACATATCATGCTCTCCTGCAAGGAACCTATACTTTAGCGATGCAGGAAGTGGCTTCAGCTCTTGACAAGTAGGTGCTGGCGGATCTGGCCTCTGAAAGCTCTGAGTGAATGCTGCTAAATCTGCATGGGAGAACGGAAACTCTCGCTCACTATCTGTATCTGGAGAAGGCTGCTCTATTGGACTGTCTCTGCTCTGCATGGCATCTACCTCCTCCCTAGCTGCAGGCTCAGTTGAAGTCAGACATGGTATAAGATCATCAAACTCTGCCCAATCAACATCTGACTCAGAGGGATCTGTATTAGACTCACGGAAAAACTCTGTCATGCGGTCAAGAACCGGCTCTGCCGACTGAAAAGTATCCTGGACACGAAATGTGCTCTCCAAGCTTTCCTCTGCTGGCGTCTCTGCATCAGCGTGCTCTGAAGGTGAGAGGATGGCCTGTGCGATTGGATCTGCCCAAACTGCCTCGTTATCTGTGATCACAAAATCGCAGTCCTGGTGGATGTCTGGCCCTACATCTATCATCTGCTCTGAATCGGAAGTTGGCTCTGAGCAAGCTGAATCTCTGACTCGATGTCCTCGACCGTCTCTATTTGTACACTCTCACCCTCGACGCGAAAGTATACCTTCCCGCTATCATGGTCGGTCACCGCCTTGGCTGTGGCCAAGAACGGGCGACCTAGAATGATGGGGGTATCTATCACCGACTCTGGGATCTCCATGTCCAACACAACGAAGTCCACGGGGAATCGCAGGCCCTGAATTGTGACGACAACATCCCTCATCAACCCCTTCGGCCTCTTGATAGATCGATCAGCAAACTGAAGGACTGTCATGCTCTATCGTAGAGTGCCCAACTCGAAGTGGTCAAGAAGGGCTGCCAGAAGTAGGTTGATCGAAGAACTGCTATCTAATAGAGTGCGGTCGAACCTCTGCTCACGGATATGGCATTTGACATATGGGGCTCCTGAATCTGGCTTCTTGGCTAGCAGACGGTTCTGGATCGCGAAACACGTGGCCCTGGTAAGCACATGGATCTCAGACTGATGGTTCCTCCTCTTTCTCCTAACTATGGTCCTGTCTCTGATTGATATCTGGAGTAGAGGGATGTGCTCCAAGGCCTCCTGTAGAATCAGCTGGATGTGGAATCTGTCGATCATCTGCTGGTTGAACTCTACGTGCTGCTTCTTTTTGGGATTTCTATTTTCTTCCCCTTTCCCATGTGAAGTGCTCATGGAAAGGGGATCACAGGGTCCTTCTCAGATGAAGGACTAGGAGAGGGTCTAGGATGCTCAAGCACTGCAGAATCCACACATACATCATGCACCACAGGTGGATCAGAATAAAGTAAACCCTTTCCTTTATTTCCAGATAAGTCCTCAGATACATGAACAGATGGAAAGACTACAGGACTAGCAGAAGTAGACAGGGTGGCATCAACACCACCCTCAGCAGGTCGACTCGCCGCATCAGCACCGTGCTCTGGCTCGGCAACAATGGTGGCGTCAGTACCACCTCCTCCAACTGGTGAAGCGACGACATCAGTACCGTCGGTGGGATCAGCATCCATGGTGGCATCAACACCACTGTCATCATCTCTCACGGCATCAGTACCATGCTCCTCCTCGCTTGGTGCTCTGGAAGTGGCCTGGGGGTGTCTCTCAGACGAGGCGCCGCCTGCTGGCATCCTACCGCTCCTAAGTGTGACAAAGTCAGTATCAAATAGATATGCAGACATCTCACCAAAAGAATCACTCGGAGTGGCATACTCTGTGAAATCTACCTGCTCAGACTTTCTCTTGAGGTTGTTCATGTGGGGCTTCCTCTGGGCAGGTATGGCGGCCTTCCCTCTCACGATCTCCCGCATCTCCTGGCGGAACTCGTCCATCTCCCGTCTGAATGTAGTCTGCTACTCAGTCATGACGCGGGCTAGATCGTCTAAAGCAGGGTTCTCATAGGATGGCCCATGAGAACCTGACGAGTGGCCTCTCTGGTAGTGAGGCTGCTGCTATGTCTGGTGCTGTGGGTGAGAGGGGTACTGCTGATGCTGCTGCTGAGGCTGATCACGCCTCCAAGAATGTCCCTGCTGATAGGGACGAGGACCATACTGCTGGTAATGGGGCTGGGATGATTGTTGCTGCTGCTTATGCACTAGAGGCTGGGGTTGCTGGTACTCTCGCTGATGGCCGTACTGGCCACCCTGAGCTGGAGGCTACTACTGGGAACTGGCACCTCTGGCTGACCAACGGAATCTGGGATGGTCTCGTCAAATACCGGGCTGGGGACGGTCGTACGAAATCCCATTGACGTCCATCAACGGCTCCTGCTCATAGGTGGGTGGAGGGAGTACGACCAAAGGCTGATCCGATGGGTAAACCACCATCTGAGTGTTTGGGGATGGTGGCGACTGGTAGTATGGATGTGGCTGCTGGTACGGCTCTGCTTGTACAAGATGGACCTGTCTAGGCTGGCTGGAGCTGGAGCGCTGGGACGAGCTGTCGATGCCACTCGGATCTCCTTGTGCCTGAAGATGGCGATGAGAAGCCGTCTGTGCCTCCTGGAGACACATGATCTGTGTCTTCAGGTCACTCAGTGTCTGTGCCATCTGATCCATCTGTGTGATATCATGGCATTACTTCTTCTCTATAATCTCCATCCGATCCAGCTTCTCGTTGATAATGCCCATGTTGATGGCTGTGGACTCAGCCTGTGCGGCTGCTGCTGACGAAGTGAAAGGACCGACGTCAACCAGTGTGATCCTCTGGTACTGCACGGTCTGTGGCTGGGGGCGTCCCTGTGTGTACAGTCGGGTCTTGGACATCACTGTATAGTTCTCAGCCATCTCCTCGTAGATGGTCCAGACCTGATCCTCGTCCTTGGCGAAGTAGGACCCGCCACATGAAGCATTCACCAGGCCCTAAAGCTCTGGTGTCAGCCCCCAGAAGAAGCTTTGAACTAAGTTCAGCTTCAAGATCTCATGGTGCGGGCATCTATCGGTAAGCTCTCTAAACCTCTCCCATGCCTCGTGGAATTGCTCATTGGAGAGCATGGACAAGTTGCTGATCAGGGCCCTCGCTGCGTTCATCCACCCGAGTGGATAGTACTTGCTCAAGTACTCGGTGCGGTGCTGCTCCCAGGTGTACACGAACTTCCCCAAGTGTTTCAGCCAGGTGGCTGCTCTATCTGCCAGTGAAAAGGGGAAGGCAATCATTTGAATCGTATCCTCGTCCACCTGACGGTCATGGATGGTGCTGCAGATTATCAGAAACTCCTGGAGGTGAAGATGGGGCTCCTCAGTGGCGAGCCCATGGAACCGGGGAAGGAGCTGAAGGGTGTTCGGGGGAAACTTGATGTCCCCCACGATGGCTGGTAGTACCACCCAACGGTGCGTCAAAGTTGACCCGGGGTTGTGTAACTCCCGCATCGGTCTCGGCTGGTCTGGTGCTGCCGCTGCTGTGGCGGCTGTTGCAGCTACTGTTGCTGCATCGTCGGGTCTCCTCGGTCCATCTCCGGGCCCGCGCTGGTCGCAGTCGGCTCTCATATGCTCCATCTCTCTCCTCATCTCAATCATAAAGGCATCCTGATCCCTCAACTGCTGCTGCACTGTCTCAAGGGAGGCGATCAGGGTGGAGTTGATCGCACCCTGGTCCATGATGAATGTCTGCTCGGCTCGGGGACCTCCGGTGCGGTCGTCACTGCTGCCGTCCATGGTCTCTGCAAAGGCAATAGACCTAAACTAAGGTGCCGATAAATCTGACTGTGATCTCTCATCTGGCACTAGCATCTCAAGAATGGTAGAAGGGTGGTCGAGGGGGAATAGGAAGGAATCGAACTCGGGTTCAGAGAGCGGGTCTGAGCTCTCACGAACCAACCTAGATGAACGGGCCGGAGTGTTGAAAAGTGGTACAGCCAAAGGCTGCCTAAGGTTCCTCCTTCCCATCATCTTGATCTGGCGAGTCAAGCGGATGGGATCTGGAAACAACTATGATGAGCAAACAAACCCCGAATTCACCTACTCAACATGAGCTGAAGACCGTAAGAGTTCGGTCAAATATCTTGTCAGTTTTTATTAGGTGATCAAGTCAAGATAGCAGAGCGATTACGTGACCTTTTGGGAATCCGATTCCCCCAGGAGACTGTCCCAATCCTGAAATAGATCTTTCCCAGCCAATACAAGCTGCAGATCATTTACCAGCTACCCGATCGGCTCTCTCTGTAAAGGATATCGCGGCCCGCTTCACCGGAGACCAAAGCGATCCTCACTATAGAATGACTATCCCAGAAGCAGTAGTCTAAAAGGGGTCCAGATGTGGCTCTGTCCTAAAGTGTGGGGCACTCTCTCGCACATGCAAACCAGACAATGAGGGGGTTGCTCTCCCCAAGACAAATTTTTAAGTGGAGTGTCTTTTAGGGTCAAGTATGTTTAGCAGTCCCAATTTTATAGTTTTTGTTTTTAGGTATTTTTCAAAACAAACAATCGCCTAACAAGATTTTTTTTCTCCTGGTTATTATACGTCCAAAAACGGGGGGAGAAGTCAAAAAATCCGATGCGCGAGAAATCAATGATGCATGCAGAGTAAGAAATGCGTACCTGACTCCAGCAGTCTACATTCAAAATGATCCACGCATAATTTAAAGACAGAAAGGAAACTACCTATATGATGCAAGCGGAAAACCGCGCCCTAAACGAAGCAATTCTACTCGAAAGAACAATGGCTAAATGGTCAACAGGAGGGGTCGGTGTCCGGTCTCGGATGGCGATCGGTGCCTGCCACAACAGGTCCTGCCAGCGTTGTATAAGACCTCTAGCGGCGCGGGACCCCTCAAGTGACCAAGTAAGTAGTCTTTTATATTAATTTTTGATTTTGGTCCAAATTACGGTCTATAGGTACATGCAAGTTTATTAGTTGTGTGGACCCTACTTATTACGGCGCAATCAAGCAAAAATCCTAAGCTAGGGTTGAAATCTATGAGAAATACAGGCAATAAATAAATGATAGGAAAAACAACATAAAAAGCCGCGAAAATCTGGTGGGGTCCCCCAAGCAAACCGGCGCTCGACGAAACAGACCCTGAGAGTCTAAGTGTCCAAGTCTTGTCTCTGGTCCCTGTATTATTACAACAGTTCAAATGTGCTGAAAAGAAAACTATGCTAAAGTAGCTAGTCCCGCACTCCTGTTGTCTCCTTGCGCTCTCCTGTGGCTCCGTGCAGAAGGCAACCGCTTCTGATTCCAGCGGTTGTGTCGGCTCCTCGAGAGGAGTTGCCTCGGTCCTCAGGCCCTCGCAAGTAAACAAGAAGAGTGTCAAACCAGATAAACAAGCAAATAAACTAAAAACAGGGTATATGCACACAAATGTGAAATGAAAATAAACACCCAAAACAACAAAAAACAAAATAAAAGAAAATTAAAGAAAATGAAAATAAAAGAAAAACAAAAAGCCGTGAAAAGCCGCGGACGAAGAAAAAGCCGCGGAAAATTGTGAAAATCAAAAGAAAAAAAAGAAAAATAAAGGCGACTACTAAGCCGTGCTCCCCAGCAACGACGCCATTCTGATGAGTACGATAATGTCTTAATCAATCCGGGAGAGGTAAATAATCACTCTGAGGTCGTTGTGACCCAGATCGAGAGATATCAGTCAATCAAGAAAAATAAAGAGCATACCACCAAATAGAAGGGTAAAATCAATCAACACAAAAATAACGGTCTTGGCTATGAGATTAGCCTGGTGTAGCACCTAGGGTCGGACTCAGGGAGCACGAGTTGGCCTCACAGCCTACGAAGTAGTCTCAAAACAAAATAAAATAAAAATAAGTCTTTTGGTGGATTTTAATTATTTTTATTTTTTTTGGATTTTTAATAATAATGGAAAGTAGAAATGGGCAAAATCAAGCACATAACAATTTATTTAATCATCCAAAAATGATCCAAAAATTCAAACAAAAATATTTCTAAGTTTTTTAGGTTTTTTACTGTTTTTGGTGAATTTTTCAGATTTTTATAATTTTTATCTAATTTTCTAAAAATCAAAGAAGGCAAAAACAAGAGCAATTTATCAAGCCAGGCTTCAAAGTCCCGTGAAAAATATCAAATGGGACTTTCACATCCAAGAGGTAATTTTTATGATAAATATAAACAACAAAGAAAATTCAGAAAAAGAGTTTGCTATTTTTTGAGTTTTCTGTGATTTTTTAGAATTTTTACAAGTTTTCAAGTTGTTTTTTAATTTTTAAGGTTTTTATATATCCAAAAATAACAAAAATCACAAAGAAAATCAAACATAACAAATTTAACAAAACCTGATTTTTTAAAATATTTAAAATAGCGTTTATGTTATGTTATGATTTTCAAAACTAGACAGGAGCAAAAACTACTATTTTTGAATTTTTAAAAATAACAAAAACCCTCAAAATTGTACCAAATTTTTGTGGAAATATTTACACAGTGGCAGGAGCCACATTTCCAAATTTCACGAAATTTGGTCTTAATTTGCTATTTTATTTAATTAAAATAGAGGCTCATAGTGCACAAGGACCTAGATGCAATAAAAAATAGTTCCGAGGGCCAAATAGCAACAAGCAAAGAAAACCCAGGCCCCATTGTGCAAAAAGTCCACAATACACGTGCAATACATGTGCTTCAGGCACAGAGGGGCATAACTGTAAATTCTATTTATAAAAATGCAAACATTAACATCCAAGAACTACAGCATAGAAAGTGTAAAAAGCCCAGATCCTGACGTGTCAATGCACATGGTCAACATACACAGGGACTATAATGAAAATACATAAAACATGGAGGTCCAGAGTGCAAATATCCCAAAATAAAAACAACTATATTCAATATTTACAGGACTAACTAATAAAAACAAAAATGAGAAGGGCCTAAGGGATATTTACCCCTTAATTATTGGATGGTTGAGGTGGTGCCACGTGTATGATCAACGGCTGGAAAGCAAGGGCACCCCTTCGTTGAAGCGGACGGTCCTAATCAAGCCTCAGGATGATCGGGCGGTGGGCGGCTGCTCCTCAAATAGATGGCCTGGATCAAATCTGGAGCTTCGAGGCTGAACGGACGGCGGAGGAAGGTCCTCCAAGAACTGCTCGCCGATGAGCTTCATCGGCTCTGTGTGCGTGGTGGAGGCCTCCTCTAAAGCTGCTGGAAGGTGGAACGTGATCACCTCGATGCTCCGCAACTACTGGGATCCTCCGTTGACGCCGGAGACCACCGGAGTGGCCCGGCGACGGCGGACGGAGGAAGCTCCTAGGCTGAAGAGTCTCGACCCTCAAATGGATCGCATTCACCTGCAAAATAGCCTAGGAAGCTTCCTGGGTCGAGGGCAAACTGCCTCGACCCGGTTAGGGGTGACGAGGGTGGCTGGCGAGTCAAGATGGACGACCTCCGGTGAGGCGACGGCGATGGAGGTTGAGCCTTGGTTCCTGGGCGAACCAAGGTGGGGGCGTGGGTGCAGAAGGTGGAGAGGGGTCTCACGGAGATGATGGTCAGGTCAGATGAGTGGAATGATGATCGGAGCAGATGTAATCAGTCGGCGATGGTGATAGGTCGATTTAGGCGAAAGATGAAATAAGACTAAACTAAGGGGAATCGGGTCTACCTGGTGGATGCATTTGACTGGGGACGAGATCGGCGAGCTCTAGGTCGTAGCCTCGAAGGGTCGTCGATGACTGAGGCTCTGGCGCACCTCGCGGCGGTGCACGACGGCAGACGTCGCCGGATCGAGGTCTCCTCTCCTCTCTTTGACACCTCTCTCACGAAGTTGTCACTCAAGGGAGTAAGGTGGAGGTCCTTGGATGAGGAGGCACAACCAAGTATCGTGTGAAAAGCTGGTCGGAGGCGAGGCTATATACCCCTGCAGGTCCGAGAAGAAGAGGTCGGGCAGGGTTCCGTGAAGCACGGATGCCTAGGCGGATGCTCTGGCATGGATCTCGGATCAGTGGGGATCAATTAGGACCTGAGGTTTGGGTAAATGGAGCTCTGATCTGGTTTAGAAAATTAAGTGAAGTCAGGTTGCGCGCACAGATTCGAGTTGACTGGTCCAGGGGGAGAGTTGACCGGGGGTCAACAATCCCCCGTGGACCAATCGCAGGCCGCCAATCAATAAATTTTTTGGAAATTAATTTAAAAATAATAAATGACTTATTTTTGAAAAATTAAAACATGAAAAATGTTTATTTATTTTCAAATTTTTTAGTGATATTTATTTATTTTTTTGAAATAAAAATTAGGTATTTACTAAATATTATTATTATATACATGTATATACCTGTATTTATTTTTTATTTTAATTTTTAGTTGTTTATTTTTATATCATTATTCCAATTTTATATTTTATTTATTTATAGAATAAAATTTAGAATAAAAGGGTATTTTTATTTTATTTTTATTAATTATTTACATAGATGAAATAAATAGGTATATACATATTACATGGTATATATACAAGGTGGATTTTTGTTTTATTTTATTTCTTTTTATTTTTTTTTATTTTTATGATTTTTATTTTATTTATTTACATCATGAAAAGTGGAATTTGAAAACATTTTTATTAGGTTTTTATTATCTATTTACAAAGAGAAATAAATAGAGATGTTATTTCTATACATATGGTCTATGTATAATGAAGAAGGAATTTTATTTCTTTTATTTTTCTTTTATTATTTTTTTCAATTTTATTTTATTTTATATTTACAAATATGTACAAATAAATAGTCGCATATTTTAATTTTTAATTAGAGGAAAATATTCTTATTTATATACATAGGTATATGTACACAATTATGGACCCTATCTCCCTCTACTTTGAGTCTTCTGCGGTCAGGCCCATGCTGAGCCCTCCCTTGGGATTAGGTCGCTCAATATTTATTCTAAATATCTCCCTCTTTTTCTTTTATTTCTTTATTCTTTTATTTATGCACAAAACATGCTAAATATACATATTTACCAAATGCATGCTTATTGATAATTTATGCTATTTACATGAATGTACATGTGTTTTGCATAGGTTTTGTAGCTAAAATAAAAGAATAAAGAGTGATGAATGGGCATTCATCAGGCACTGAGACCATTACTGACCACACTCGTTGCATAAGTAGCATCGTACATATGAGGTATGTGTAGTAGTCAAGTCAGTGCTTTGAGTCGGTCTTGCCGGGGGATGACTCCACTCTCTGCGACCTAGATGGGTGTGCTAAACCGGTGCCACGTCTGGAAAGTTCTCCTCCTGAGGTAGTCGTTGGAGACGAGCGAGCACTATCCGAGAATGTCCAACCTGAAGATTGCAATCATCGGTCTGATCTCTGCTACCGGAATGGTCGACGTATTGTTTTGAATGACCATTGTTGTGTGTGTATTGCTCCAGATGAACTCCCAAAATGTCTCTCTTTGATATCCTCAAACTTCTCTATTGCATCAGCAACCTCAGAGATAGATGTGGGATGTAGTCCAACCTGCTTCTCCTACAACCTTTCCTTCATGCCTATGATGAACTTCTCCAAATTCTCTTCGACGAATGAACATGTCGCTGGTGTGTGCCGCAACAGCTCAGCATAGACAATAAAGTATTGTCTAGCTGTCATCCTCCCAGGTCAAAGCTTTGCGAATAGTCAACGATGGGAGTCCTTCCACTTCCGAGAAAAGAATTGGAATATGATACTCATCTCAAAACTGTCCCATGTGGGCTCGCGGCCCATCTCTGAAACTGTCTCCTCCCACCATCTCTATCCGAATGTTGTCAATGAATACTCCATAAAAGATAACCACACATCTCGTGGTGCATGAATCATCCGAATTACCTTCATAACCATCTTCATCTACTGCGCGGACTCATATGATGTCTCAGTGCCCTCGAACATGGGCACATTGTCTAGCTGATAGGAAGTAAATATCGATTGATGCCTTTGAATGTTGGAGTGGTCAGGCACAAACTCATGGCAAAAGGTGCAGGGTCTTGCTTCCTATAATTATCTTCATCCTCTGCACAATGTGTTGCCATCTCCTCACGTGGATCATCAAACTGAGGTTGTTGTACCTCCACAAACTGAGGTTGGTCATGTCATGCTCCATTCTAAGATGGATCGTAAATGAAATCAGAGAGCTCCTCAAACCTTAGATCAATATCAGTCTGTCTATTTGCAATCACTTTCTATTGGGCCAAGAACGTGTCTTGCTGACCTCACATAGCCATCTATTGTTGTTGGAGATCGGTGAGAGTAGTTAGTATGCGCACAAAACAATCCGCCATCTCCTGTCCAGCTCTAGACGCCATGGTTTTGCACGAGAACCGATATCATTAATCACAATAATTGATGTTCATTTATATTTCTAGCTGTACTTTTCTCTTATTGGAAACAATATCAAAATTAATTACAATTGGTGACATTTGCGGTTATTGACTTTGAATATCATATTTTCTTAGACTCGCGACAAGTCTGAGGATTGTCTCTATCCGAAAACTTAATGCAATTGAAATGTTATACTGCGAATGTATGTAGAGGGTACCACTGCTATAATACCAATCTATGACACCCAATGTTTTTGGTTAACCAGTTACACAGTAGTGGAAATATATTCGTAATTGATCGTGGGTTACTGGAATTTAAGGAAAATAGTTTGCATTTCGAATGGCATTCAGATTTTTAATAACAAGTCACAAAATAACAAGTGTCACAAAATTCACATTTGCATTAATTACCATGTATATACATGTAGCAACAGACACTGCATTGTGTACACGTATCCCAAAACATAGATGAGAAAGAAAAGCAAGTACATTATCCTGTACAAAATCTATAACATGTCTACTATCGAAAGTAACTACAGAATATCATCGTCCAGTTGTCAATCTACTGAGTCGCATGCGCCTTGCCTGCCATCCATTTTGAGAACAAGAGAAATGTCAACAAAAATTGAGTACAATGTAATTTATAAAAAATAACAGGTATTTCAGTTGTTTCAAAAAGAGGCAAGTACATAGGGTTTGACATTTAAATTTTATAAGCTACTTTCATGGAAATTGGTTTTAAGTTTTTTTGTATGTGAATCCCATGTTTACTTATTACCCCTAAACTTTCCATCTATAACGTTTCCATTTATTGATTATATGATCCATGTGTAGGTTATCAAATATTTATCACATATAACATGTTATGGATCTTGTGATTGTAGATGATGAATCTCTAATCTGATATGAATCTATATCTAATTTCTCAAGCCAAGTGTATAGTCTGTGGTCTTGGTTTGAGTGTGACCTCACACAGTGACTCTAAAGTGTGAAGAATACCTTAAGGCCAGGGTGCCTCCGTAGGAATACATGGAGTATAATGCATCCTAAATAAGTTTCCAACACATCCCCTAGATTCTCCTAACATTTGTAGTAGTTCTACATTCTGATCAAATGGCGATGATTGATGATTTATGAATTTTTTCTCATGATCTCATCATTGCCAGACTTACTGGAAACACAATAACCCAAAATCAAAAACAGTACCAAACTCAACTGTAAACAACCTCAACTATAATTAAACTCAACTCAAGCTGACAACGATCTCTTCTTCGCTAGGACCTACTGGTGGAGCAGTAACCAAAACTCAAGCAGTGAGGAAGTCTCCTAAGAGACTCTTCCATCTCTCCCTCCTAGTGGAAGTGCGGTCCAGGAGAGGGCTAGGCATACTCCCAAACTACACCCCTGAGACAGGTGGGAGATACTTTCTGGACTAGGTCACTTTAGAAAATCTGCCAGACCGGTACGGGCAAAAAGAGTGCTAAAACATAAACCAAGGGTTCGGCTGCCTAGGCACCCTAATGAAACATGGTTAGCAGAACTGGTCAAATAATTGTATCCCAACGAAGCATAAAAATACTACTAGATCGCGAAAAAACTGTAAAAATGACCGGGATCCAATACCCATGCACTAGGTGGTTATTTCATGAACTAGCTTCCTATCTCCATCCTAGCTGAGCATCACCGTGCGATTGCACAGTCAGGTGTAAGGGTCATCTTGACCAGCACTATTAATTATCATCACTTATTCACCATCATCTTTACTTCTTTGTCTATTCATATCTTACTCTTATTTTTCTGTGGTCAACTTTATGGATCTATGTCTTTTTGGCAATAGTGATCTACAATTAGCAGAGTATACCTAAAGGATTAATTCATGGAGATGATCGGTCCTAGAAGTATCATGTTATTATTTCTAAAATCATACGTTTAGCAGCTATTCATTCGATCTAGATTTATGTTAAATTCATTATAGAAAATCCAAACTGTTCTTATTTAAGTCTTAGTTTAATGGCAGGATTTTTGATCTAGATTTTTTGTAATTCGCTTGTATGACAATCCGATTCCACTCATTTTTTAAAACATGAGATTAGAAGCTGATCTTTAGAATTAGATTCAAGTTTTGGATCAATGTAAAATTACCAACTTCTCTTATCCAGTCATGAGATTAAGAGTCGCGCATTAAATCTAAAGTTATCTCAACTTACATGCTATTTCATCCTCAAATCACTTGATTTTTTTACCATGAAATCAAGGACTTATTGATGCTCTAAAACTTGACCTAATTATATCCAAATCATCCTTAATTTGTCCCCAATCATCATGACATCAATAGCTATTCACTGGTTTGAAATTGGACTCCAATCACATGTAATTTATCCATAGTCTTTCACAATATAGGCATAAAACATGTAGCTATTGTGGTCTGACTTTTAGACTCAAATCATATGCATTTCATCCCCAATCTTTCACAATTTTGGCCTAAAACTGTAGCTATTGTCGTCTAAATCTTAGATCTTAACACATGCAAATAGTCCCCAAATTTTCATTTTTAACATGCTAAAAACTATAGCTTTTTGAGAGCAAATAATCTATCATGCAAATCGTCCCCAAATTTTCATTTTAAACATGCTAAAAACAATAGCTTTTTGAGAGCAAATAATCTATGCAAGAAACCCTTGATCTTGGGACATCACATCCTCAAACAAGAAAATGTGGAATTTCTGAATAGGTGATATTAACAATACACGATTTCTAATTTATGACGATGGGAAGATATCCTTTAAATTGGGTTGTCATAAATACATAAATTGCAACCTTCACACAAGGAAAGGTCCTACTTGGTCAACTAGAATTGAGATGAAACTCAAGACAACTAGAATCTAAGCGACGATTTGAATAACATGATCAGTTTCAAAATTAGTTTTGCTTTCTTCTTTATAGAAACCAAATTTGGATTACTTTATTTTCTACCCAACATATAACCACAGTAACACGACAAACTAGAGGTACCCATTTCTGTAAATTTCATTTCAAAATTCATGTCAAACCACAAAACCCAAAAATTTTGCCCTTGAAAATCCTTTATCTTTTTCAAACCATAAAAAAAGAGGTTAAGGATTTCAAAACATAAGGTTGATTAGGACTTATAGTTGGTTGCATCATACAACAGTCTCAACTTCTATCCTTTTAAAGTTACGATCTTGAGCTAAAATTTTGAATTGAATTTAGATTTGTACAAGAACATGGATGACAGTAAGAGGAGGGATAATTGTACCTTAGAATCTCAAAATTTGTTGAATAAATTCGCATGCAGTCGTTGAAATTAGAGAGGAGTAGCAACTCCTTTTAGGCTGATTTGGAGGCTCTTATAGTTGCTCAAATAAGAGCAGCAACTGTTGCTTGAAGAAGCATATGGAGCTGAAACAAAGGGGGGCTCCATCCCTTCGGTTGCAGTAGTTCCAAGCTACTTGAGTAGTGACAAAAAATTGGGATGGGGTTGCTAGAGATGCTTATACGATTGGATATTTGGAGAGAAATAGAGAGAAATAGATGGGAGGAAAGGTTGATATGAATAAAGGGAGGGGGTTGGTCTTTAGTTACCCAGTGGAGTTACTAGAATGCCAAGTGAGGAGGGAATTTATATGCCAAGTGGAAATTATGTTCTGTTTGAACATCTAAATCAAATTTTATTATTTTTATTATTTTTTAAAGCTTTATATCTATTCTCTTTAGAATACCAAAGTCATCCACATTTTCACCTTGAATCTCTGATTCTGATGTACAATATCCCGTTTCGATCGTCTATGCATGATGACTAAACGATATAAATTCCATACTTTTCTGATCCAAGATGGTAAATAATTGACTAGATAAGATCTTGGTTTTTTATCAAATTTTTGTGATTTTAAATTATCAGACCTTCGGTTGATGAACAATCAATTTCATTGGTCTTATTTTGTCTAGACGAATTTATCATGGTCTCAAAATATTTTTATTATTTCCAATGCATCGTAGCTTTTCAGGTGGCACGTTCTACGATGCAATCTCTTTTTGATCTATTGATCTTGAACAAATTTTGATTTACAATTAATTAATCGATTTAGATTATTTAATACCGATTGATAGTTTTATATTATTAAATTGACCGTAAATGGGTCCGGTTCGGGTTATTCGGATACAGATGTCATACCCTACATTACTTCTGGTTGACTTGATCAATATTTAACTTGTTCTCGAGGTTCAGGGTCCATCAATATCTTTGATACTTCCTTTGTTTTTCTTTTCTTTTCTTTATTCTTTTATTTTGGTTTAAATATGGGTATTTACATACTAAATACATATTAATGTAAAATGTTAATTTATGCAAGTAGGGGTATTTTCGAGTGCTTTACTAGGGACTTAATGCAAAAATGGATAAATAAGGCTGATTGAATGGCAAAGTACCTAAAGTCCTTAGAGAATACAAGGGAATAACTTTGGCAAATAAGAAACACACATCCACCACAGAAAACAACTTGCTCGTAGTATGAGAGGGAAATTGGGTTGTTGATTCATATTCTTCTATTTGTGTATGAAATTGGTTGCATATGTTTCAAGATACCAGAAAATTGAAGGCTTGGGTATAGACCTTAGCGCATCACAGAAGCATGTAGGTCGCATCATATGCAACCTACGACAACTAGTCGTACGAGTTGTAAGGAGCAACAAAATTTAAAAACTTTAAAATGATGAAACCAATTGATTCGAGAATCTCAAATCTTTTCGTAAAGAACATGTAAGAGTTCAAGGAATACTGAGGTGAGAAGTACCTCTAAAGTCATGGCAGATCATCCACCTACTAACACAATCTCTGAAGTTATCAAGAAACAGGGCAGATCAGAACCAGAATTAAAGCCACTTCCGGCAAGCCTTAAGTATGCCTTCCTTGCAGGTGCAAAAAAGATATATCCGATCATCATCGGTAATAGACTAACCCCGGATCAAGAATCTCAACTTCTCAAGGTTCTAGAGAAAAACCATAAGGCACTTGGTTGGCACGTTTCACACCTCCGCGGAATAAACCCTACCTTGTGTTAACATCATATCTACTTAGAAGAAGATGCCAAGCCATCCCAAGAGTTTCAAAGAAGACTGAATCCAAATTTGCAGGATGTAGTTATGAAGGAAATAATGAAGTGGTATGATGCAGGCTTTATCTATCCCATCTTTGATTCAAAATGGGTGAGCCCTCTACATGTAGTGCCGAAGAAATCAGGGCTCACCATGATTATCAATGACAAAGGAGAGGAAATTTCTACTTGGATACCAGCATCTTGGTGGGTATGTGTTAATTACCGCTGTCTCAATGCATCGACAAAGAAGGACAACTTACCCTTTGTTGGCACGGCTTCTTCGAGGATTGATAATTATTAATGGAGTCGTCGTTGCTATCCCCAAAAAAACCCACAACAAAGAAATTATTTTTTTCTTCTCTCACTACAAAATAATTACAGAAAATAATGTGGAGCAAGAGAAATATTATGCTACTTATTTACTTATATAGCGGACATGATCCAACTTAGGGAGGCTTCAAGGGTTATTCAAATAATCGACGAAAAATCAATTAAGAAAAAAGGAGGAATCTCAAATGCAAACTATCCTTGGTTTTTGTGGATTTTTTTACTTTTTATTGTTTTTAATATTTTTAGTTCTTTTTTTATTTTCTGATTTTCAAAATGTTATTGATTTTAATTTTGCAAATTTTTTAATTTCAAATAAGGACAATATGCACAAGATAAGAAAAATGCGCACCAAACTCTTTTTGTATTTTTAAATTAGATAAAAAATGCTTAGAAAAATCCAAAGAAAATAATTTGGGATTTTTACCCGACAGACCCTATAAACTTTTTAAATTATCTCTACGACCTTTTGCACAACGTAATTAACCCATCGACCCTGTAAATTACCCCAAGAACCCCCACCAGCTTGAAACAGATTACCCGGAGGGTTTATGGGGTAAAAGTTGGCATGTTTACGGGTTCGAGGGGGGAATTAGGTTGTTTCAAAGGTCGTGGAGGTAATTGGCAAAGTTTATAGGGTCTGTCGGGTAAAAATCCCAAATAATTTTGGGTTTTATGGGTTTTGAAATATTTTTGGGATTTTTTTTACAATTTTCAGATGTTGTTGTTTTTTTCTAAAAATCAAACAGTAACAAAAATGAGAAACAATGCACAACCTAGAGTAATTTGCAAGTTAAAAATATTTATGTACCAAAACTCCTGGCAATTATTTTTAAGATGAAATATATGCAAGTATCTACAAACAGGAATTGAAATCATGATTTTTGGATTTTTTTAGAATATTTTATGATTTTTATAAGATTTATAGCATTTTTCATTTTTTGGTTTTATAAATAGTTAATGCACAAAATTTGGATAGAAATTAGAAGACAATGAAATACAACTACTCTAATTGTTTAGAATTTTTTGAGCAATATTCAAATTTTTATGAATTTTTGAATTTCAGGAAGAGAAAAAGACACTGTTTTTTTAATAATAAGAAATGATGACAAAATGCAATGCAAAAATTACTACAGAGAGAACAACAAAACAAGAGATAACATGAATTTTTGCAGAATTTACAAATGCTATCTATTCCAAAGAAATAAGCAAGAATATAAAGTCTAGAATAAAAGGACTAGAATGCAAATAGTCAATGTTTTTGCTTGAAATGATAACCAGAAATAAATAGAGGGAAGTTTCGCAATTTTACCCAAAAATACGTGAGCTGCACGTGACTTGCTGGCAGGAGGTGTTCTGCAATTATGGAGACTACCAGTGGTGAACTTGCAATTTTTCCAATAATTTTTTTTTTAAAATGATCCCTAGGGTTCTCTTCCTCGTTCCATCATTCTCAACCAAGTGGTAGGGCCAAGTGGTGCGGTGCTGCCACCCTTCTGATCTCTTTCAAGCAGGGCGTCAGAGCGGCGGTCTGGCAGTCGGAAGGATGCTGGTGCAGCTGTTACGCGCGATGATGCAGTCGATGGTCGGGTAGCTCTGGCATGGAGGGTGCTTCCTAGTGGTGCTGCTCCGCCGCGTCGCGCGGCTGGCGTTGATAGCAGAGGAAGCGACGGTGAGTCGCTTCAGCGATCAACAGACGAGCGCGACGTGGTTGGGTTTCATCGGCGGTAGGTGGTTGTATGGAGGGCTTGTGGTGGCGCACGAGCAGTGGTGATGCGATGACGATGGAGACTTCAGGGGCGGTGCGGTTCTCCTCCAGGTGGAGGCATGGCTCGTGCGGGCGGCACAGATGTGGGGGCGTGCACGGGTAGCCGTGCATCTGGACGGTGAAGATCGAAGACGATGGCTAGGCGGTCTGGCTACGGGCACCGCCCGTTGGCTGGTGTAGCGGCACCTGCCACTGGATCCTGCTCTTGTTTTTATTTTTTATTTGTAAATATAAAGACAGAAAAAGAAATAAAAAAACTTTTTTTATTTTTTTAAATCTAAAATAGAGAAATTGAAAACATAAACTATTTTTTTTTATTTTTTTATTTTTTATTTTTTGGATGATCTTGCAAAACAAAAGTTAGAGAAAAAGAAAACAAATATTTTTTTGTGTATTTTTATTTTTTTATTTATCAACAAATTTGGAAATGAGCATGATGAATCGATCCGAAAATCACACGGAAGATGTGAATGCGTGTGGTTCCGAAGCAAATGGCGAATGGAACAGAATCTCCGACCACCGTGCGTAGTCGGAGGTGAAAGATCGTACGAGGTAGAAAAGAACACGTAGAGATCAAGAATGTGAGATGAAAAAATTCGAGTCAGTGGCGGATTAATTCTGAGTGATGATTCTAAGATATAGATTAAAATGACAACGAAGAGAAATTACGATAAAATAAAACTACGATTAACCTAGGATACAAGAAGAGAAAATGTGGATCTCACCTTAGGAGCGGAAAAGTCCTTGATCACCTCGATGAAGGCCGACTCGCTGTCACCAGACGGCTCAGAGGCTAGGCACCCTTCTACGACAAGAAGACTCTCGGAGATCGGCCTCCTCACCAAAGATTAGTCAAGTTGGAATGATGGAGAAGGAGCCATATACATAGACAAGATAGAGAATGAAATTTGAAGTTTTGTATTTTTGGTTGAAGAGATAAGAGAGATGAAAATTGAAATGAGATAAAGTAAAAATTAACTATTTTTTTGAATGTTCATCACTTTATTTATTTGAATAAAAATGATAGTTTTTTATTTTTTATGGTGGTTAATTAAGAATAGCTACTATATACAAATACTATATACATATGGTACATTATATAGATAGTTAAATAAGGAAATTAGTTTTTTCTGTTTTAAAATTTTTATTTTTTATATTAAATATTTAGTAAAAATATTTACAAATATTTACAAAATGCAATATGTACAAATGCATGGGAAAATTGCACAAACCACCCTAGAAAATCAACTTTTCTCCTGTAACTTCAAAAATTATGAAATCACATCCATTTTAAAGATAATTTTATTTCGAATACAATGGAAGTAAGTTTGGTTCAATTTGAGTTCATATGAAGCCAAAATTGGTCTTTCAATTATTGCTTAGTGGCTTTTTCCAAGTGTGGTTTTTTTTATTATGTACCTGATTGCAATTATTTTTATTAATTAGGAAACATTTTTATTTAAAACTTTTGTTTTGAAAATTATTTGATTTGAGGTCAATTCAGGTACAAAAAAAGAGTGTTAGTTTACAAATATACATAGCACACATTTTTTTGGATTTTCTTATTACGGACCCTATCTCCCCCTACTTTATTCCTGGTCGATCAGGTCAAGTCTTGACCTTCTCTCAAGGTTCGGGTCAGCATGTATCTATTACATATATACAATCTTCCTCTTTTTTATTTTTTCTTTCTTTTTCCTATATTTATTTATTTATTTTAGGTTAAAATAGTAAGAAGTGTAGAATATTTACACACAGATGCAAGTTAGTAAGAATATGGAGTTGGTGTTATATACATATGTTTTATAAGAGATCTTGAGATAAAATAAATGAATAATGATGACGAATTACAGATTCATCATCCCCCTATACTTTACCTTTCTCACTCCCTTAGCAAACACTTCTTTGAAAGAATAAGTGAATAAAAGGAAAAAATAAGGGAAAATAAAGAAACTAGGACAATATTGTGTATTAAACTTATCTTCATAAAATTGTAGTTTGGAGATATGTCAGACCTTTGGATTATTAGTGTGTCGGAACCTTAATGGGAGATGGATTTAAAACCTAACAACCTCTAAGGTCCATAGGAGTCCTATTCATATCTCCTCAACAGTCAGGTCAGAACAAGTCTACATACACCAATTCTTATGAATATGAATCTTTACTTGTACGGTGTAAGTAAAGTATAGCTCCCCATCTCAAAAGTAGCAAAGAAACAACCTACCACAACAAGGTAACTCTAGTTCCCCGGTCTTGCATCTCTTTCCTCGAGGAGTGGAGATATTCCCTTCTAAGATCAAGTACAACAAGCTCAAGAAGAGGGGATGGAGAAAAGAATGGACGGTAACCATTGTAGTTACCTATCCTTGGATGCATGACCAGTGTAGCCAACTCATCCGCTACAAGGTTACAAAAATTTTTCATTGAATCTCTTATTAAAATATTTTTTTATCCTTGTATATAGACTCCGACAGGCATATTACTTTTCAATCAGGTCTGTCCACTTTTAGAGATTCTGCATTTTTCCATACCTTTTTTTTGAAAGTATATACAAGGCGCAACATGTACATAAGAAGTTTTTCCTCTTGAGCTAGTAGACTATCCCTCTTTTGAAGAATTATTGCAACCCCATAGCATCCTGTCTTTAGACCTCAACATCGCTAGACCAGGTTGGGATACACTTCCTTCCCTAGAGGAAGACGTGAGGTTCTGCCTAGATGTACTACCCTCGTATGCTACCCCAGGCCAAAAGATTCTACCTCCTCACTACCTCATCCATGAAGAGCTACGTGTAGAGTGCTTGTCCAAGATAAGCCACGGTCTGAAAGAATCATGCATGTGTTGTAAAATGTTCTACTTAGACTAATCAAGATGACATGTGGACATAGTCTTATGGACTCAAAGAATTAAGTCACTAGGACCTGAAAAGTCTTAACTCCATTTCTTATAAGGTTCCTCTGAAATTAAGTGGAATAAGGCTCAACTAAGTTCCATTCTTCAATTTTATTCCAGACTTAGTTTAAAAGTCAATGCTATCCTGAAAAAAATGAAAGAATATATGAACAATGCAAAGAAAGCTTTTTTTTAAATAATGCACACGTGAAAAGAACATTTTTTTAAAATAATTTTCTAATTATGAACATTTTATGGATTTTTAGAGAAAAATGCAAATGTAAAAGAAAGGTTTTTTTTTAATTATGTAAGTTTTTATAGATTTTTGGTTTTGTAGTTTTTTTTCAAAAAGGAAAAATGGTTAGTAAAAAGTATATACAAAATTTTTATGTTTGTTTTTTTGTTTTGTTTTTGTTTTTTTTGTTTTTTTATTTTTTTGTTTTCTATGTTTTTGTTGTTTTTTTATTTTTTTACACATGTGAATTTTACAAAATTTATACATATCCCCCAAAATAATTATCTTAAAAAGTACGAGTTATGTCTAAAGTATATATACAATATATAGGACATCCCCATATACTTAGCTCGAACTATGTCCTCATAGTGATCAGAGAGCGATAAACGAAGACATAACTCGTGCTAAGTATATAAAAGAGAAAAGACTCCTATGCTACAATGACTCAAAGAGAAAATAAAAAGGACAAGTTGGTGATCACCCTCTATACTTTGGATCAAGTAATCCTATATATAGTAGACTATACAAAAGGGGAAAACTGATGTAGAGAATGTACATACTCAAAAACAAAAATAATGATATAAACAACATCACCACCGCTATGCCTAGGGTAGAGTATCCCTAAAGCACATATACTCACACGGAAAAGGGGTGAATGATAAAACATGAGAAGAAAGAATGAAACGAAAGGATATACACGAGGAGTGGATGTACAAAGGTCAAGAAGGTTGAAAACGAACCTTCTTGCGGTACCACTGAGGTATGGATCAGACAAGGTTTAGGTCGATATTGGGGTTATCATTAGATATAAACTGAGTAGGATCGACCAAGAATGTATCCTCACCACTTTCAGATTGTGCATGGTAGAATCAGTTATTGGAAGTAGTGTGGTCACGTCCTCCTTGGAAAGTCTTGCAGACATTAAAGTAAAAAGGCTCGAAATTATTATCAGAAAAGTAGGATCAATTTCATCCTGGCGAGCCTCTACCGAATCATGTCCTCCCCGGCAACGATGCCATTTTGTTGGCACAAGTTCTTCAAGGATTGATAATTATTAATGGAGTCATTGCTATTCTAAAAATCCTACGACAAATAAACAAATTTTTTTCTTCTCTAACTACAAAATAATTACAGAAAATAATGTGGAGCAAGAGAAATGTTTTACTACTTATTCACCTATATAGCGGACAAGATTGAACTCAAGGAGGCTACAATTCATGAGGGTTATTCAAATAATCGATGAAAAATCAATTAAGAGAAAAAGCAGGAATCTCAAAGGCAAACTATCCTTGGTTTTTGTGGAATTTTTTTCTTTTTATTTTCGTTTTATTTTCTTTTTATTTCCTTTTTATTTTCTTATTTTCAAATTTTTAGTGATTTTCATTTTGCATTTTTTTAAATTTCAAATAAGGACAATATGCACAAGATAAGAAAAGCGCGCACCAAACACTTTTTGTAATTTTAAATTAGATAAAAAATGCTCAGAAAAATCCATAGAAAAAAATGTTGGGTTTTAAGGGTTCTGAAATATTTTTGGGAATTTTTATACGATTTTCAGATGTTTTTGTACTTTTCTAAAAATCAAACAGTGACCAAAATGAGAACAATGCACAACCGGGAGTAATTTGCAACTTAAAAATATTTAAGTCCCAAAACTCATGGCATTTATTTTTATCATGAAATATATGCAAATATCTAAAAATAAGAATTGGAATCATGATTTTTGGATTATTGTAGAATATTTTATGATTTTTATAATATTTTCAGTATTTTTCATTTTTGGATTTTATAGATAATTAATACATGAAATTTTGGATAGAAATTAAAATACAATGAAATACAAATAGTGTAATTTTTTAGAATTTTTGGAGCAATATTCAAATTTTTATGAATTTTTGAATTTCAGGAAGAGAAAAGACACTATTTTTGATTTTTTTAATAATAAGAAATGATGACAAAATGCAATGCAAAAATTACTGCAGAGAGAGATCAACTAAATAGGAGATAACATGAATTTTATGGCATTTACAAATGCTATCTATTCCAAAAAAATAAGCAAGATTATAAAGCCTGGAATAAAAGGACTAGAATGCAAGCAATAATTGTTTTTGCATGAAATGATAACCATAAATAAATAAGGGTAAGTTTCGCAATTTTACCCAAAAACACATGAGTTGCACGTGACTTGCTGGCATGGGGCGTTGTGCAATTATGGATTTCTAGGGGTGAACTTGCAATTTTCCAATAATTTTTTTAAATGAACCCTAGGGTTCTCTTCCTCGTTCCTTCATTCTTAACAAAGTGGGAGGGCCAAGGGGTGCGATGCCGCCTCACTTCTGATTTCTTCCAAGCAGGGCGTCGGTGCGGCGGTCTGGCGGTCGGAAGGATGCCAGTGCTGCTGTTACGTGTAGTGATGCAGTCGATGGTCGGGTAGCTTTGGCGTGGAGGGTGCTTCCTAGTGGTGCTACCCCAGCACGTCGCGCGACTGTCGTTTATTGAGGAGGAAGCAGCGGTGAGCCGCTTCAACGATCTACATACAAGCACAACGTGGTTGGGTTTCATCGGTGGTAGGCGGCAGTGTAGAGGGCTCGCGGTGGTGCACGAGCGGCGACGGTGCGATAGCGATGGAGGCTTTTGGGGGCAGTGCGGTTCTCCTCCAAGTGGAGGTGCAGCTCATGCGGGTGGCACGGATGAGGGTGCGCGCACGGGCGGCCATGCGTTTAGGCGGCGGAGGTTGAAGATGATGGCCGGGCGGCGTGGTTGATGGGCAGCGGGCATCGCCCGCTAGATGGTGGAGGGGCACCTGCCGCTGGAGCCCCCTGTTTTTTATTTTGTATTTGTAAATGTAAAGACAAAAAAAATAAATAATTTTTTATTTTTTTAAATCCAAAATAGGGAAATTAAAAAACAGATACTATTTTTTAAAATTTTTAATTTTAAATTTTTATTGTATTTTAGATGATCATGTAAAAGAAATGTTAGAGAAAAAGAAAACAAATATTTTTGTATATTTTTTTATTTTTTTGTTTATCAACAAATTAGGAAACAAGCATGATGACTCGATCCTAAAATCACATGGAAGATGTAAAGGCATGCAGTTCTGAAGGGAATGGTGGATGGAACCGGATCTCCGACCACTGTACGTGGTCGGAGGTGAAAGATCGTGCGAGGTTGAAAAGAATGCGTAGATATCGAGAACGTGAGATGAAAAAAATCAAGTCGGTGGCAGATGAAATCGTGAGTGTTGATTCTAAGATCTAGATAAAAAATGACAACAAAGAGAAAATGTGAGAAAAAAACTCTGATTAACCTAGGATAAAAGAAGAGAAAATGTGGATCTCACCTTAGGAGCAGAAATGACCTTGATAACTTCGACAAAGGCTGACGCGCTGCCACCGGACGGCTCGGAGGCTAGGCACCCTTATACGACAAGAAGACTCTCAGAGACTGGGCTCCTCTCACCAAAGATTGATCAAGTTGGAATGATGGAGAAGGAGCCATATAAATAGAAAAGATAGAGAATGAAATTTGAATTTTTGAATTTTTGGTTGAAGAGATAAGAGAGATGAAAATTGAAATGAGATAAAGTAAAATTTAACTTTTTTTTAAATTTTTGTCTCTTTATTTATTTGAATAAACAATGTTATTTTTTTATTTTTTATGGTGGTTAATTAAGAATAGCAACTATATACATATACTATATACATATGGTACATTATATACATAGTTAAATAAAGAAATTAGTTTTATCTGTTTTAAAATTTTTATTTTTTTATTTTTATTTTAAATAATTAGTAAAAATATTTACAAATATTTACAGAATACAATATGTACAAATACATGGGAAAATTGGACAAACCACCCTAAAAAATAAACTTTTCACCCGTAACTCTGAAAATTATGAAATCACTGCCATTTTAAAGATAATTTTATTTAGAATACAATGGAAGTAAGTTTGGTTTAATTTGATTCATATGGATTCGAAATTGGTTTTTCAATTATTGCTTAGTGGCTTTTTCCAAGTGTGGTTGCTTTTATTATGTACATAATTTGATTGTGCAATTATTTTTATTAATTAGGAAACATTTTTATTTATAACTTTTGTTTTGAAAATTATTTGATTTGAGGTCAATTCCGGTACAAATAAAATAGCGTTAGTTTACAAATATACAAAACACACATTTTTTTGGATTTTTTGATTAAGGACCCTATCTCCCCCTACTTTATTCCTAGTCGATCAAGTCAAGTCTTGACCTTCTCTAGGGGTTCGGGTCAGCCGGTTTCTATTACATATATACCGTCTTCCTTTTTTATTTTATTTTCTTTATTTTTCCTTTATTTATTTATTTATTTATTTTTGGTTAAAATTGTAAGAAGTGTACATTATTTACACACAGATGCAAGTTAGTAAGAAAATGGAGTTAATGTTACATACATGTGTTTTATAAGGGATTTTAAGCTAAAATAAATGAATAAAGATGACGAGTCATAGATTCATCACCCTTGCTATTTATCGATCAAGTTTTAGAGAGATTAGCCATCAAGGAGTTCTTCTGCTTCCTAGATGGGTACTCCGGGTTCAACCAAGTGGTAATCACCCCAGAGGACTAAGAGAAGACTACCTTCACTTGCCCGTTCGACACCTATGCGTTTAGGAGGATGCCCTTTGGTCTGTGCAATGCTCCTGCTACATTCCAAAGATGCATATTGACAGTCTTCGCCGAGATGGTTGGCATTTTTCTTGAGGTGTTTATGGACGATTTCTTAGTATATAGTGATTGTTTTTATGCCTACTTGGAGCACCTAGACCGAGTACTTTAGAAATGTTGTGAAGTCAATCTTTGCTATCTTAGTAAAAGAGCCACTTCATGGTCACAAAAGGAATTATGCTAGGTCACGCCATTTCCAAACGTGGCATAGAAGTCGACTTGACAAAGGTGGATGTTATCAACAACCTTGAATCACTTTCTAATGTCAGACATGTGAGGTCATTTCTAGGGCATGTGGGTTTCTGCAAGAGATTCATTAGAGAAATCAGCCGCATTACCCGACCTCTTACAGAATTACTAAGCAAGGAGACCAAGTTTAATATTAATCTGTAGGTTCTCCTTTCATTTAATCAGCTGAAGGAGCTAATCACTCAAGCTCCTATCATACAACAATCATATTTGTCTCTTCCTTTTGAGATCATGACGGATGCATCAGACTTTGTAGTTGGGGCTGTTCTAGGTCAAAGAAAAGATAAGGCACCCTATTCCATTCACTATGTCAGCAAGACACTAGATGAATCTCAGAGAAATTACACTATCACAGAGAAAGAATTGCTGGTTGTTATATTCACCCTTGAGAAGTTCATATCCTATCTGTTTGGATCAAATGCCACTAGATACACTGACAACTCTGTTATCTGATACTTACAACAGAGGAAGGATGTTAAGCCTGGACCGATGATGAATACCCATTCATCACTCTTTATTCTTTTATTTTAGCTAAAAACCTGTGCAAAACACCATGTAGATATGTGTAAAAATCATAAATTGCCAAAATGCATGCATCTTGTAATTATTAATAATTAGCATGTTTTTGTGCATAAATAAAAGAATAAATAAATTAAAGAAAAAGAGGTAAATATTTAGAATAAATATTGAGCGACCTAATCCCAAGGGTGGCTCAGCATGGGCCTGACTGCAAAAGAAACCAAGTAGAGGAAGATAGGGTCAATCACATTTGTATATACACCTATGTATATAAATAATTTTATTTTCCTCTAAATAAAAATGAAAATGTGTTTTTGATATTTTGTACATATTTATAAAAATAAAATAAAAATAAAAATAATAAAAATCATTTTCCACCTTGTACATATACCATGTATATATGTATATAAACCTATTTATTTAACTCATGTAAATAAATCATAAAAATAAAATAAAAATACCTTTTTATTCCAAATTTCATGTTATAAATAAATAAAATATAAAATTGTAATAATTATATAAAAATAAATAATTAAAATAAAATAAAAAAATACATATATATACCTAAATATAATAATAATATAATGTCAATACATAATTTTTATTTCAAAAAAATAAATAAAAATCACAAAAAAATACTTTGAAAATAAATAAATATTTTTCAATATGAAAATATTTTGAAATAACATCATTTACTATTTTTTAAAATTTACAATTTTTATTAAATGGCCATTCCTGATTGGTCCACAGGGGATGTTGACCCCCGATCAACTACCCCCTAGACCACTCGTCCGCGGATCTTGCCCCTGACCCGATTTCTCAGATTTTTGTAGGCTTGATCCGACCACCATTCATCGAAACCCTGGGCTCTGATTACTCTTGGTTCATTCCGGATCCACGCCCGGAGATCATTTTAGGGATCCGTGCCTCGTCGAACCCTACCCGACTCCATTTTAGCCGGACCCTCTCCACTATATAGCTCAGCTCCCGCCGCAATTTCACATCATCTTTGGCTCCGCCCTTCCATCCTAGGAACTCCACTACCCTCCTTAGAGTGACAGCTATCCGAGGGTGGTGTCGCAGTGAGGAGGAGACGTCTTCAGCCACTGATCTGGCGAGTTCTTTCGTCGTGCGCCGCCGCGAGGTGCACCGAGCCTCGGGACCCGACGAACACTTGAGGCAAAGACCCCAGGAGATCCAGCATCTCTAGCCTAGTCGACCTCAGCCATCAGGTATCAGGTCGCCCTCATCTGACCACCCATTCCACCCCTAACCGGGTCAATGCACTTTGCCCGCGACCCAGTAGTCTTGCTGTGCTGTTTTGCAGGTCAAAGAGACCCATCTGAGGGTCCACACGTTTGAGCACAGGAGCTTAGCTCCTCTATCGTCGCCGGGCCACTCTGATGGTTCTCGGCCTCATCGGAGGTGCCCAACAGCCGCGGAAGAGTCTGAGCTTCATTTCGCCCATCTCAGCAGCCCAGGAGGAGGTCCTACGCGCCCGTAGTGAGCCGGCGAAGTTCGCCTGTGACCAATTCAATCTGGACCCTCCACCACCGTCGGATCGAGCTTCGCCCCAGTTTAGATCTCAGTCCTTCGTTCTTCGGGCAGCCTCGACCGTCGGATCTTGATCAGGAGCTCATCTGGAGCATCGATCCAGCGAAGGGTTAGCCACGCCCACAGCCGTCAGATCTCTACACGGCACATCCTCGTCCATCGGATCATAATAAAGGGGTAATTTCCCTTAGACCCCTGTCGTTTTCTATTTCTATTCAGGCCTGTAAATATTTTAGTACGTTGTTTTTATTTTGGATATTTTGCACATTGGACGTCTATGTTTATGTTATTTGAAATTCAGTCCTTGTTTATGTGTGCCACATGCATCGACACGTGAGGATTTTGGGTTAATTCTACGTTTGTTCCTGGAATTTCTTTCTGTTACGGTTTGATCTCTTATAAATAGGAATGACATCCATACCCCTCTGTATCTGATTCACATGCTTCCCGCGTATTTTTGTGGGCTTTTTGCATAAGGAGCTCTGAGATTTATTTATGTGTTATTTTTTGGCCATTGGAACTATGTTTCTTTGCATATAGGTCCATGTGAGCTGTGTGCCTTATTTTTATTGAATAAAATATCAAATTAAATCCAAATTAGGTGAAATTTGGATACTAGCTCCTGCCACTATGTAAAAATTTTCCTAAATTATTGTGACATTTTCGAGGCTTTTTACTATTTTTAAAAAATCAAAAACACACATTTTTGTTACTGTCTGAACTTAAATCAAAGAAAAATATAAAACCATCTTTAAAAATTCTAAAAAAATTAGTAATAGTTAGTTTTATTGTTTTCTAGCTTGTGTCAATTTTTGAGCTTATTTGAATTTATAAAACCCTTAAAAATTAAAAACATTGAAAACCTAATAAAAATTTTATAAAATTCTATAAAAATCAAAATATTGCAAGCTCTTTTTCTGTAGCTTGGTTTTTGTTTTTATTTTTCATAAAAATTGCCTCTAGACTTTTATACGTCATTTTTATATTTTTAATTGATCTTTCAAGTCTAGCTGCATAGTAGCCCATATTTATCCTCTTTCTTGATTTTTAGAAAATCATATAAAAATTAGGAAATTCTGAAAATTCACCAAAAACACTAAAAAAATAAAATACACAAAAATAATTTTATTTTAATTTTTGGAGTATTTTTTAGTGTTGAAATAATTTGTTGAATTTGCTTGTTTTCCCTTTTTCCTTATAATTAAAAATCCAAAAAAATTAAAAAGATTTAAAAATCCACCACAAACATTTTTGCTTATTTTATTTTACTTTTAGACTACTTCGTAGGCCGCAAGGCCAACTCGTGCTCCCTGAGTCCGACCCTGATCGCTATACCATGTTAATAAAATATGCGAGGACCGCTTTTGTTTTTATTGATTTCATCTTTTATTTGGTGGTTCTATCATTTTTCAAGATTGATCGCATCTTGCTATTCGGGTCACAACGACTCTAAATTTTTTACCTTATCCTGATAGTGAGAATTTCGGTCATTAGAATGGCGCTGTTGCCGGGGAGTACGGCTTAGTAGTCGTCGTTTTTCGATTTTTGTTTTCATTTCTTTTCCGCGGCTTTTTCCATGGCTTTTCTTTCGTCCGCGGCTTTTTGTTTCTCTTTTGATTTCATTTTCTTTTATTTTCTTTTATTTTTGTTTGTTTATTTCTATTTTTGCATATAGCTTTTATTCCTCTTCTCTTGAGATGTCGACTCATGGATGGTTTAGTCAGGACTGCGTTGACACTCACATCGATTCCATGTTTTCGACATCTTCAATAATTTGAGGTGATTCCCGAGAACATGTTTCAGACATTGCAAACCTATTTCCAGACTCCTTGTCTTCTTCCCATTCCTCAATAAATCGGGATCACTCATGTCCTGACATTTGTCCCTTGTGGATGGAGATCGATTCACTTCATATCAAGTACTCCATTCACATCTATATGGAATTGATCCTCATCCCATATATGTCCTTTCATCTAGTGCATAAGATCGAGCATATCAAGGTACATTTGAATGTGTAGAACAAGATTTGAACCTGGACCCCGTTCAGATTTAGCTCCCAGAAAAAAAGGTATCACAACAGCTAAATCATGGCCCTCAGTCAGATCGGAATGTCGTCAATGCACAGATGATTGCTTCCTTACATTCCATTAAGCAACAACTTACAGATCAAGCTATTTCCTTGGTCACATTTACTGATATTCTCAATGATCTGAGGAGGGATAGGGAGAACATTGGTGGATGATGAGAGAATGAAGAACTGAGAGATGGAGCCCCATTGAGGACCGTCAAATGAACCAAGAAGAGAGGCTCATAAACCTACACTCAAGGATACATACAATCCTGTCTCCAGCTATATGACTGAGTGGATTCAGATTCCTCTAGTCCACATACACTGTGTGCTTAAGCCCCAGTTCTTGGCTCTTCGTCCTTCCTTCCAACACCAATGAAGAGTCGTATATCCATCTTCAACAGTCTTCCCGCATCTGCCACACAATTCACTACACTAACGTCTTGTTAGGTGTAGTCAAAATGACTAACTTCCCATTCAACCTTAATGATAAGGCTTTGTATTGGATAAATCACGTGGGAAAGGTAATGATGACATGGGAGTAATTGAAACCCGCGTTCCTCCACATCTTTTACCCTCTTGATCGTCTCAACCAGATGTGTATCGGGATTTCCAACTTCTCCTAGGGATCGCACGAGTCCATACATGAAGCTTGAGAGAGGTTTAAAGACTTACAAGAGAAGTATCCCCACCAAGACATTCCACGGACCAGTTTGGTAAAACATTTCTTTGGAAGACTGACATGAGAAAGCATAGGCTTGTCGATGTCGTGTATGGCAGATCCTATTTAAATAAGGGTGAGATCATGATATTTGAAGAAATGAGCAAAGGAAAGGATGCATTATCCTCATCACAAGCCTATCGGTGTCAGTCGTAGATCCACCATAAGCCCGTCATTATGGTGGCAAGCCATAAATTAGACAAAGATAAGAGCTCCAATCTGAGCATCATTGGGAGACATCTATTCAAGGTAGATATTATTGATAATAGATCATAGGACCTAGAAAAATCGTCTGTGATCGAACAGAGAACACATCATTTGGATAAGGTGGATTGGATTACCAAGCAGTTGGAGTTTTCGGTCAGCACCATCAATGTCGTTCAGTCTGCAAGTGCATCAAGTGTAACTCCCATTTAGCTGAACGAGCCGTCATTGCCATAACCACATCAGCCGAGTTCAGAGTAGATGCCAATCCAGCATGTATACTATGTGCAAGGTTTGTACTAGGCACCGCAACCTTCACAGCATCAACTTGTTGTCTACCAGCCTGAGCCCCATCCCCCATCTTATGTGGATCCATTTTTCCCACCTTTAACCCAAATCCAAGATGTGAAAAACGTCTGGAATAATGATGGACAACTGGACTTTCCAGACAGACAGCATTAGGGCCAATCCTCTACAATTCGTCCTTAACACAATCTTTCTATGAGAAGTTTGTCCAGAACCATCCTCTGAGCATCAATCTCTACCTTATAATAACATATGGATACATAATCGTCAGTACCAGCAGTCGTCGTACCGGCAGTATCAGTCGTGTCATAATTACGTGGATGCTTCACAGAACCAGACGCCTCCTCGGCCTCATCATTACCAGCATCCTCTTTCTCAGTACAATTTACAATTTTCTCATTCATATCCTCAACAGCAGTATCACTCCTATTGTCGTCAGCACATTGAACCTGAGATAACTCCAGTGAACATAGCTCTCGACTGCTTGTACCAACTTGTAAAAAGCCTAGCAGAGATGAGACAAAATCTTGTTGACCACCAAAATTCCTATCCCTGTGCTGGTCAAGGCAAACCCCAATAACTTCAAGCGAAAAGAGCAAGTAGTTTGTGATGTACCATCCAATCCCGTAGAGTCAGGTATTTCAGATTTTGTGTTATCTTATGTAGTGACTCTTACGAATAGTAGGACATTGCAGCTATCTATCACACAAAAATGGAAGAATAAAACATCTTCTTTCGAGTTGTCCTCTTTTGCATTAGCCAGACTAGCATCAAAGCCATGCATTGAAGAAGATGATGGAGGAGCAACACCCAATTGCCACAACCACCGCCATCAAAAAATACAAAAGATCAACAAAAAGAAAATGTTCAAAAAGGGAATAAGAGCCGAAGCCAAGCTGAACCAACCTAGTTCGAGCCAACACTAGCAGCAATTACAGTGCCAACCAAGAAAGCTGAAGCTCTTGTGTATATGTTTTTGTCTGTTTTGAATGTCTGCTCTTCTTCTAACCAATTATTTGTAAATAATGACATAATTAAAAATAGTGCTTTTCCTTCTGTAAATATTCCTTTTCTTAATGCAACTAAAAATCCAAAAGTATTCGAAAAATAAAAAAATACATTGTCTGAACCTGGTGTTGTTCAAATCATTAAAAATATTGTTATGAAAATGCCATCGATGAAGGCCAAGGAATACATGATAATAGTAAAGAAATGTTTGAAAGATGAATGCACATTAAAGTATCAGAGCCGCAAAAACAAACACAACAGAGCAAAAAAGGCATATTCTGACTGCAGCCACTTTGAACACTATGAGTGATCTCCTACAAGAGAAGAAAGACAAGGGAGCACCCCTAATCCGATGTGAAATTTTTGATCATGTTTTTGAGCAAACTTTGCTTGATATCGGGTCTTCAATAAACCTCATTCCCTCATCATTGATTCAGGAATTCATGATGGGTCTGCTAAAACCCACACGCATGATCCTTCAGTTTGCTGATCGATCCATTAAGCAACCCAAATAGTTATTGGAGGACGTTATCATAAATGTTCAAGATATGATCTTCCTAGTGGAATTCATTGACATGGATTCTTCTGCACTGTTACTCTAGACCCATAATATTCTTGATCGGTCGTTCCTTCAAATTGTCGAAGCAGTAATCGAATATGGGTATAGATACATTATTCTCTTGCACTTATAATGTCACCATGGATAATCAATAAGCCAAAAGCTGCATCCGATGAAGGCAAGCCAAAACCAGCTAAAGATTGTGACATTTGTAAACATCAGCAATCAACAATTATCTTTGAACGACATTTTGACACATGAAATCCTCTCTTCAAAGGAGGACATGGAAAGCACAGTCAGCCCTATATCCACTATTAATCGGGAGAGAGAATCTGAGTCACTAATCAACCTCTTTCAAGAAGGTTCATGCCAAATCGAACAAGAAGAATTCATTGTAGAGTTTGGTACATTTTTTATCTGAGATAAGAGTGATAGAGGTTTCCTCATTTATTTAAACAAACCATCCATTTACCATCATAGTTTTTGAAGTGTCCGAGAAGCACACTCAATAATTGCCTGAGTTAAAACAGCTTCTGACAGATCTAAATTACACTTTCCTTACGGGTGAGTAGAACTTGTATTTAGTTATCATCATCAATAAGCTGACCCGAAATAATGAATCTCAATGTCTTGAGGTTCTAGAGAAAAACTGTAAGGCATTGGTTGGAATGTTTCAGATCTCGGAGGGATAAATCCAATAAGGTGTTCACACCACGTTTATCTTGAAGATGATTGCAAGCCATCCCGTGAATTTCAGCACAGGTTGAACCCTAACTTAGATATACATATTGATGAAAGATATCACAAAATGGTAAGAAGCAGGCTTTATTTACCCAATCTCCGACTCAAAATGGGTGAGTCCCCTACATGTAGTGCCGAAGAAATCATGGATCACCATGGTTACTAATGACCAAGGAGAGGAGACTTATACTCGAGTAGCGATATCTTGGCACGTGTATGTTGAATACCTCTTCCTGAATTGAGGTACTAAGAAGTACCATTTCTAACTATTGTTCATTGATCAAGTGCTTGAAAGATTGGTCGGGAAAGAATTCTTCGGTTTCTTTGATGGGTACTTGATGAATCTTCATTTCAATCACCATTTCATCACCTTTATTCTTTCATTTTAACCTTAAATCCCCAGTTAAATGCATGTATATATAATTAATTTGTCAAAATAAACATTATTTAATTTATACAAAATACTATGTTAATATTGTATATTTATCGTATTTAATTCCAAAATTAGACAATAAAAGAAGAAAAGAAAAAGAAATGAGACACCATAGGTGTTGAATGACCCTAGCCCCTGAGACGCAATCATCATGATGCCTTGGTTGACAAGGAATAAACTAGGGGGAGATAGGGTGGCCAATTGTACAGCTCACACAGTCTAAAAATACTAAAACTAGAGGCCAATAATTACCTTTTTAAGACCTATCTTATTCTTTTTTATTTATACATCAAATCAATAAACTTTGCATATAAAAGTTGTAGATAAAAATACATAGAAAAATACAAAATTTATTTTTTGAAAAAATAATGCAAATTGTAAATTTTACACATAAGACAAAAATCCAAAATCCAAACTTCCCAGACCTAAATCTCCTCCATATGTATTCAAAATGCACCAAAATAACTTTAATTGTAAATAACTTTTAATAAGCTATTGAATGAAGGTGGTTTCATTTAATTTGGAGTTAATATGCAAAAGTTGGGTGTTCGACACCTATTGTACAATGTACCTGAATAAAATATTCATTTTATCGATACTTTTATATTTTCCATTATTTTATATTTTTATAATTTTATAAAAAATCTTTATAATGTATGTACATATTCATAATTAAATAAAACCATAAAATACACTGAAATTAAAAAGTGTATATATATAATTGAATATACTGTACTTATATCTATATTATAAATATATCTACTTATTTAGGTGTACATATTATATCAGAGAAATAAAATAAATTATATATATTATGAATATATAAATTAAGTATATAAAACAATTAAATATAAAATACAAAATAATATAATCAAAACATAGATCAATATACCTATATCTATACTTGTAAATATAAACTCCTAATAAAAAACCTCATAAAAATAAAAAAAATAGGTACTTATGTTTTAATAAAAAATTAATTAAATCATGTACTCTTTTTTATTTATTTTCCAAGGCGTTTTGCCTTATAATTTCCTGGATGGTCCACATGGACGAACTAGGTATGGTCGTTTGTTGACCTAGGTTCAACTATCCAACCCACTTTTGACTCTTGTCAGAAGCCACAGACCTCCTCGTTTCTCCAATTTCTCTATGACACCACTTTCACCATATTGCCTCGAGACTTCCATTAAACTTTAGCCTCATTGTCCTTCACCTTCTCCCATCCTAGAATCTCCACCAACCCCCCCACCAGTGCATGTAACCTCTCCTCGAAAAATACAAAATTCTCCTATAAATATACTCCTAGATCTTCTTTTGAACTTTGGATCGTCATTTCTCTGTTCTTAGACCCTTAATCATTCCTAAAACACAGCTTCGTGACAAGGAGCTGTTGGTCGAGGATTGCAGCGAGGAGGACCTCTATAATCAATGCATCCATCACCTCCGCCCATCGCCGTCGAGGTCCAGCCACATGATCCCTTAGCTCAATTGAGGCATGTTTTCTTAGCAATTTAGGTAATCTTTAATTTGTAGGTTTTACTTGTCTATTTAAATCAGCTATTTATCATTAGTAGTAGATTTAATCCACAAACCCCAATTTGACCTTGAGCTCGGGTTCCAGGTTGATTCTACTGTGAATCCTATTGTATTATGACATGCCGACCACCTCATTTCAATCCCTTTCCATTTCTCCACATTTCACCCACTTCTGACCTCAATTATTACATAGAATCGAGTCAACGGAGCTCCTCCTCTGCCACATCATCGGAGCTCTCCGCCGTTATCATCAACACAACTCTTGTTGTAGTTTTTAGGGCTGAGACTTTCTTCTCGGATCGCTTAACCTTCTGTGAAGAGAACAAGAGACGAAAGCCTCGTTTGAAGGTGATTCGACACTAGGAAGACCTTCAGGAGCACTAAAGAGCTCGAAGATCTCCAAGACCCCAGCTCTGGGCCCTGTCTAATTCTGGAACACCTAGTAGCTACAGAGGCAATTGTGGGAAGAAGAGGCACTCATCAGAGTAGAGAAACATGCCCGGAGTTGGATGGAATAAACGATTAAAGCAATGACCAAGACGTGTTCTTGGTTATTCTTCCAAGCATCCTCCATGTCGTCTGATGAAGAGGGGAACCCAAAGCTAATAGCAACCCTTGGTTCCATTCGAAATAATGACCGACCAGAGATGCCCGATCCTACCATGTGTCATCAGGAAGACAATTTGATCTATGATGCGTAAGTAAGTAAATATCGATGACACCCCTCTACTCTTTTTTAATTTCTTAATGGTCCCAAAACAATTTTATTCCGTTATAAATTTGTGGACAAATTGCATGTAGACCCTCACCCTTTTTCTAATATTGTGAATTAGTCCTCCACAACGTCACCTCATGTGGAAGTCCACGAGTGTGGGCAATTTGCATGTATACCCATACTACTTTTGTTATTAAGTTTTAATATTAAAAGTTTGAATATTAGTTGAAAAGTTTTGGGTATTTTGCATGATATCCCCTAACTTAATTTTAATTGCAAATATACCCTACCAGTTCAAGTGTTTATGTGTATTTTTGTCTAATTTTTATAAATATTGTCCATACTCCAAAAACTATGAAAAAATAGGACGAGATAGCAAGATGCATGATCTTTCATGCCATGTAATTAGATTTGGATTTTAGGCTCTTTCCCTATTTATTAAAAATCTAATAGTGCACATATATTTCCTGTTTGCTTCAAAAATTCAAAAAAATTATAAAATAGTCTTTAAAAAATCCCAAAAATAACATATGTTTATTATAGTATCTAGTACCCCTAGATCAAAAATCTCTAAAAATAGAAAAAGAAAATGAGAAAAAATTTAAAACTCCAAAATCCTATAAAATAATAAAAAATCATAAAAACTCCAGAAATATTTCTTCATATTCTATATTGTTTTCCATATAGTAGTATATATTAATTGCTTTGGAAAAAAACTTTTAGAATTTTTGCTATTCTCAAACCCCAAATCAATTCGATCTATTTATTTAATCCCTATTTTGGGATATTTTGGACTTTAAAAATACATAAAAATTAGCAAAAATACTTGAAAAATAACAAAAAGTAGATAAATATAAACATAAAATATTATATTTTGCTATTTTTGACAATTTTCACCAATAGTTATAATTATATTACCCTTTAGTGCATTATATATCTATATATTGTTATATATAAGTTATAATATTATTTAATATTATGAATTTGATAATTACATTAAAAATCAATATATATATATATATATATTCACACAATTTTAAAAAAATAATTAAAAAAAATTAAAAACCCACAAAATGTAAGTAAATATTGTTCATATCCATATACATATATTCCTATATTATATATTTACATATACTCATAAATAATATAACTGTGCTATACATATGTTCCCTGAGTTCGACCTTTACCTGCTTGTCCACTATACGTGTTCGTCATAGGGTATAATAAATTTTGATCCACATCTCTTGCTTTTATTGCTTGATTATTATTTGTGGGTTGGTTGTTATTTTAGTCAGTTGGTTTTCATGAGAGGTTGACATAACAACTATTGGTATTGCCTTGTGTGGACCATAAGACCACTTTTGGGATTATCTCTAGTTAAACAAATGGCATCGTTGCCATGGAGCAACTGATCATAGCACATTTTGTATACAGTTGCACATTATTTTTTTCTTATTTTTTGCTTACTTTTTTTAATAAGTATTTGATTGTTCAAGTCCATTGATCTTTCTTGCGAGGGACCGCTTACCGATGGCTATCTCATAGGAGGTGCGCACACTCGAGACGAGTGGAGGTTGGCCTTCCACTTTTGTGCCAACTATGAGAGAGCAGGAGAGAGGAGCAAGGAGAGGAGAAGAACAGTAGCTAAACATTTTTAATTTTTTGTGAGAGAGAGAATTTTTTTTTGCAAAATTAATTGTAATAATTTGGACATAGCCACACATAGCGAGGTCCAGTGCCCGTGTGTCTGTTCACCTAGGGGACTCGTCACGATTATTCTTATTTTCTTCACCTTTTTTTATTTTATTTCTTGTGATTTGATATTTCCACCTTTGTTTCTATTTGTTTTATGTGAGTGAACCATTAGACATTAGGTTGCTTGACTCCGTATATAGGTCCAAAGCCCTAATTATATTGCATGCACCTATAGTGATACACACTTGGACTTAGTCGCATAATTAATTGCAAATTATTCAAATTTGGAACCATGGGCCATGACAGACCTCATACAACGCTTGCAGGACTCGTTGTGGTGGGAACTGAGAGGTCTCCTAGATCAGACATTTAGGATACCTTTTTAAATAGTTTTCATTTGGTTCTTCCCGATAATAGCAACTACTGTTTAGGATGCTTTCTCACTTTTAAATGTTCCATATTGTGTAAATATTTCAGTTCTGCCTTGCATCCCTCATGGAGAGAGCTGGGAAGCACTGTAAGTAATTCTAACATTGCATGCATCATAGTCACTAAGGTGAAATTTCTATCTTAATGATGACTTGCATGGCTTTTCTATCCTCTCCCCCCGTTTTTATATCACTTAGAATTAAAGAAAAAATACAAAAAAATCGTTAGGCAGCTTGCTCTGAAAAATACTCAATTGAAAACCCAAAAACTAAAACAAGGGGACTACTAATAAAACTTTGACCTTAATAAAAATCATAATGTAAATCAATGTTTTGGGTTCATAAATCCCTCATTGTTTTAGGTACATTTCAGATCGATTATGGTGTTACCCCTAGGGTTAGCCCAAATTCTGATCACTTGAGACGACGAAGTATTGGCGCTTCTATCATACGTGACTCAGTAGGGCCTCTTCGAGCATGGTGTTCCCTCCTTATGTGGAGCATCCGACTCGGTCTAAAGTACTAAGTGTAGGCCATGCCATCATGGGTGTGTCTGTCTCATCGGTTTATGTCCGAGTCGGTCCTTGAACAGTCACGGGTGAATTCATTGTGAGAGAGGTCTGAGGTACCGGTTTTGCCTATTGGTTTCCTCTCTTATTCTTTGGATGAGTAGCCCCCCAGAGACAAGATCAAAGACCTTTTCGTGCACAGACCACATATTACAAAGGAGGTGGAATAAGTACGGGGAGCTTTCCTGGCAGTATACACACTCATATAGGGTTAGCGATCATAATGACTTGTAATAAGATCTTGCTTGTAAAACAAAAAAAAATTGAAAACAAACAAATAGTTGAACTTTTACGGCTTCATCTATGTTGAGTTGGTGAACCCACAATTGTTTGGTGTTTGTTTGTTTTTACTTAAGTTCAAAGATTAGTCCCACACATTTTGTGCCTTTTCACTTTCATTCTTCATTTGACCCCATGCTTATTTTGAGCCTTCTACTATTTTGCACCCCCTTTAATCCTTATTTGAACATCATATCATTCGTCCTTTCTCGATCTCCTCTTGACCTTCAGGATGGATACACATGGATGGTTTAGTCATGACTATGTTGACACCCATTTCGATTCCATGCGCTTGCCTTCTCTAACAATTCAAGGCAATTCTCGAGAACCCGGGAATTGATCTCTATACTCCCTACCTTCTTTAATAATCCGGGATCACTCTTATCTCGAAATCTGCCCATTTAGGATGGCAATTAAATTCAGTCTTATACCTTGGCATCCTTAATGAAGTTTTGTGTTGTCCTTAACACACATCGATTTACTACACTGGTGCTTCAATTCAGACTGATCGGGGCATCATTGCATGTGTAGATCATGACTCAGATCTGGAGCCAGAGATTCTCTCAGATTCATAGTTAGAAACAGATATGGAGATGGCTCGTGGAAGAAAAGGGAAGGGACCGCAACACCACTGCAACCACACCCGAGCAAGGTCAGCCATATAAGAACGTTGAGAATGCCCATCTTCTCACCTCCATCTAGGCGATACAGTAGTAGCTCACCAACCATGCATTGGCCATGGTCGTCTTCCAAGATATGCTGAATGATTTGAGGAGAAGGAGAGATCAACTAGGAGGAGGAGAAGAAGAAAGAGCATGTAGAGGTCGTGGAGGCCCAGCAGATGAGCCTAGAGGAGAGCGGCCCAAGCCCCCTCTCAAGGAGACATACAACCCTAGAGCCAGGAAAGTTACCGAGTGGATCCAAATCCCAGTGATCCACACACATTTCGAGTTGAAAACTCAACTTTTGGCGCTCCTCCCCAGCTTCCACAGTAATGCAAATGAAGAACCTTATATCCATCTACAACAGTTCAAATGCATTTGTGGTACAACACACTTCCCTAACATACCGTTAGGAGTAGTTAAGATGATGACAATCTTGTCCAGTCTTCAGGACAAAGCACTTCATTGGATCAACCACTTGGGGAAAGTCATCACGACATGGGAAGATCTTAAGTCTGACATTCTGCACAAATATTATCCTCATGGGCGACTTAACTAGATGCGTGCCTGTATTGCTAACTTCACCCAATCAGCACACGAGTCCATTCATGAGGCTTGGGAGAGATTTATAGAGTTGCAAGAGAAATGTCATCATCATGACATTCCTAGGACCAACCTAGTCCAACTTTTCTTTGGGGGACTTACACTTGAAAGTTAGAAGCTCGTGGATGCCTCATGTGGCAGTTCACATTTCAACAATGATGAGGATGTCATCTGGCAGATCATCGAGGAAATTGTCACAGGAGATGCCACCTTGTCATCATCCCATCAACACCATCCCCACGCTCCCTAGAAGCTAGTTCATATAGCATCTTACCACGAGCTGGACAGGGATGAGAGCTCCAACTGAGCATCATAGGGAGATACCTGTCCTTAATGGATATTATTGAAAATGATCACATGACCTTAAAAAAATTCTATGGTCGAACAAATGACACAACATCCAGATTAATTGGACCAGATCACCAAGCAGTTGGAGTTGCTGGTTAGCATGATCATCTCCTGCAATTTCGTGTCTGCATCATCCACCACTCCACACCCGTTGAGTTAAAGAAGTAAGCTTCGCCATAGCCTGCTCAACTTAGTTAACAACATCCACTAGTCCAACAGGTATATTACATATAGGCGCTTGAGTTGACATCTCCGCAATAGCCATATCAGCAGCTGGTGGTCTACCATCCTAATCCCCAGCCCATGCAGGATCCATGTTTCCCTCCTCTATCTCTCATTCAAGAGGTGAATGGCATATGGGCTATTGATGCACAACCGACTAGTCCAGGCGAACCGCAGCAGGGCCACCAGTCGAGAAATCGCTAGTTCCCACATCAAGGAGGGAGATTTGGCGAGAATCAACCTATGTACCACCATTAGTCTCCACAAAACCATGGTAATTGGAGACAGAACTGATACCTACAATCGCAGTACCAGCAATATCAGCAAAATTATAGTACTTGGTTGTTCCTTATCATAACCAACCTCCTCAACAGTATCGACAAAAGCACCGTTATCCTCACTACCAAAACTAGTATTCCCACTCGTAGACTCCACACCATTCCTAGTATCAATGTGGCTAGGATGTTGAACCATCCCATGTTGCTCCTGTAAACCCCATCTTGGATTGCCTGGCTCATCTAGTGAAGAGCCTAGCAGAGATGAGCTAGAAGCTTGATGACCTTACTACTACGAAGACCTCCATTCCAATAGGTGGAGGCTAACCCAAACAATTTCCGCAAGAAAGAGTAGGTCGTCTGTAGTGTCCCATCCATCCGTACAGAGTCATAGGTATATGACATGTTTTTATCTAATGTTATTACTCTCAAGAGTGGTAGGGCTCTTCAACCATATACTACTATAAAGGGGAAGAATAAAGCTTCGTCAGGCAAATCATTATCTTCTGTGCAAGCCGATTTAGCATCCAGGATGGGTGAGGAACAAGAAGATGGAGAAGCACTAGAAAGAAAACACCAAAAAATAAGCAAAATAAATAATTACAAAAATATGGCAGTAACAGCAGATGCTTGAGCACCGACCAACCAACTTTGGAGGAGACCACACCTATAGTTAATCCAATGCCAGCCAATGGAGCCCTGCCTGTAGATTTTGGATGCCCACCAATCTTGGATGACCCTGCTCAGTTCCGTCATCCATTTGTACAACTTGATGTGGGCACAGATTTTGATGTAAATAAGAACACTATTTCTACTGCTGCTTTTGATTATGTAAATATTTCTTTTCTAGATGCATTAAGAAAATCTAAAAAAAGAAAAATTTTGAAAAATGCCTTTTCCAACACTGATGTGGCTGAAATTATTCAGAATATTGTGCTTGAAATGACCTTACTGAAATCCATCAAGTGCATGCCAAACGGAAAGAAAGGGGTGAAAGAAGCATGCACTTTGAAGACACAACCTCACAGAGCTCGTGAAATATATGTGAAACATATTCTGACCATAGCTAAAATGAATGTAATCAGCATTCTCCCGACCAAAAGGAAGGATATGGGAGCTCTTCTATTCATATGTCGGATGTTTGATTAGAAGTTTGATCGAACTCTGCTTGATAGTGGATCCTCAATCAACATGATGCCCACTTCACTACTCAAAGAGTTTGGTTTGGGACCGCTTAAGTCTACTAGAATGATTTTGCAATTCATAGACACATCCATTAAGTGGCCCAAAGGATTTTGGAGGATGTCATCGTCACCATTCAGGGAATGCAGTTCCTTGTGGACTTCATTATGCTGGACATGGACACCTTAGTTCCTCTTCTGCATACCCTGATAATCCTTAGACGGTCGTTCCTACGAACAGCCGTGGCAATGGTGGACTATGGCATCGGGCAGATCACCTTCTGTTCTAGTAGTGATAAGTTCCGATTGAGATGATCCAAGTGCAGAAACTGATAGATCCTGCATCAAATGAGAATGAGTCAGTTGAACAACGAACAGAAGACTGTGATTTTCTTGTAGAGATGCGAGATACAAATATGTTTATGGATGATATTGAAAACCATGAGTTCCTCTCCACATAAGAACTAGTGGATAACACAATCGAGTTCTTGGATGTCCTTGATAATGAGATTTTGACTGAGTTGCATGATGAAAACATATATGGCCACCTATCCTTGGTAAAGCAAGAGACAATCACTAAAAACTTTTGTGAACAAGATTCTTTGATAAAAGAATTCTGTGCATTGTTGAATGCAGAGCCCACAATTCCAATGGTGGACACCATTCAGTTGAAAGATCTGACACCATCACCATGCACAGTAGCTGAAGTCACCACCGCACTGAATCAGACCTTGGCCTGAGCTCAAGCCACTTCTAGTAAACATGAAGTACACGTTCCTTGCAGGTGCACAGAAGATGTTCCCCGTGATTATCAATTCACAGCTGACCAAGGAACAAGAATCTCGTCTACTCGAGGTTCTAAAAATAAATCGCAAGGACATAGGCTGGAGTCTTACATCTCCATGGTATTAACACCTCATTTTTCTTGCATCACATATACCTTGAAATTCCAGGGGAAGCCTTTTCGAGAGTTCCAGGCAGATTAAATCCAAATCTTTGGGAGGTTGTGATGAATGAAATCACAAAATGGTGTGATGCAGGATTCATATTTCCCATCTCCGACCTGAAGTGGGTGAGCCCCTTGCATATTGTACTGAAGAAATCAAGGATCACCATGATAAAGATTGATAAGGGAGCGGAGATCGTAACCAGACTTCCAACATCTTGGCACATCTGTGTGGATTACAGATGACTGAAATTAGCAACCAAGAAGGATCATTTCCCACTCCCATTCATCAACCAAATAGTCGAAATACTGACTACGAAGGAATACCTCTTCTTCTTAGACGGATACTCTGGCTACAACCAAGTTGCTATCGCCCCTGAAGATCAAGAGAAAATAACCTTCACCTGTCCCTTCGTTTTGTGCAATGCTCCAGTGACATTCCAACGATGCATGTTGGTCATATTTGTTCATATGGTTGGATGTTTTCTTAAGGTTTTCATGGACGACTTCTCGGGGAGATAGCTTCGATCAATGCCTATCTTATTTGGAGCATGTTTTGAAGAGATGTTGTGAAGTGAACCTTATGCTCACATTGGAGAAGAGACATTTTATGGTGACCGAGGGTATTGTGCTAGGGCATGTCATATCAAAATGTGGCATGGAGGAAGACCATGCGACGATGGATGTCATTTCTAAACTTGAGCCACCTACAAATCTGAAGCAACACATATCAGTCTTAGGGCACGTCAGTTTCTACAGACGATTCATCAAAGATTTCAATTAATTATCCAACTACTGACTGAGATTCTGAGAAAGGAGGAAGATTTTACCATTGATTACAGAGTCCTCCTGACCTTCAATTAGTTGTTTTTGAAAGAACTAATCATCCCGAACCATGTCCTTTAATCACTAGATTGGTCTCTCATGTTTGAGATCAAGACAGATGCATCAGATTACACCATTGGAGCAGTTCTAGAACATCAAACAGACAATCTACCATTTGCAATTCACTATGCTAGCAATACTCTAGATGAAGCTTAGAAAAATTACACTATCATTTAAAAAGAGCTTCTAGTTGTCATCTTCACCCTGGAGAAATTCAGATCCCACCTTCTTGGATCCAAAGTGATAGTTTATACATACCATTCTGCTAACAAGTACTTACAAGACAAGAAGGATTCCAAACCAAGACTCATCAGATGGATAATTCTTATTCTTCAGGAATTTGATTTGAAATCCGTAACAAAGCTTGAGTTAAAAATGTGGTGGCAGATGACTTATCCAGACTACCAGAGTCCGAAACTCCTGAGCAGATCTTAGTGACTATTACAGAGACCTTTCCAGATGAGGATATTTTATCAGTCACCTCGCTCCCCTGGTTTGCCAATATTTTGAATTATCTTGTGTCCAAGATAACTCCATAAGATTGACAAAAGCTGAAGTCAACAAATTCTTATCGTATATTCATTTATATCAGTGGAAGAACCCATATCTCTTTTGTGAGGGGGCAAACTGAATCTGGAGCAGCTGTATTCCTTAGGAGGAAGTTCAAAGTTTCCTTGAGCATTGTCATGCTAGAGAATCAGGATGAAACCACTACAGGAGAAGAACAACAGTAAAAGTTCTACAATGTGACCTTTGGTGGTCGACTCTTCATAGATGCAGATGACTTTGTTAGAAATTGCACTGGTTTTCAAAGACTTTGTGACACTATTGGAATAGGAGACACAATGCCCCTGAAATACATTAGATTTCAGACGTGTTTGACGTGTGGGGTATTGACTTGACGGGCCTGTTCCCCAACAGTTAAGGTTTTGAGTATATTCTCCTTGTTGTCGACTATGTGAGTCATTGGGGGGAGACTATCCCAACCCGAGCCACCAATAATCGTACTATCTGCCAGTTTATGAAGTAAAATATCATTGTAAGTTTCAGAATCCCCAAAATTCTTATAGCAGACGGGGGTAGGCATTTCATAAATAGAGTGGTGAAGAATCTAACACAGTAATTCTGCATTGAACATCATATCGCCACTCCGTACCATTGAAAAGCCGAAAATCTATCGGTCATGAGTTCAACACAAGGCAGGAGTGTAGTCGTCAAAGTGATCGACAAGAACCTCAGACTAATTCGACACATAACCTATAATAATAATAATCAAGTAATGAAAATAAAGTTTGGAGTTAAAATTTATTATAACTCTACAACTAAAATGTGTATAGATGCAAGTATGTGTATAGGTCGAATACAGGGAGCAGAATGTATTAATCGAGCAATGAGGTGCAAAAGTGATTATGTGATTCTTTTTGTCTATTTTTTATTATTTTTGTGGGTTTTTAGTTTGATATTTTTTATCTTTTGGTTTTTATATTTATAATTTTTATTTTATTTTTTTAATATTTTAATATTTTTAGTTTCTTTTTTATAAATTGTATCCAATAGTATAAGGCTATATATACAACATAGGATAATAAAGATATACATGCATGTAAAAATAAAAAAATTGCATAATTATTATTTTTGGGCTTATAATAATTTTTTACTATTTTTTTTAGTTAATTTGCTAGTTTTTATAAGTTTTTAAAGTCAAAAATACCCCAAATCAGGGAATTAACAAATAACAAAAATTGAAATGAATATTACAAATGGAAAATGATGTGCAAAATTCTTTAAATCAATTTTAATATATAGATAATAAAAAATAAATTATAAAAAATAAAACAATATTTTTTGGAATTTTTAGGATTTTTTTTAGATTTTTATAAAGGATTTTGGGGCTTTTAAAGTTTTAGGTATTTTCTTTTTCAATTTTTAATGATTTTTTATTTAAAGGCTAAAAATACTTAAATAAACAAATTATGTTTTTTGGTAATTTTCAAAATGATTTTATATTTTTTTGGGGTGTTATATTACAAACAAGATTAAAAATATGCTCTTTTTATTTTTAATAAATACCAAAAAGTCCTAAATTGCAAAATTAAAATTAGTGTCTGGAAGTGTGTATAATCAAGAACCAATATCTATTTTTTGATGATTTTTGGAGTACATGAACTATATCTAATAAATAGAGAATACTCACAAAAATACGTGTACTATAAAGGCATATATGTAAATAAATCAGAGCATAGGGGTGAACATGCAAGATCTCCAAAATTTTATAAATGAAATAAGTTATTCTCAGGCCAAAATGAAATGCAAAAAGTATCAAGGTCTTTATTGTAAAATGCTCACCTCACGTGGGATCGCACGTGAGGCGAGATGGCATGGACTCAAATGCAAATATCAACTTTTTGCAAATTACACAAAAAATATATAACGACAGATGAATTTTTCTATGCTAAATATTAAATACAAAAAATGCATTGGGTTAAAGTACAAAATACCCAAAGCAAGGCGTTATGTATGGCAATGGTTCCTTCACTTATACACGTGTCCTTTCCACGTTACACGATACCAATTCACGCCCGACAGTGCATATTAGATTAGGAAGTTGGCATCAATGGTCGAGGCAAGTGAAGATCTGACGGTGGCTATACGTCACGTAGAACAAGCAAAATCCAACAGCTGTGGACGATGGTGGAGGAACTGAGGAAGAAATCGCTTGGGGTGAGTTTTGACCTATTGTTACGTGCTTCTCCAGCCATCAATCCTTCTGTTGAACGTCTACTGACGTTGTTGTGACTCCTTCAAATCTCCCAAGTGCTACAAATGGCTCCGGAGATACTTGGAAGGTCTCTGGAGGTCTTGCATACTCTGACGAACCTGTAAGCCTCCTCCAGGTCAGATCGTAGGACCAGATGGGCACTTATGTGCGCTGACCTGTACAAATAAAAAAGAGGGTATGCCTCGACCCTTTTAGAGGGGAATGGAAGTCGGTTGACGTGTGGCGGCGGAAGCTCTAGTGAAGGGATGAAGTGGAAATCTGAGATTCTGCTCCAGGAAGGAGCATGTTTAGTAGAATGCGTCGGGATGTAATGGAAACATAAGGGATGCGAATGAAGTGGTCTGCAGGTCGGAGAACGACGGGGGTGCACTGTCAAAGGTTCGTCAGAGGCTAGCTCGGGTGAACTACGACGAGTCTTTTAAGCTAATGAAAAGTAATTAAAATCTATTCTAAATGCAACAAATGGAACCTAGAGCTAATACCTATCTAATAAGAAAAGGAGATATACCTTAGCAACCAGAAAACCACGAAGCTGACCTTGACAGTGGCTTGCCACCAGAGATGGTGCAACCAGCCTCAGAGATGCTTGACTTCGCCTTTGAAAAGCTGGAGATGGACCTATTACATCCTTCGATCTAGAGCTCACAAGGAGAGGGATAAAGAAAGCCAATGGGGATTCAAAATGTGGAGGAAGACGGATGTGTGGTTTTGTATAAGCGAACGAGTGGAGTTAAAGATCGAGGGATATCAGCCGGATCCGTGCTCCCCGTCTGAAAAAATCACACATGCGTGATTGAAGACAGAATGAGGAAGGAAAGCACAGAAGGAATCCATGCCAATTAGTGAAAGAATCAACGTGTAGAAAATCAAGAAAAGGGGTCAAAAGCCGTTCTAACAGAGCCTAGGGCCTTAGTAAGAGAGTTGACTGAGGTCCATTGGAAGTGGAACCAGGTTGGTCCACGCGGACAAACCTGGAAAAACCAGATTCTAAATTATTTATAAAATCGATAATAAATGATTTTATTAAATTAGCGTTCTAAAATAAAAAATTGTTTGTTATTTTATATATTATTTTATTATGATTTTTATTTATTTTTTTGAGATATATAATTACATGTTTATTTTTAGGGTTCCATGTATAGGTATGTTTATCTATATTTTGAATATTTTATTTTTATTTTGTATTTTTTGATTTTTTTTGAGTTTCTTGATTTTATTGTTTCATTTTATAAAATCATAACTTGTTTCTATATACATAAATATATTTTTAATATATTTCTGATATATTATTTACACGTAAATAAACATAGGTGTATATTATATAGGTATAGTTATTGTCTATTCATCTATGTATTTAATATACTTTTTTTATTTTTATGATTTCCTTTATTCTAGATTTAATATGTACTATGTTATATATATATTATCTACACAATATTGAAAATATAAATTATAAAATAATATAGAATAAATAAAATGAATATTTTATTCAAGTATATAGTACAATAGAGGGTCCAGAACCTACCATTCACATTTTAACTCCAAAAAAAATGAAAGCACCTTCATTAAATATCTTATTAAAAGTTGTATACAATTAAAGGTAATTTTGATACATTTTGAGTTTTTATTTGAGAAATATGGGTCTGGGAAGTTGGGATTTTGACTTTTTATTTAGAATATAAAAAAGTTCACTTTATATTATTTTTGTATGAAAACAATTTTTTATTTTTCTATATAATATTATATACAATATCGTCTACAAAGTTTCTTTATTTGAGGTATAAAAAGTAGAAAATAAAATAGGCCCCAAAAATTGAATAAATAATGAATTAAAGAATGGAAATTATTGGTGATTTTTGGCCCTTATCTCCCCTACTCTATTCCTTGTCAACCAAATCAATTCATGTCTTGGTCTTGGTGTTTAGGGTCATAAAACACCTTTAGAATTTTAATCTTTTTCTTTTCTTTTCTTTATTCTATAATTTTGGCATTAAAAATAATATTTTGTACGGTATTTATAAAACAAAGTACCAATATCAATTTATCAAAATTAATTCTATTACAACATCATGGAATAAAGGTGATGAAATGGAGATTCATCAGTCGCCTATACTTGCCTTTGCTAGTCCCTAGAAAGCACTTATGTAACAAGTGCAAAAAATAAAAATAAAGAAAAGAAAAAGAAAGAAGTGGATTGAATTTAATTCTCAAACGCGTCTTCACAAAATCGAAGTTCGGAGGTTAATTCGGACCTTTGGAATTTAGGTGTGGTAGGAACCTTATTGGGAACCGGATTTCAAATACAAATGCCTTCTAGAATCCCAAAACTCAGCTCAAGTCTCCTCAATAGCCAGGTCAGAATACTTCAACTCATATGCAAACTCTTATGACTATGAATCTAACTTGTATATTGTATGTGATAGTGGCTCCCCTCAACTGAAATGACAAAGAGACTGACTTCTCCAGTATGACAACCCAATGATTCCAGCAACTCTTTCCTCGAGGAGCGAGGTATTCCCTTCTATGTTCAAGCGACAACAAGTTCAAGAGGAGGGGGTGAAGAGAAGAATGGATGGTAGCCAGTGTAGCTACCTATCCTAGGATGCATGACCAGTGTAGTCAAGCCATCCAGCTGCAGGCTAACAAGGTATGACTTTTAAGCTCAAGCTTGCTTACTGACTATACAAATATATACACTCTAGCAGTAATTTTATTTTCAATCAGGTATGTGCACTTTTTTTGAATTTTTTTTGCTTTTTTCTTTTTTTGGAAATACTATATATACCAACAAATATATATGGAGTTTTTCCTCTTGAGCCATTAGACTATCCCTCTTTTTAAGCATTATTGCAACCCAAACTCTTCTGTCTTTAGATGTCTTTGCTACTGGATGGGTTAGGGTGCAGTTTCCTCCCGGACGAGGACAAATGTTTCCACTTGTGTGCATCTCATACCAGCAAATCTAATCCCCCACCACCCTAACTAAGTTGAGCTAAGTAATAGGTGCAGGTGTCCAAGTTAGGTCATTATCAACAAGAGCCGTGCATGTGCTCTGAAGTACTCTACTTAGGTTGTTAATAATACATTGAACCAAGTCTCACAATTCTTAAAGAATTAAGTCAACCAGACCTGAAATACCTCATATTTAGCTTCTATAAGGTTCCTATGATTAGGTAGATTTAAGGTCAAACAAAGCTCCAATCTTTGGATTTTACTTGGGCTTTTTTCAATTATCAAGCTCAATCCCAAAAATGTGAATGTTATGCAAATGCAATGTACATTGCAGGAAATATTTTTATGATGCAATTTTCAAAATTTCGAACTTTTTATGGATTTTTTTAAAAAGTTATACAATTTTTTTACAATTTTCAAAAAATATTTTCGTAAATGTTTTTTTGGTATTTTTGGTTTTGCAAATGTTTTTCGTGTTTTTGAAAACAAAATGTTTTTGCTACAAAAATAAGTACAAATATTTACATTGGGACGCATCTTATTATTTACAAGAGTTTGGATTTTTATGAATTTACGTGGGATTTGTTAGTTAATTATATATATATACAGTTAGAAAAGAATTATTGTGTGATGCATATATTCCTCTAACTTATTTGAAAATTATTTTACAATCAATTTTGAATCTATAGTCGAGAATAAGTTTTACATATAAATTTACAAACAATTGAAACTCATTTTGCAAAGCTTTTACAAATAGTATATATATAGGTTTTTCAAAACTTTTGCAACCATTTTCAAACAATTTGCAAATAATTTTACAAAACATTTTTATTTCACACAAAGAAAAGAAGTTTTATAAACGAAATATTTTTATAAAGGTTGAAAATATTTAACAAAACATTTTCCAAATAGTTTTCAAAAGATTTTTAAAAAGGTTTTAAAACTATTTTTCAAACATTTTGCAAAAAACATTATACATGATTTATTAACCGCTAAATACAAAAGAATTTTGGTAATAATAAACATCTTTTATTAAGTCTTTTAATGAATTTTATAACCATTATACAGATTTTAGCCATAATTATTGAATTTATAAAAGTACGAGTTATGGCTAAAGTATATACGTAGTATATACTACCCCCATATTGAGCTTGAGCTATGTCCTCATAGATCAAAGAGAAAAAGAGAAGACATAACTCATACTAAGTAGATAGAAGTCTAAAGAATAAATTAACGAAGAAATGAATGAAGAAATAAATGAACGAGATGTTGACTCCAACCCATACTAATTATCAAATAATCCTAAGTAAAGCAGACTGTACACAAGGCAGGGAGGGTCAAGGGTGGGAATGAATAGATCATACTTAAACCTATCTCCCCATAATCTTATGGGTCAAATATCCATAAGTACAGACAAGAAGACGAGATAGTAGAGGGTATCAAAGAATGAAAGAACTAGGGGTGCATACATCCCCTATACTTAGGACAAAGTACATCCTAAGTATAGAAGACTGACAACAAGGGGGACACCTTTTCGGTAGATAAAGAGAAATGAAAACGAAAATAAGAATAGAAGAAAAGAAGAAAACATAGATGAGGATAGAAGAGGAGATCAAATAGAATGTACACATCACTCCCCTATACTTAGGGTAAAAGAGCCCTAAGTATAGGCAATAACAAGAATGATGAAACGTAATTAAGAAAGAACACTCGGCTCATCCACCCCCATACTTAGGACAAGTACATCCTAAGAAAAGGAAAACCCAATGACTTAGGGTGGATGAGCAAAATAGTTGATGGAAAGAGATAAATAAAAGTAGATATACAAGAGATTAAAGTGCAGAGGTCAAGAAGGTAGAAAGCGAACCTTCTTGTGTGACCGTTGAGGAATAGATCTGATAAGGTGTAGGTGGATATCAGTGTCCTCAGATGATAGAAAACGATTAGGATCAATCTGATGAGTGTCCTCAGCGATGTGAATCGAAAAGGCATGAACTAGTCGGTGGAACTAGTGTGGCTAGATCCATCCTTGGGTGTCTCGCAAATATCAAAGTGAAAAAGCTCGAACTCATCAATGGAAGTAGTCGCGTCAAGTCCAGCCTGGAGAGTCTCTCCTTGGTCAAAACAAAAGGGGGATGAACTCATCTGAGGAACTAGTAAGGTCATGTTCATCCTCTAAGGTCTCAACTGGATCATCATCATAATCAAAATGACTGAGTTCCTTGATGAAAGCAATAAGATCAAATTAGACCTCTACATTCTCATCTAAGTCTGCCCTCCACTCGACTATGTCAATCTTGTAAATTTCACGGAAGTCATCAATACAACGCCAATCACAGGAAGAGGACACTCCATGATCTATGCTTTCCGAGCCTTCGTCCTTGTGAAGGAATTCTCATGTCTCATAATCGATCATAAAAAAAATCTTTCTGATATCAACAGATAGGTCACAGGCCTCGGGGTTGGCTAAAATAGGTGTAGTCACATGAGGTGTAGGTCTCCAGTCGTCAGTAGGTGCAGAGATGACCAAAACTCTCCCATCATCAGGATGGAAGTGAATCTCTCCTGATCAATAATTAATAACGGCTCTCGCAAAGGTGAGAAAGGGTCGTACGAGGATGATTAAAGAGTGCTCTCCGGTGGAGGTCTCCATGGGAAGTACGTCAATATCAATAGTGTATCTCATGCCCTAGATCCAAATGGCAGTGTTCTATATAATATCCTTCAACCTCTTGATAGATCCATCATAAAATTTAACAATCATCCTGGTCTTCTTGAGAGGCCATAAGTGAAGAGACCATACCAACGAGAAGATATGATACAAATTAAAGCATCACCATCAAGGAGAGTGTAATCGCATAAATAGTTATAAATGGTGCGTCTAATGTATGGTGTAGCAGTGTTCCCTTTCCTAGAAGAAGGGAAGTAAGTGATGGTGTAGGTAGTGGCCATTGTCAAGATATGACGCTAAGATCTACTCCGCTTTCTCTTCTTAGGTTGAGGAGCACATAAATGGGTCATGGCTTATTGAATTGGGGATTCATAGATCTCATGAATAGTGTCCACCACTTCGGGTTCAATCAACATTTTTATGAATTTTTGGACGTCCTCCATACAAGGGAGGAGATCGGAATAAGCATCTACACAAGGATTGCCAAGTGCGGTATGTTCAGTGGAATACTTGGGGTCAAAGGTGGGACATGATGTGAATGGATGTGAGGGTAAAGTATCTGGCATTGGGGTCCCCTCCTCACAAAATGACTCAACAATGTCTTCCGGATTCTTTTTGTATTTTTGGATTTTTCTCATTTTTGTATTTTTGGTGATTACAAGCTCTCGTGAAACACCTCAAATGAATCCATATCCTCAAACAGTGGAGCGACATTCTGGCTCTCATTTATGCTAAATAGATTGTACATTCTTGAATTCATATGCTCCATCATCTGGTTCAAGATCTCAAGTGTGGATCAGAGGTGACTCCAAAATTTTATTATCGGGTGAGTGGAATGAGGGTGGTGGATGTGGGCAAAAATCACAGTCTGGGATTATTGAATAGTGAAGGTGATGGTGATGGTAATGATATGTTAAAATCAAAATCTGATTCCTGAAATAATGGGTTAAGCGGGTATGTACAACAATTGGGAGGAAAGTCCTCCTAGAAAAGTGGAGTTGGACCGGCTGGAGCATACGAGGGATCCACAAAGAGGAAAAAAATCGCTCCATTCGTTCATCTCGAAACAAAAGGAAAATGATCGGGAGAGCATAATGGTCAAATTAAGCGATGCGAAAAAAAGGTGCAAATGCGTAGAGACGATTGAGTATACACATAAACAATCACAAACAAACACACACAAAAGAAACACAGCCCCTCAATTAACCTACTCAACTCGATGAATAATGTGAAAGATTGGTATTTTTATCTTGTATGTTTTAGAGTTAGGTGAGAATCACAATATTTCACAATCACTTAGGGACCTGGGATTTGGGCACTAGTCCTTAGTGTGTATGTGAGCAAGTAAAAGCAAAGACAATGAAAGGGATTACTCGCTCCAAGACAATGATTTTTCTTTTTGGTCTATTTTAGTGTCAAACAATATTAACAGTCCCAATTTTATTTGTTATCACTTTTTTTATTTTTAATGAAAATGCACGAATCCTATATGGGAATAAAATCCTTTAAGATCCTAGGTGATGAAAATAGGAGGGAGAGAGTCAGAAAAGTAATGCAAGTGACAAATCGATGATGAATTCTAAAGCGTAAATGCTCACATTGCCTCTAGCTCTCTACATTGCAGGACACCAAGAAGAATTGAAACCTAACTATATGCAAATGTAAGCAGATGAAATCACCCTATATTAGAAATTTTTATTATCATGAAGAGAAATGCTAAGCACTCATATATGGAATCCAAAAGTCCAGTCTTGGGAAGCTCTTCTTTGCCAGCCACAACCGGTCCTGGAAGCACTGTATAGAGTCCCTCTCGGTGCTCAATTCTAAGTATGAATGAGAAACAATTGAAATTTGACTAGATCCAAACATAGACTATAGGAACTTACAATGATAATTAAGTGTTTGTACCTAAGACTATCGTCAGGCAATCCTAATGCTAAGGCTTAGTCACACAAAATAAATAAAAGCAAAAATCGTGAAAAAAATAAAAAGAAAAGGTGATGAAAACAACGGAAAAACTGACGAGCCCCCAAGGGAACAATCCCTCGGGCAGTGGACCTCGTGAAGTGTGGTTAAGTCCGGAGAGTCCAAGTTATTACAATAATAGTGCCTCTCTCTCACTTCAAATTACAAATGACCTAAATAAAATAAATGCACAAAATATTGTCTTCAAAAATCCTTGAAGTTTCCTTTGATGCTTCCATCTGACAATTAAGTCGAAAATCCGTATTGGCTTCACGTGGGTGCATACGCTCCTAGAAGAGCCTCCCTCGTATCCGTGGTACCTCACAACAAATTCATCAACGAGGAGATGATTAGACAAATCAACAATGATATCAAATAGATAAGAAAAAAGATAAAGCAATAATAAAGACAAAGAAGACACAATCAAATAAAACCAATCTATGCATAGTTGCTCCCCGGCAACGGCGCCATTTGAAAAGCTGAAAATTCTATTGATCGTGTGTTCCACACAAGGCGGGAGCGCAGTCGTCGAAATGATTGATGAGAACCTCGTACTAATTTAACAATTAACCCAAAATAATAATCAAGTAATGAAATTAAATATGAAGCTAAAATTAATATAACTCTACACAAAAGATGTGTATAGGTACAAGTATGTGTAGAGGTCGAAAACAGGGAGCAGAATGGATAGATCGAGCAATGAGGTATAAAACTGATTGTGCGATTTGTCTATTTTTTATTGTTTTTTGGAGTTTTAGTTTGATATTTATCTTTTATTTTTATATTTTTGTATTTTGTGTTTAATTATTTTTATTTTTATTTTATTTTTTATATTTTTTACTTTTTGTTTCTATTTCATTTTATAAAATATATATGATAATATTTTTTAAATATTTTTTTACTCTTTTTTTTTTTAATTTTTTTAATTTTTATATATTTTTAAAGTCAAAAATACCCCAAATCATGGAATTAACAAATAACAGAAATTGAAATGAAGATTGAAAATAGCAAATAATGACCAAATTATTCAAATCAGTTTTTATAGATAGATAATATTATAAATAAAATTATAAAACAAAAAACAATATTTTTCAAATTTTTAGGATGTTTTTTTAGATTTTTATAAAATATGTTTAAAGCTTTTTTATTTCAGGTATTTACTTTTTCTATTATTTATTATTTTTTGTCTAATAGATAAATATACTTAAAAAAACAAAAATATATTTTTGGGGGAATATTTCAAAATGATTTATATTTTTTTCAGGGTTTTATACTGTAAACAGGATAAAAATGTGCCCTTTTTTAATTTTAATAAATATTAAAAAGTCCTAAATTCTAAAAATAAATTTAGCATGGAAGTGTGCAATCAGGAACCTCAATCTTTTTTTTGATAATTTTTGGAGCACGGGAACTATATTTAATAAATGGAGAATACACACAAAAATGCATGTACTAGAAGGGGCATATATGTAAATAAATCAAAGCACATGGGTGAACATGCAATTTCTCCAAAAATATATACCTAAAATAAATAATTCATCGACCAAAATGGAAAACAAAAGGTGTAGTGGCTCAAGTTCAAAATGCCCACATCACGTGGGACTGCAAATGAGATGAGCTGGCATGGACTCAGATGCAAATATCGAAACTTCAAGGGACTTTTTGCAAATTACACAAAAATAATATAATGGCATATGAATGTTTCTATATTAAATATTAAATATAAAAATTTTATTGGGTTAAAGTGCAAAATACTGAAAGCAAGGTGCGGATGGACGGTGATTGTTCCTTCACTTATACACGTGTCCTTTCCACTTTACACGATACTGATTCGCACTTGACAGTGCAGAGCAGATCAGGATGGTGGCATCACCTGTCGAGGCGAGTGAAGATCTGTCGGCGGTTGTGCGTCACGAAGAACAAATAAAATCCAACGGCTCTGGATGATGGTGGAGGAACTGAGGAAGAACTCTCCTTGGGCAAGTTTCGATCTGTTGCGACACGTTTCTCCGGCCATCAATCCTTCTGCTGAAGTTCTCCTGATGTTGTTGCGACTCCTGTGAATCTCCTAGGTGCTGCAAATGGCTCCAGAGACCTTTGGAAGGTCCCTGGAGTTCTTAAGTACTCTGGAGAACCTGGAAGCCTCCTCGAGGTCTGATCGTAGGCCCAGATGGGCACTTATGTGCGCTGACCTATGCAAAACAATAAGAGGGTCGAGGGCAAACTTCCTTGACCCAATTAGAGGGGAATTGAAGTCGGGTGATGTGTGGCGACGGAAGCTCTGACGAATGGATGAGGTGGAGCTCCGAGATATGGAGCAGGAGTAGTGGAATGCATCGGGATGTAATGGAAACATAGGGGAAGAGAATGAATTGGTCTGCGGGTCGGAGAATGGCGGGGGTGCACTGTGGTCCGGTGAACAATGACGGGGGTTTTTAAACTAATGCAAAGTAATTAAAACCTATTCTAAAGGTAACAAATGGAACCTAGAGCTAATACCTATCTAGTAAGCAAAGGAAAGTTACCCCAGCGGCATGAAGACCACGAAGATGACCTCGACAGTGGCGAGCGACCAAAGATGGTGGAACCAACCTCAAAGTTGCCTAACTCCGCCTCCGAATAGCTGGAGAGGGACCTGTCACATCCTTCGATCTAGAGATCACACGGAGAGGGCCATAGCAAGCCAAGAGGGTATTCAAAATGGGGAGGAAGAGGGAGGTGTGATTTTGTACAGGAGAATTAGTGGAGTCAAAGATCGAGGGAGATCGGTCGATTCCGTGCTCCTCATCCCAAAAAATCACACATGCATGATTAAGGACATAATGATGAAGGAAAGCATAGAAGGAATCTATGCCAATTGGTGAAAGAATAAGCGTGTAAAAAATCGAGAAAAGGGGTCAAAAGTCGTTCTAACAAAGCCTAGGGCCTCAGTCAAGGAGTTGATCGAGGTCAACTAGAAGTGGAACCTAGTGGTCCATGTGGACCAAACAGGAAAAATAAAATTCTAAATTATTTATAAAATCGATAATAAAAAATAAATGATTTTATTAAATTAGAGTTATGAAATTAAAAGTCTATTATTTTATATATTATTTTATTATGATTTTTATTTTTTTTTGAGATATTCAATTACACTTTTATTTTTAGGGTTCCATTTATAGGTATATTTATCTATTTTTGGAATATTTTATTTCTATATTATAGTTTTTTGACTTTATTATTTTTGCTTTTTATTTTATAAAATTATAAATTGTTTTTATAAACAAATGTATTTTTTAGATTTTTATGATATATTAATTCCACTTAAATAGATATAGATGTATATTACATAGGCATAGTTATTGTATATTCATCTATGCATTTAATATACTTTATTTTATTTTATTGATTTATTTATGGTTTATATTCTACATTTTATATGTACATATGTTATACATATTATTTAAAATATATATATATATAATCAAGAATAAATAAAATGAATATTTTATTCAAGTATATAGTAAAAAAGGGGTCTAAAACCTAACCTTCACACCTTAAATCCATAAAATTTGATACAACCTTCATTAAATAGGTTATAAAAGTATATACAATTAATGTGATTTTGATACATTTTGAGTTTTTATTTGAGAGATATGGGTCTAGGAAGTTAGGATTTTAGCTTATTTATTTTAGGTATAAAAAGTACATTGTACATTATTTTTGTATGAAATCAATTTTTTCCATTTCTATATATTATTATCTACAACTTTCATATACAAAGTTTCTTTACTCGAGGTATAAAATATAGAAAATAAAACATATCCCAAAAAATGAATAAATAATGAGTTAAAGAATGGAAATTATTAGTGATTTTCGGCCCTTATCTCCCCCTACTTTATTCCTTGTCGGCAAAATCAGTTCTTTACTTGGTATCAAGGTTTTGGGTCATAAAATACCTTTGACATTTTACTCTTTTTCTTTTGTTTTCTTTATATCATAATTTTAGTATTGAAAATAATATTTTATACAATTTTTATAAAACAAAGAATGAATGTTAATTTGTCCAAATTATTGTTATTTACAAGCATTATCTAGGTTTTTTAAGACCAAAATGATATAATAAAGGTTATGGAATGGAGATTCATCAACCACCCACAGTCCAATGGCCTGGTTGAATGTTCAAATAGGGGGATAAAGACAATCCTGCATAAATTTATGTGCCCTGATAGGAAAATTTGGTCATAACTCCTTGATTTTGTACTTTTGTCCTATATGACCACCTACATTTCACCATTAGGAATGTTTCCCTACCGCTTGGTGTACGACAAGCCATGTCGCTTGGCCGTAGAACTCATTCACAAATCTTTATGGAAAATTATTATCTATAATTTGGATCCCAAGAAGGCCGAAAAGAACAAAAAGCTGGATCTGAATTGACTTCACAAATTCTGTGAGTATGCATATGATAAAAGCCCGATGTATAAGGAGAAGGTCAAGAAGTGACACGACAAGCACATCCACCACAAGACTTTCGAATCGGGTCAGAAGGTTTGGTTATTTGATGCAAAGCTCAAATTACTCCTAGGGAAGTTGAAGAGCCAGTAGACCGGGCCTTTCATAGCGAAGCACGTGTGTGACAATGGAAGCATTGTTATATCTAATTTGTTAGCTGACACACAACCATTTGTGGTCAACGAGAAGTTACTTAAGCCTTATCTTGAACATGATATGTTTCTAACCATTCTAGATTCGATTCAAGTTATCTGTGATAAGTATATGGTGGTAAGCACCTTTGGGTTATTCATTCTTCGATCCCTCACATGTTTCCTCAATGCTTAATAATATGTCTATACTTAGGGATATTTTACCCTAAGTATAGGGGGTAACAAGCCAATCCGATGATTCATTTATTCATTCCCACACTCGACCCGCCCTGCATGTAGAATACAGTTTGCTATACCTAGGATTAATTTATCCCAAGTATAGGGAGACGACCGACTTCTTATTCTTTATTCATTCGTTGTAGTATTGACTTTTCTATAGTTAGTACGAGTTATGAGGAGATAGCTCAAGCTCAGTATAGGGGGTTAGTATATACTCTATATATATAGTTATCCATAACTCTTATTTGCATATTTTAATAATATGGCTAATTAATAAAAAAATTAAAACACACATTAAAATTCTTTGTATATACCGATCAATAAATTAGGTAAAAATATTTTGCAAAATGTTTGAGAAATGGTTTGAAAATCTCTTTGAAAATCTTTGGAGAACTGTTTGAATTTTTTTTAAAAAAATATTTCCAACCTTTGTAAAAAAATTTTGTTTGAAAAAATTCCTTTTTGTAGTTTGAAATAAAATATTTTTAAAATAAATTTTCAAAATTGGAAAATAGTTTCAAAATTACTTTGAAATATATATATATACTATTTGAAAAATCCTTGCAAAATGATTTTCAAATTTTGTCAAACGTTTCTAGAAATTGTTTGTAAAATTTATTTGCAAAGGAAAGTTTTCAAAATATTTGCAAAAGAATTTCAAGTTATTTTGAAAACTATTTACATAATCAAAAAAAATTAAAAAAACTTTTACATACTTAACACATTAACCTCTTAATAATGACTAAATCCTTGTAAACACATAGTGTAAATTCTTAAAACTCAACTCTTGTAAATAATAAGATACACTCCCATGTAAACAGATGCACATAATTATTTTCCAAAACTTTTTATTTTTTAAAAAATCCCTAAAAATTTGCAAAACTAAAAACTATAAAAACATTTGCAAAATCTTTCTCAAAATTGCATAAAAATTTGTAAAATTTTTCAAAAAAAAATCCATAAATTGCTTCATAAAATTTTTTCTTACATTGCACACGTATTTTTCGGAATATCGTAGAAAATTGAATGATTCCAAATAAAGTCTGAAGATTGGAGATTGGAATCGACCATAACCACTTAATTTCAAAGGACCCTAATGAGGAGTTGAATTGGAGACATTTCAGATCACCTTGATTTAATTCTTTTGGTACCATAACACTATGTTCATAAGTCAATTCAATATGCCTGAAAAGAACCCTTCATATCATTCCTAAGACTCTTCAGACAGTGACCTGACTGGAAACCTTGCACCTAGCACTTATCTCAACTCTGATGGACTATTGAAAAATCTTATGGTCTAAGTTGGGACGATGCAAGACCACTTCATCAAGGGTATCTCATGAACCATTCTTAGGGATTGCCGACAACGGTAATCTAACCCACTTCTTTTATTAATAATGATATCTAAAGACTTGAGATAGATTGAGACAATGCTTCAGATGAGGAATGGTCTGCCAGCATAACTTTTTCCAAGAACCCGGAAAAAAAGGGTGGAACAAAAGATGATATATCCACCGAGGCACATGTAAGAATGCAGAAGTTGAACAATATCAAAGAAAATGTCTAAATATGTCTACATCGAAAATTCCACAAAACCTTAAGCTACAGAAATAGCATGCTTCTTGGTCAAGAATTGGTTACATTGATACGACTTCGCAAGGAAATGAAGACTACACTGGTCCATTCCCATTTGTTTTATCATTCATATAACTTATTCCCCAATTGATTTTAAAGATGGGGAGAAGATGACCTTAGAAGGGAATATCTGTCTCCACGAGGATGAGTTACTAGAAGAGCTGACGCCTTTATGGTTCAGTGGTCCTGTCTAGGGAGAGCTGAACAATTTCACACACATGGTTCTATCACTTCAAGGTAAAAAGAGTATGCGATTAAGAGGATGGTTCTGACCTGGTTGTGTAATGTACTGAATTATAGGAGTATGGAAACTAAGGGTTGTTATGTCACACTTCCTGACTACCATGTGGATCCGAACACCATAAATCCAATGGCATTCTCTGAGCTCCAAACTTCGGCTTTATTAAGACAAGTTTAAAAGTCGACAATTATTCCAAGTTATTTCTTTTTCTTTTCTTTATTTTCTTTTCTGCACTTATAGATATAAGTGTTTACTAGGGACTTGCAAAGAAATGTATAGGGGGGTGTTGAATCTCCATTTCATCACCTTTATTCTTTCATTTTGGCCTTAAATCCCTAGCTAAATGCATGTATATATAATTAATTTGTCAAAATAAACATTCTTTAATTTGTACAAATACTTTATAAAATATTCTATCTTTATCATATTTAATTACACAATTAAAGAATACATGAAGAAAAGAAAAAGAAATGAGACACCATAGGTGTGAGTGACCCTGGCCCCTAAGACTCTATCATCATGACGACTTAGTCAACAAGAAATAAAATAAGGGGACATAGGGTGGTCAATTGTACAACTCACAAAGTCTAAAAACCCTAAAAATATAGGACAATAATTACCTTTTTGGGACTTATCTTATTATGTATTATTTGTACATCAAATCAATCAACTTTGTACATGAAAGTTGTAGAGAAAAATACATCGAAAAATAATAAAATTATTTATGAAAAAATAGTGCAAATTGTACATTTTACACGAAGAATAAAAATCCAAAATCCAAACTTTTCAGACATGTATCTCCTCCATATGAACTCAAAATGCACCAAAATCCTTTGATTGTATAAAACTTTTAATTAGCTACTTAATGAAGGTGGTTTCATTTATTTGGACTTAAGATGCAAAGTTAGGTTTTGGACCCCAATTTTACAATATACATGAATACAATATTCATTTTTTTACTCTTTTTGTTTCCATTATTCTATATTTTTATAATTTTGTAGATAATCTTTATAGTGTAAGTACATATTCGAAATAAAAAACCATAAAAATGCAATAAAATAAAATAGTTTATATACATACATAGATGAATATAACATACATGTAACTATATAATAAATACATCTATTTATTTAATTATATATATTATATCAGAAAAATAAAACAAAAAATATATTTGAATAAACTAAAAATATATAAATTAAGTATATAAAATAATAAAATACAAAATAAAATAATCAAAACAAAGGTCAACATACTTATACCTATACTTGTAAATATAAACTCCTAATATATAACCTTATAAAAATAAATAAAAATAGGAAATAAATACTACATAAAATTAAAATTATTTTTTATTTTTAATAAAAATTAATTAAACCGTTTACTATTTTTTTATTTATTTTCCAAGGCATTTTTACGTTGGAATTTCCTGGTTGGTCCACGTGGACCAATCAGGTGCGTCCATTTGTTAACAAAGGGTTAAATATCTGACTCTCTTCTGACTCTTGTCCGAAGTAACAGACCTCCCCATTTCTCCTATTTCTCTACAACACCACCTTCTCCCTCTTGCCTCGAGCCTTCCACTAAATTGTAGCATCATCATCCCTCTCCATCGCCATTCCTAGAATCTCGACCAGCCCCCTCGCCATTGCACGCCACCTCTCCTCGAAAAAGACAAAAAAATTGCCAAATATACCCCCAGATCTTCTTTTGAAGTTTGGATTGACATTCCTCTATTCTTAGCCCATCAATCCTTCCTAAAAACTTATGCTTCGTGACATGGAGCTGTTGATCGCAGAATATAGCGAGGAGGACATCTGGAGTCTATGCATCCATCACAGCCATTGAGGACCATCCACCTGAGTCGCTAACTCAGTTGAGGCACGTTTATTTGCAATTTAGGTATTCTTTAATCCATAGGATTTATTTGTGCCTATCATTCAGTTGTTAATCACTAGAAGTAGATTTAATCCACAAACCCTAATTTGACCAGGAGCTCACGTTCCATGTTGATTCTGCTATGATTCGTACTGTGATCCAACATGTCGACCACCACATTTCAATCCCCTTCCATTTATTCGCATTTTGCCCCACTTCCCACCCTAATTCCTGCATAGAATTGAGTCAACGGAGCTCCTCCTCCGCCACTTCATCAGAGCTCTCCACCTTTATCTAACACGCGGCTCCAGCTGTAATATTTGGGGCCGAGATTTTTTCTGAGGCCACTTAACATTCCTGTGCAGAGAACAAGAGATGAAAGCCTCATTTGAAGGAGATTCGACACTAGAAAGAGCTCCAGGCACCCTAGAGAGCTCGAATATATCCATGACCCCATCACTGGGCCCTGGCCTATTTTGGAACCCCTGGGAGCTACGAAGGCATTTCTAGAATAAGAGGCACTCATTGGAGCAGAGAGACATGCTCGGAGTTAGCTGGAATCAATGATTGAAGCAACGACCAATACGTGTTCTTGGTTGTTCTATCAAGCATTCTCCACCTTGAATGAAGAGGGGACTCCAGAGCTAATCACATCCCTTCTATTTGGAACGTTGCCCGACCAGAGCTGCCTGATCCACCACGTGTTAGTAGGAAGACATCTCAATCTATTGTGTGTTAGTGGTTAAATATCGATGACCCCTCTCCGCTCTTTTGTATTTTCTGAATGGTCTTGTAAATATATTATCCTGGTTTAAAAAATTTTGGATAATTTGCTTGTATACCTCACCCCTTATAATATTGTGATTTAGTCCTCTACCACGTCACCTCACATGATGGCCCAATTGTGTGGGAAATTTTCATGTACATTGTTGATGCTTTTGTAATTAAGTTTTAATATTAAAATTTCGAATATTAGGTGTAAACTTTTGGGTATTTTGCATTGCATCCCCTGACTTTAAATTTATTTGCAAATATACCCCTGCTAGTTACAAGTATTTTTGTGTATGTTTGTCTATTTTTTTATAAATATCATTTGTGCTCCAAAAATTAAGAAAAAATAGGATGAGGTACCTAGATGCATGCTTTTCATGTCATATAATTAGTTTTGCAGTTTATGCTCCTTTCCTATTTATTAAAAATCAAATAGTACACGTATATTTCCTATTTGCTTCAAAAAATCCAAAAAAATTATACAATTGTGTTAAAAAATTCCCCAGAATATAGTGTATGTTAATTATAGTATCTACTACGCCTAGAAAAAATCCCTAAAAATAGAAAAAGGAAATGATAAAAAAATTAAAAAGATCCAAAATCCTATTATAAAATATAAAAAATCATAAAAAGACCACAAAATTATTTCTTCTTGTTATGTATTTTTATCTCATATAGTGGTATATAATAAAATTGTTTTGGAATAATTTTGAGAAATTTTGCTATTTTCAATCCCAAATCAATTCGACATATTTATTTAATCCCTATTTTGGGATACTTCTGATTTTAAAAATACATAAAAATTAGCAACAATACTTGAAAAATGTTAAAATTATTATAAAAATATATAAAACACAAAAATATTTTATTTTGCTATTTTTACCTATTATTATAATTATATTACCCTATAATGTATTTTATATCTATATATAATTATATATAGGTTTTATTATTATTATTAAAATTTATTATTATTAATATTTTATAATTATTTTAAAATCATATATATATATATATGCACGTAGATTTTTTAAAAAATATAATTAAAATATATTTTTAAAAAATCCACAAAAACCTAAGTAAATAGTGTACGTACTAATATAAATATATACATATATTATTTATTTATATATACTCATAAATACTATACCCATGCTACACGTGTGTTCCTAGAGTTCGACCCCGACCTATTTGTCCACTATACACAATCAATGTAGGGTATAATAGATTTTTATCAGCATCCCTTGCTTTTATTGCTTCATTATTATTTATGGGTTGATTGTTGTTTTAATCAGTAGGTCTTCAAGAGAGGTTGACACAACGACTGTTCGTCTCGCCTTGTGTGGACTACAAGATCGCTCTAAGCATTATCTCTGGTTAAATAGTACTCCTGGTATAATCAATTAGGGATCGCCCCTAAAGATCAAAAGAAAACTACATTCACTTGCCCATTCAGCACATATGCTTTCAGAGGAATGCCCTTTGGATTGTGTATTCCCCCTTCTATATTCGTAAGATGTATGCTTGTCATCTTTGCTGATATGGTCGGTAGTTTCTTCGAGGTGTTCATGGATGAGTTCTCAGTCAATGGTGACAACTTCGATTCTTATATCGATCACCTAGACTGAGTGCTGTAGAAATGTCGTGAAGTGGATCTGGTTTTGTCATAGCAAAAAAGGGTCACTTCTTGGTCACTGAAGGGATTCTGCTAGGCCACGTCATTTTCAAATGTGGCATGGAGGTCGAATCGACGAAGGTGGATGTGATTGCCAAACTCAAGACACCTCAAAATGTCAAGAATGTGAGGTCATTGTTCGAGCATGTAGGTTTTTAATGAAGATTTATTAAAGACTTCAACAAGATTTCCCGGCCTGTCACTGAGCTTTTATGCAAGGATATCGACTTCATTGTAGGTCAACATGCTCTCCACTCTTTTTGTCAGCTTAAAGATCTTGTCACTCAATCTCTAGTCCTACTGCCACCCGATTGGTCTCTCCCATTTGAGATCGTGTCTGCATTAGAGTTCACAGTTGTGGATGTATTAGGACAAAGAAGAGAAAACAACCCTATTCCATTCACTATACAAGTAAGACATTAGACGGTGCATGGAGAAATGATACAGTTACAGAGAAAGAATTGATGTCAATGTTTTTTGCATTGGAGAAATTCAGATCCTATCTTCTTGGATCTAAAGTCATCGTCTACACTAACCACTCTGCTATCAGATATTTACAATAGAAGAAGGATGCCAAATCATGCCAACTTAGATGGATCCTTCTCCTTCAGGAACTCAACATGGAAATCAGAGACAAGCCTGGACTTCAGAATGTGATAGTAGATCTCATCTATCCAAAATTAAATACCCAGATACTCAGTTGAGCAGTGCAGCGATCACAAAAACCTTTCCTGATGTATCAATTCTCAACATGGCATCTCTCCAATGATATGTCAATATTGTAAACTACCTCGTATCTTGGGTAGTCCCAGAAGATAGGACAAGAATCGAGAAGGACATGTTCCTATCTGGCATCCATTTCTACCACTGGGAAGATCCCTACCTGTTTAGGGAAGGATCAATCGCATTTGACGTTGGTGTATACCTCAGGAGATGTACATTAGTGTCCTTGAACATTGTCATAAGCTCTAATATGGTGGACACCATTCAAGAAGTAGAACGACAACAAAGATATTGTAGTGTGGCCTCTGCTGTCCCACACTATCCAAGGATGCCACAACTTATGTTAGAGCTTGCAATGATTGTCAGAATATGGGAGGAACCCTCAGCTCAAAAGATTCCATGCACCTCAAATGCATTCATATTTCTAATGTATTTGATGCATGGGTCATTGATTTCATGGGCCCATTTCCTAATAGCCATAGATATGTATACATCTTGCTTGCTGTGGATTATGGGAGTTGATGGGTAGAAGCTATACCTAGTTGAGCTGCTGATAGCTACACAATTTATCGATTTCTGCAAGATAACATCATTTCATAGTTTGGGATTTGAATAATTCTCATCTTAGACGGGGTTCATCAATAACGAGGTTAAAAAACTTTTGAAGGAGTATGACATCGATCATTGTGTTACTTATCCTTATTATCCTCAATCCAACAGCCTCATTGAATTATCAAAAAGAGAAATCAAGATGATCCTGCAGAAACTTGTGAGATCGGTGATGAATCCATGATTCATTAATATTTTGTCTGCCTTTTATCTTAAAAAACTTAATAACTACATGTAAATATTCATTAAATCTCATATTTTTTTATCAAAACCTCATTCATGTATAAAAATGCATTTTATGCATCGAAAACATGTAATTGAATAAAAAAATAAAAAATAAAGAGAACTAAAAGGAAGCAAATTGTAAATATGTATATATGTACAATAGGTATATAATATAAACATAGCTGAAACATATATTTATATAACGTAACCCCCAAGACCAAGTCAGCATGGATTGATCGACGAACAAACAAGTAGGGGGAGATAGGGAAAGAAAATCATTAAAAAGAATTAATTATACACTCCACACATTCTTCACTATTTATCAAATAATTATCAAATCTTCATTGACTTTTAATTAATTCATATGTACATATTTTTCACCAAAATATTTTCCTAATTATCTCTAAAAATTTTAGGAAAAATAAGTTAAAATATTATCTTTATATATGCTAAGAAATCTAACTTTCAAATTATCAATTTCTTAACTTCCGAAAATAATAACTTTCTCATACGAACTCCAATTTCACTCTACTCACCTTTAAAGTTCATAAAATAATATTGTCTAATTAATGAAGTGATTTCGCTAAAATCGGAGTCCGTTTTCAAAAGTCAGTTTTGGGATCTAATGACAACTGGGTTTGTAGGCTATTTATTTTATCTAAAACCCATAATTTATACTTTCGTTAATTTTATAATTTTAAATTATTTTTGTGATCTTGAATTTTACCCATTTTTTATTTCATAATTTTTTGACATAAATTTAATATTTTAAATAAATTAAATACCCTAATTTATAGATGAATCCGACTTGTAAACTATTTCACTATATTTATTTATGTATCTAAATTAATTAATGAGAATCTAAAAAATTTAACAAATACTCTATTTATTATGCTAATAATTAATACAATATAAAAATGGCATATTTTTTTATTAATTTATTAAATTAAAAATCAAAAGTTTACTTTATAAGTATTCTATTTATCTATTTATTAGTATTATATTTATATATAATAAATTATTTATTATTTATAAAAAATATTTATTTCATAATTTAGATAAATTAATTGTTTTTTATTTTTATTCTTAATTAAAATAAAATCATTTACTATTTAATATCTAATTTATACTATATTTATTCTATTGTCCTACCAGGTGCCGACACGTGTCAGCACCTGGCTTGTCTTCCTCAAGAACTGAGCAGTTGGATCCTGTTCCAACGCCTCTACTTCATCTAATTATTCCTGTGTCAACATTCATCCTTAATTCTAGTTAAACCCTTCATCCTAGAGTCCTAACTATCCTCATACTCTCCAACCCTCGTTTTCACTCCAAATCCCTATCGATTTGCCTATGAAATAATCCCAAGTTGCTCATTTGCAACTAACTTCTCTGCTACCAGTCTAACTGACCCAACTACCCATCTTTCAAGCCTTGTATCTTCCTCCTCGGGTGACAGACAACAGATTTTGAAGGCCAGCGTGAAAGAGGGATGATTGGAGAGTAGTTCCAATGTCCAACTTCGCCTTGAATTGTCGCTGTCACGCGCATAGAGCTCTATGAATGCCGCCCCATCGCACAAAGACCAGAAGGATTATACACCCATCTACCAAAGGTATTCCTCCATTTCCCTTTTTTTATTTCATCGATCGATGTGCCTAATTAGGACCTTAATCCCATCTTTAGTGGTACATAATAATCATCACGTTATCAAATTCAAACATCAAATCCCCTTTTGACTAGTTTCAAATCACCTCCATTTTTCATCTAAAACAAAACTTTTTGGAACCATAACATGTCTGCAATTTCAATGTAATCTTTGGCCAATTCTGTCGTTAATCGTGCAACCATCTTTACTTGCAGTTCTTCGCGATCTGTGGAGCTTCATCCTCGATCAGCAAGATCCATATTCATCGCTAATCACTCGAACGGAGACGCAGAATCATCGAGATTTTCCAAGCGAGCTCGAAGGGGGAGGAGCCCCCTTCTTGCCCTACAGGAGCGATGCCATCACCACCCTCATCATCATCCATCACTGGAGTCACCCGCACACAAGAACATCGCCCCTGCTCTTCAGATCAGGGAAGAACAACCAAAGAATAGTTGAGCTACAGTTTTGCACCATGTGTCCTTTATCAACGGTCATGATCGTAGGATTATAATCTAATCTTGGCTGTTAAGCTCCAATCGGTGGAACAATTTCATAAGAAGCCTAGCCTGAAGTTCAGAGTCATACACGCATCCATGATTTCTATAAATTACATTTAGGTCCCCGTGTAGGGACCTATATGTAAGAAAACTTATTATCTTCATTTTTTAGTCCCTGCTAGGGACCAAACGGAAAATTTTTATTTCTTTTGTTTGCATTTATACCCCTAAACATTTGATGAATTTTGAACACTCATTAGACTTTATTTTCTGACGAATTTTTTAGAGTAGTACACAAACTACCCTAGCATTGATTTGAGATAATTTTCAGAGATTTTCATCGCTTCTTTTTCATCTTTTGGAAGTCGAAGTTCATCTCTGTTTTAAATTTTGATTGAGTTCTCTTTCTCGAGCCTATTGTTCAAGGTTTTTATCTATTATATAGTATCACTCTTCCCATATTATTTTCACATATTATATTGTAGATAAATTATTTTGAAAAATATCCTTTCAAAAATTAAATAAAAAGTTGGAAAACTTAAAATCAATTAAAAATATCAAAATCTAAAACCGATCAAAAAGAGTTTTCTCTTCCTTCAAGAAGAAATTAAAAATCATAAAACTATCTTTTCTTAAAACTCTAAGTATTTCTATTCTGCTTCATCATGTTCGACCTAGGGACACTTTCTTATATAGATAAAACAGGAGAGAGCTGTTTTATTCTTCTTCACTCTATTCTCTCTCTCCTATTTTATTAAGTCTTTGTTTGATTAACCGAGCCTCTCTTCGCAGTTCACTACAACTGTCATTCCACATTTCTTAACCGCAAGTGAGGATCGATTTATCAACCGGAAAAAAAGAACTGGTCACAACTTATGGATTTATTTCTCTTGTCTTACAGTATTGCCTACAAGTCTCCTTTAGGCATGTCACTCTATCGTCTTGTATAAGGGAATACATGCCATTTTCCTGTCAAACATATTCATAAATCTAACTAGGCAATAAACATATGTAACCTCGACTCACAGAAAGGAGGTAAAAATAGACTGATTGATTTGAACAAGCTCCTGGAATTCAAAAACTACGCATATGATAACAACTTAATGTATAAAGAGAAGGTCAAATGTTGCATGACCGCCACATCAGATGAAAGACCTTTGAAAAAGGACATAAAGTTTCGCTATTTGAGGTGAAGTTAAAGATATACCCAGGCAAATTAAAAAGTAAATGAGTAGGACCCTTCAATGACAGAATTGTGTGTGACATTGGAAGCATTTTGATATCAAAGTTGTCAGCTAACGTCAACTATTCGTCATTAATGTTCAGTTGTTGAAGCTGTATCTATAGCACGATATATTCGTGGTTTTTGTCGACTCAATTCAAGTTATTTTTGATGAAGAACTCTCGACTGATGCAACATCAAAAGATTCGGACAATGGATATAAAAATATCTTTGATTGATTTTCTTCTTTTCTTCTTTCCATTTCAAATTTCCAATTCTTTCATTCTTTTGTACCTCCCTCATCCCATTCATCATTGATGTGCATAAGATATACATAATCCTAAGTACAGGGTGGGTGAGTGGAGTCAAGTTATTCATTATTTATTCTCTCCCTTATGTCTCTAGCTTGTTGATACTATGTCTATACTTATGGACATTTTACCCTAAGTGGGAGACAAGCTGAGCCTAATTGATTTCGTACATTATAAATCATCGATCACCCCCATTTTGTATACAATATGTTATACTTAGGATTAGTTGATCTTTAGTATAGGGGGATGACTGACTTCTTATTATTTGATTTAGGCATTTTAGTATAGACATACCTATACTCAACACGAGTTATGTCTTCCATTTTCTCCTTGATCACTATGAGGTCATAGCTCAAGCTTAGTATAGAGGGGTGGTATATACGTTGTATATACTTTATTCATAACTCGTACTTATTTCAAGCTTATTTCATTTGTTTGAATAAATAGTTTGAATATAGTTTTCAAATGATTTCAAAAATGGTTGCATAAATATTTTGAAAAATCGATTTATACCTTTGAAAAAATATTTGCAAAATGATTTTCAAGTTTGTTAAATGCTTTGGAAAGTTTTGGTGAAAATTATTTGCAAAATAAAACTTTCAATATGCTTGTAAAAATATTTTCAAAATATTCTAAGAACCATGTATATAATTATCAAAAAAAGTACATATATAACTTTTGTATATAAACCTGTAAATAATGAATGACCACTAACAACATATGTAAAAATTCCCATTGCAAAATACAAAACAATTTCTTGTAAATATGCACTAACTCCCATGTAAATATGTTTATATACACCATTCACTAATACTTATTAAAAATCCCTAAAAATTTCCGAATTTTCAAAACCTTTAAAAATTAGCAAAATAATTTCAAAAATTGCATATAAATTTAAAAAACTGTTTAAAAAATCCACAAAATTTTCAAAATAATAAATTTGTTTCACAAAAAGATTTTCTTGCAATGCAGGGGCATCTGTATTTTTAGGAATGATATTGAAAATTGAACAAGTATGAATAAAATTTGAAGATTGGAGCTTGGTCTAGACCTTAATCCACTTAATTTCAAAGGTACTTGTTCAGGATTGGAATCTCAACTCAGATGTATTATTGAAAGATCATGGAGTCTATGTCCTGACGATACTAGGACGCTTCATCAAGGGTGGCTCAAGAACCATTCTTGGGGACTGCCATAATTGATACTTCAACCTACTTCCTCTATTAGCATGGACATCTAATGACTGGAGATTGGAGTGAAATAAAGCTTCGGATGAGGAACTGTCTACCAGAATAACTTTTCCCAAGATTCTAAAACATGAGCAGAATAAAAGATTCTATATCCATCAACACAAAGCAAGAACACAGAGCAATGCCAACAAAGAAAATATCCAAAAAGATGCCTACACTAAAAATTCCAAAAAATATTGAGCTTCTAGAAAAGGCATGCTTCTTGGTGAAGAATCAGTTACACTATCCAAGATTCACAAGGAAATGCGACTACACTAGTCCATTTCAACTTCTTTTCCCATTCTTCTAGCTTCTCCCATTTTGGTTGTGAACTAGAATGCACCAGAACTTAAAACAAAATATCCAGTGCCCCAAGGATGAGTTGCGAGAGGAGGAGATTAATATTTCAACATTTTATCTGGGAAGATCTAACATAATCCAAATACATGGTACATGTCATTTTAAGGTTGCGAGAGTATGCGACTGAAATGATGGTTCTGACCAGGTTGTGAATTGAACTGAATAGAGGAGCATGGAATCTAAGGGTTGTTGAGTCACAACTTCTAAACGAAATGTAGTTCCAAACACACCTAAAATCCAAAGGTCTTAACTGAGCTCCAAACTCTGACTTTATAAAGATAAGTTCAGGAGTCAAAATTATTCCAAGTTCTTCCTTTTTCTTTTCTTTATTTATTTGTGCACTCATTGTCGTAAGTGTTGCAAGGGACTAGCAAAGGCAAGTATAGGAGGGTGATGAATCGCCATTTCATCATCTTTATTCTTTAATTTTGGCATTAATTTGCTAGCTAAATGCAGGTATATATCACTAATTTATACAAATTAACACTTAATAATTGACATATAAATATTGTATAAATATAAGTATTTAATTCGAAAATAAAAGAATAAAGGAAATGAAAGAAAAAGAAATTGAGTTTCAAAGGCACTGAATAACCTTAGACCTCGAGACCAAGTCAATTTTGACATTGTTGATATGAAATAAAGTAGGGAGAGATATGGCAAACAAATTGTACAGAAAACAAAATAAAACCCCGAGTTCTATTTACAAATAAATAGCCCTTTGGGCCATGTTTTATTTTCCATTTTCTACACCTCAAATAATAAAACCCTCAACATGAAAGTTGTACATAAAAATACAAAGAATATGCAAAACTATTTCAGATAAAAATAATACACAGTGCACAGGAGACATACAGAACAAAAAGTCGCAAACAAAATTTCCCAAACCTGTAACTCCTCCATACATAATCGAAATTGGTCAAATTCACCTTTTTCATAAAATTTAATTATCTATTTAATGAAATGGTTTCATTTAAAATGGAGTTAAGATACAAAAGTTGGCTTTTGGATCCCTATTGTACGGTATACCTATTTATTATATTCAATATATTCATTCTTTGTATTTTCAGAGCTTTATATTTTTATATACTTGTAAATATTTGTTGAAATGCATTAAATAATAGACATAAAATAAAATTATTAAAAAATACATCAAAATAAATAAAGTATTAAAATATATAGGTATAGTGTACGTATATAATACTTATACATATTTATTTTACTAAATAAATAAAGTGAAACAATACAATAAAATTGGTAATTATGTATTTAATTGTGTTATAAATATATAAAATGCATGTACATAATAATAAAATATAAAATACAAAGTAAAAATAAAATATACTAAATACATATCTTTATACCCATGTATATACATGAAAAAATTAGCACCTAATAAAAAGTGTTGTAACAGTAAAACAAATGCTTATAAAATAGTAAATAAAATAAGGAAATATCTTTTTTTTTCATAAAATTAAATAAATATTAATTTTAATTGAATTACTAAGGGAATTTTGCCTTCCCTTTTTCTAGTTGGTCCACGTGGACCGACCAGAGGTCACCTTTTGTTGACCACATTGTACGTCACGCCTCTCTAACTTCTGCCAGAGTCCTGGGAGATTGATTTCTCCAGTTTATCCTCCTTCCTCCATACCGTCTTCCTCCTTTAGATCTGCCTAATCACCAGACCCATCATCCCTTCCCAACGCCAGCTCCATAGTCCGTACCTAACACCTCTCATCCTCACACAATCTTCTTTGCCCCTTCTACCAAATCCATGTCTATAAATAATAGGATCTCGCTACCTTATTAGATTTTGATCCCCCTCCCACCTCTGTAATGCCAATAGGACCTTAGGATCGAAGGAGCTTGATGACAACAACTCTTTGTCATCCTTGTCAGTGAGGATAAAGTGGTTGAGGACATGGTCCAGGTCACTGGAGCTCCTTCGGTGATATTTCTCCTCCTTGGCTACTAGGGCCAGGTACGATCTGTTGGTTAGATTTTCTTCTCATATTTCACTCATGCATCATAGAGTAACTTTTACTTCTTGTAATTAGTGCATAGCGTAGTTTAATTTTAGGAATTAAATTTGTTGGACCTTTTAGCTCCTACTCCAAAATCGATTGTGATTCGACTCGTTTCGACCTGCTTTCACCTCATATTAAATCCTCATCACATTCTTTGTATGATCCCCATCAATCCATCCTTGATTCTGCATGGATCAGGTTTGTCAATATTTATCCATCATTGCCGCCAAGAGATCAATCTTCCTAGCATGCTTTCAGCTGCAAAATAGGTTGAGGACACTCTCCTCAAGCTCCTCTATTTTCTTGTGCATACGGAGCAGCTTCACAGGATCTAGAACGAGGAGTTGTAGTTCATCGTGCATCTCTGGCTGCCTCTGACCCCTATGCCCCTATCTATGGAGACCGGATGCATTTAATCCCTCCTATAGACACAGGGAGGCCCCCGAAGTCTATTGGACCCGTCACCGAAGAGATTGGCGGTCGGATCAAGGAGGAACATCTAATCAAAGTTCGAATAAGCCAAGTTCTTGAGGTGTTCTTCATGACACCTCGAGATTCCTTGGATCAAGCGCTCGTACCACATCTAATCTGAGCCGTGGATTAAAAGGTGAAGCATTAAGTGGTGAAGGTTGTCAGATCAGGGCCAAGTAAACCATGTGGCACGTTAAGCACCCTCGGATGGTGCAACTTTTGGCATGATTGCATTTTAGCCCCACATCGCTTTTGTATTTACTCAAAGACCTAGTAAATATTAAGTAGAGTTTAAGAATTTTGTAGTATTTTCATAAGACCCACATACTTCCATGATATTGCATTGAGGTCAATGCGCCTCACGTGTTGCGTCACGTGAGGTGTTGTAACTTTTCGCAACTAAGGCCTATCAACTTTTGTTTCGAAAATGATTTAAATAATGTAGATACATGCTGATATTTTTATTTAGCATTTTATTATATTTTTTATTTACTAAAAATCATTTAGGAGCTATATATTCCCTATTTACATATTAACATCCCGAAAAATATAAAATCAACTTTAAAAATTCCAAAAATGATAGTATATATAGTATTACATAATCTAACTCCAGACCAAAATCACAAAAAAATATGAAAAGAAAATAGTAATTTAAAAACAATATCTATATTATCATTATTATTATAAATACATATACATATTATAATTTAAAAACAAAATGAAACTAAAAGTTTTCCAAATTAAAAAGAAATTAAAATGAAAAATTGAAAATGTATAAATAAAAAACAAAACATTTAAAAATCCATAAAATTAAATATATATTAAAATCCAAAAAATAAAAAAAGTAGAAAAATACAAAAGTAATTATTATTACTTTTTATTAATTTATAATAATTATACATATCCATGTTCGCTCTCTGTGGTTCAACCCCTACACTTGTTGACTAGACACATCTTTTGTTGCGTATAATAAATTTCACCATGCACTAGTTTTTATTGTTTAAAATATGTTGTGGGTAGATTACTTGTCTGATTTGATTGAATGGGTTCCAAGTACCGTGAGAGCGGTTGCTACAGCGATTATCAGATCCGACTTGTCGGACAATGTAGGACCTCAAAGATCGAGCATTAGGAATCTTTAATCGATCTCAACAATAGGTTTCACAAAACACAAGAGAAGGTCTCTCTAGACCTATAACATGGTGATCCAGAATGCGAAAACACATTCAGGGATGAGTCTAGATGAGAGATTCATTCTAAGGTTGAGGTAGATGAGGGAGTCGAGTAGGGCGATGAAGCTATTTATGGGCTCGGAGTGTTAGTTTCTAGAGATGGAGAGATACTACGGAGGGCGGGAAGGGATGAGAAGGGACATTCGAGGAGGCTATTGTTGAGGTCGAGACAAGATAGGGAATAAGAGGGGAATTTTGAGACAACCCATGCAAGGTGATTATGGAAGCAGATAATAACTACAAGCTCTAAGAGGTCATCGAGGGAAGCGGATGTTAAACATGCGAGCCCACGGCGAGCCATTACGCAATAAATGTTATTGCAAATATCATTCCCCGATCTGAAATGAAGAATAACTAATTTGCATAATAGGTCCCTTAGTACAATCAGGGTTATGTTCCATGACCATCTTAATGATCATGCAGCTGTTGATTCAATTATTGAATCATAGAGGCAGGTGCTTGGATGAATATCTAAAGAGTTTGATTGAGGACTCATCAAGTACCGTCAAATGATTGTTAAGAGATGATCTCCATCCTGAGTAAGAGATGGCAATTCTTTCTCACTTGGCTGATATCTGACCGTCTTTGATGTAGGTCCTCTGCATGGGAATAGAGATTCGGAGGTGTTAGATTAGGTAGGTCAATGAGTTGACTTAACGAGATCGAGATAACCAAAGACCTATGTCGTACGCTGTCACGATATAGGCATGTATCCTCTGATTGAAAACCGATGTGTTATTATATGTCTGAGTATGTACATTTGGCAGACCAATAGGTTGATGACCTAACCAAGGTCTATTACCGACACGCTGGTGTGCATGCAAGGGCATATGAGTAATACGATCTCTCAAAGGGATCATACATGTTCATTTACTGAATCAGAAGACATGGGCTCACTCATGAGATAATGGGAATAATAAAATTCCATGCACGGTCATCTCACTTTGGAAGCTTGACTGAATTTGTACATTTGATATATACTTTTGGAAAATATATGATCAACTGGGTATATGATGGAAGGGGAAAAATCGAGGGTCTAGATATCTCACAAGGTAATGTTGGACATGCGAGCCCACGACGAGCCATTATGCAATAAATGTTATTGCAATTCACTCCATAATCTGAACTAAAGAGTACATAGTTTGCATAATAGGTCCCTTAGTACAATTAGGGTTATGTACCATGGCTATCTTAATGATCATACAGTTGTTGATTCAATTATTGAATCATAGAGGTTGGTGCTTAGATGAATATCTAATGAGCTAGATTGAGGACTCCTCAAGCACCGTCAAATGATTATTAAGAGATGATCTCCAGCCTGAGTAGGAGATGGCAATCCTTTCTTAGTTAGGCTGATATCTGACCGACTTCTTGATGCAGGTCCTCTGCATAGGAATAGAGATTCGAAGGTGTCAGATTAGTTAGATCAAAGAGTTGACTTAACGAGATCGAGATAACCAAAGTCCTATATCATATGCTGTCATGATATAGGCACACATCCTCTGACTGGAGACAGATGTGTTACTATATATCTAAGTATGTACACTTGGCAGACCAATAGGTTGATGACCTAATCAAGGTCTATACACTGGCGCGCTGGTGTGCATATAAGGGCATATGAGTAATACGATCTCTCAAAGGGATCATACAGGTTCACTACTGAACCGGAAGATATGAGCTCACTCATGAGTTATTGGGAAGAATCAAATTCCGTGCGCACGGTCGTCTCGCTTTGGAAGCTTGACTGAATTTGTTGGTTTGATATATACTTTTGGAAAGTATATGATAAAGACCTAGGTATGATATATGCTTTTGGAAAGTATATGATCGATACTGACTTCCAATGATCAAATGAGAAACTTACTGATAGAACCCTGAAGTAGACAGTGCAAAGTTGATCTAATACTTCGGGTTTATTCTGAGTCTTCCAATATGCAGGATGTACAGGTATTGGGAATACCTGAGGGTGATGTGATCATAAACGATTGTATAACCATGACGCTTCCATTCCTAGGGAGTGATGAAACAGGCCTGGATTTTAGTGACTCCTCTCAGTTGAGAAGTAATCTGATCTTAGTCCAAATGTTGGACATTGATCTGAATGTGATTCAGATTCAATGAGAAGATTAGATTTACGGTCTTGATTTAATCAAGCATCTATGAGAGGCCCGAGATCTGGATTTGAGATGTGATCTCAATATCCATGTCACTATACGTGGAACAATACGATCGCCCTGTCCTTATATCTAAGTATTCGCGGAGAAAGTGCATTATCCTTGAAAGAGCTCATGGATAATTCTATTGTTGATATATGTATCCGAGCATTGAGAAAAAGGATAAATAAATGTGATTTAATTATCATGAATAATATGAATTTGATTCATATTATTGGGAGAGTTGTCTTAGATAATTAAATGTGATTTGATTATCAAAGATGTAAATAATATGAATGTGATTCATATTATTTGAGCACATGAGAATAAGTTATCCAATATAATTAGATGTGATTTAATTATTATGGATAAGAATAATGTGGATAGTAATATCCAATTATTCATAATATATTATAAATGTGATTTATAATGTATTAGAGAGAGCTAATTATAATTTATATGTGTTGATTAATTATTATGTGTATTAGATACACATTGTGTAATTAATTGACAATGTAAATTATATGTTGTTTTGGGTTGTGAATATGATTCACAATTTTTTCATGGCAAGATTGCAATATTCTCAAATATAATTGTGATTTTTTTGAAGAATAAAACCCAACAAAAGTTGTTGGAAATAAATAAAGAGAGAATTTCCATGGAGATATGCAATCTCATGAATTATCATGAGATTGCCCTCCATTAGGAAAGGGGTGGGCGGCACCCATGTCCTATTTGGAATGGGTGGCCGTCCACCATGTTATACATGGAAATGTAATCTCCATGTATGTATTCTCTCCTTATTTATTGGTTTGATTTAGGACTAATTTATATTTGATTTTGTCAAATATATTTTAACCTAAATTTGTTGGTTTTACCAACAACAATCTTGACCATTGGATTGACATAAATCAATCTCAACCATTGATTTTATATGTCCCATGGATTGAGATCCATGGATCCCAAAACCCTATAAATAGAGAGGCATACCCGTGCTCTCTCTTTACACATACAATGCTTGAGAAGCATCTCTCTCTCTCTATCTCTCTCTCTATTTCTCTCTGGACGTCAGCCCTCTCTCTCCCTCTCATGGTCGTCCACCATGGATGCCAAGGAGAGGTTCTCCATCGCCGCGGCATCGTCGTTATGCTGCCCGTTCTTCTGCTCGTGGATCTCCGTCTCCTTTGGTGCGCCTTGCTCATGAAGAAGACGTCGGATCTCGTGTGTCGAGATCAGGAGATCCGCCGCTTGGATCATCAACATGGATTGCGAGAAGCACGCGGTTCATCCCCGCGCTCGCAAGCGTCTCCTCCGTCAGATCGGACTTGAGACACGAGGTCTCTTCGTTTAGAGACTCGATCGCAACCACGCTTCAAGAGGTAATCCTATTACTTGTTTGTGGTTTAGACGAAATGATTCGAGAAGTGTTCTTGGATCATGTGGTTTCGTCGTATAAAATTTTTTTAAATTCCGCTGCATCGAGCAACGAGTCCGACTAGTCGCTCCTCGTCGTATTCGATACGACGCTCATGCTTCCGTGATACGCTTGAGGATCATACCATATCCTTCAAGTGGTATAAGATCCTTAGGTCTATGGTTTCGAATATGATTCGCTAACCGAGGACGACTTGGGTTCGTTATGGTCGCGAAAGTTTTTTATCGCATTTGATTTCGCAGATCTGTTTAGTAAATAATTTCGGTCATGTTTAAAATGTTTAAGCACGAATTATTTACTTGGATTTTGTTCCCCATTAAATAAGGAAACCATAGGATCTGAGTTTGCGTAAATCGGATTTCGTTTTCTCAAGATATGGTTGTTTTAATGAACATGTATTCACCGTTACGGGAACTGCGAATCGTAACGTAATTAAGGAGTTAATTACTGTTTAGAGACGCCTCTAAATGCATGCAAATCACATAGGTTCTGTTGTAAATCAAGTTAGTTAACTATGGAAACTTATTTTGCTTAATTTGATTTAAATTTATTGAGATATGCTAATTTTAGTAAGTAGGGGTCACTGTTGAAATTACTTTCCTAATCAAGAACCATGTGATTGTCAATTAATGAAATTAATTGTTAATTTCGAGAAATAATTATGGAAAATATTTGAGAAATATTAGACGATGATTATTTCCTTAATTGACTTGGCCTCAACCAATTAATTGATTAGATTTGATCTAAGTCATAATTGGAAACACAATCATCAAACTCCTTGCTTGAATAGGATTGGGAATTTGTCTAGCAAATTATCTTATAATCAAAATTGTTTTGATTACTATATGGTATAATTTTGGTTGAAGAACCGATGATCATCTCAAGTACAAATTAATCAATTTGGCATTATCCTTTCCCGAGGCGGATATGGTGTCTAGTCGGGGATCGCTGGGGTAGTGGGTTGCAACGTATGCGGTCCGTCCCACTCCCGCTGGTACTGGCCATGACAGCGGGTAGGGCCGGGATAATGTCCGAGGGATTATGATGTATTTTTCTAATTATTAAAATACGAATTAATACATACTTTGAGAATAATACCATATATATATATATTCAAGCATAAAATTAAGTTTGATTGATTAAATTGGATTGATAATTAATTTAATATGATTAAGTTAATTAAATCCAATTAAGAATACTCTAATATGATTAGAGTTAATAATTACCTTGGAAGAATTAATTATATGAATGTGATTCATAGTAATTAATTAAATTTGAATAAGAGGTGGAGGATCACATAAGTGACATCCATGGTCTCCCGTCAAGGCGAAGGGTTTCCGTCGCCAGGGATTGTATATAGGAGACGCATGTACATAGTGACAGCTCCTATATACAAGCGCATCTGGATCGGACTCTTTGCTTCTCGAAAGAGTAAGGCCGTATGTGTAGTGACCCCAATATCGGATCCTCATATTATTGGGGCGATATTGGATTGCGCATAGCGAGTTCTATTCCTGTTGACGTTTGGTTCAATTAACAACGGGTCAACATCACCTTAGGGGTGGTGGGCCCGGGTGTTAAAGACCGAATTGGGAAATGCAAGTTGGACTTGCAAGGCGGAATGTGTTCCCGCTTCTCTTTATTGGAGTTGCAGTTTCTCATATTATTGGGATGTAACAAAGATAAAGAGGAGATCCCAGATCTTGCTGAGATATAATGGTAAGTATAACTCTTACATTAAAAGTGATTAAGGGAATGAACTTTCATTGTTGACATGGCAAGACAACTTTGATATAAAAACTCCTAAATCAAAGTATAATATGTATATATATATAAATATATACACTCATGCAAAATTTCATATTTCAGATAATCCTTCATTAAACCCACTCAATTCTATACTCAATAATAACCAGTAAAATATCATGGATTGGACCCTTGATCCAGATATTGTAATTGCAGTTGGACACATAATGTATGTGGTTGCAATATGCAAGTTTCCTCATAATAATGAGAAGTGATAATTAAATAGACAATAGGACTAAAACCCTAGGGTTGTATGTCTCTATAAGTCTTGATTTCATCGAATGTACTTTTGAAGTGACATGTCGATAATGATCGTAATTATCAAATAATCCTTATAAAATCAACAAAGATATTCTAGCATACATTCGTGCTCTTGACATTTAATCATGAGTGACATGGTTCTCTACATCATGTAGAATGGTAGCTCTATAACAGATGATGTATTCAAATTGTTTGAGTACCTACCTGAACCTATGTTTTAAGAGTTTAGATGGATGTAGATGATGAGTGTCATAATTCTACTGTCTATACTCTAGTCATTTATGAAGCTTCATAATATTCATATTATATGAATTGGGTGAAGCATGTATAAATGTTGAAATACTCTTACATTAAATTCTTTTGAATTTAACATAAGAGATCCTTAGTCTTGAGTAGTGGTTGCTTATAGATAATGGGAGCGTAGTGGAAGCATGAGTTGGACCCAAGTAAGAAATATAGTCAAAAGGTTGACTGTATTTCTGTAACTTCCATATGACATTCAAAGAGTTGAATGAATGCCAATACTGCAATAAGTTGATAGTATGACTATCAAATCTATCTAGAATCCTTAGAGAAGGAATCAGATAGTGCATCAGATTAATCTACATATAATCATTGATATTGACTTACTTATTTGATAAGATAAGGTCTAATAATTGTATCTCAATTTTCTAATGACACTTGCAATTGGTTGCATATGTATTAGAAATTTGATCTTAAGGTTTATTGGTCATCCATGTTGAAAGTGATGCAAGTGTTGCAACAATTTCCATGAGATCAATAGACTTCATATTTTCTGTGGGAGCCCTTAGTCTTAGAGAATGTCTCTATGACCTAGATATTAGAATACACTCATTGTTTATTTCTAATTGTTGGATATAAACATGAATTATGTAATAAATCTATCATAAAGAGTTATGATGGAGATATTTCAGATAGTAATCTAAAATCTAGTGGACTCTATTAAATTAGAAAATTAATTAATGGTTCATTAAGTTTTTTAATACTGAGAATTAAAAAGATCAATAGGAGGATAAAGATCATTTGATAATGATCTGACATCAAATTTTGTACATATGTCTATTGATGAGTTCAGTGGACTAGTAAGACATGAAACTTTAGATTGTCTAAAGCATCAAATCTCACATACTTGTGAATATTGTATTCAAAGTAAAAATGTCCAATACACCCTTCCTTGGGAAGGGTGTAAGGTGTCAAGGTATTAAGGATCTCATACATATTGATGTATGCAGATCATCTATATCATAATAAACATTATGGATATGTCATATCTGTTAATGATTATGTATGATATGAGATTTCTTCTCTTCACCTAAGAAACCTTTGAAATGTTCAAAGATTTCACAATTTTAGTTTAGAACCAAAGTTTGAAGGAAGATGAAATGAATTTGATCTAACCAAGGTAGCCTGTACTTATTAGATGAATTCAAGGAATACCTTATGAAGATGTGAATATCATTCCTATCTCAATCCTCTTGATGAACCTTAACTCAATAGAGTTGTAGGGAGATACAATTGATCATGTGTGACATGATTTGATCAATGATTAATCATAGCATAATTATCTCTTAGTTTCCAGGTATATATATGTGGTAGAGACTACATTATATATCCTTAATAAGGTTCCATGTGATTAAGCTAGAATCTGGCACTAGAGAGTGCTACTTCATTAGGAAAATAAAGGATGGTATTGGATACCTACTTTATGACCTTGAGATTCTTAAAAGATCTAATCTTTGAGAATATGATTCTTATAGGATGACTCTCTTGAGAATCAAGATGAAAATGAAGTAAAGGAACTCATTTAATCTTGAGAAGATAATGAGGCTCCTGAAATTGGAAACTAAATAGACAACTAAAAATGAAACATTAATACCTCTTAAAATAAGTTTGAGGATGGATTCCATGTGTCAGTTGAAAATGATCAGACTTCATGTGATGAAGCTCCTGAGGATCATGACATGGAAAGATGGATGTTAGCAATAAAAGTCTAATGTAGACTTCATATACAAGTGTTGTATATGGACCCTCGAGGATCCACCTATATGGGTCAGACCCATTAAGGTGTAAATGGATCTTCAAGAGAAAGAGGGAACCTGATGAGAAGGTATAGACCTTCAAAGCACGGTTCGTAGCCATGACCTACACACCAAAGAGAAGGCATCGCTTGCGATAAGACTTGCTCTCCAGTGACCTTGCTTTAACCCATCAGAATATTGCTAACTATAGCTACACAACTTGTCTATGACATCTTCATGGTGTGAGTCAAGATTGCTTTCCTCTATAAATACCTCTCTGAGGATATTCATATGAAGTAGCCCCAGGGCTTCATGGTTGAGGAAAGCAAGGTGTGCTAGCTGAAGAACTCCATCTTTGGACTCCAATAAGTTTCTTGTAGTTGGAACATAAGATTTGATGAAATTATAAATGTTGTGATTTCAGATAAAATCTTGATGAACCATGTGAAGCTTAGTGGGAGTGCCATTGTGTTCATCGTGCTAAATGTAGATATTATTCTAATCATTTAGAATGATATAGGAATAAATAATAAGTGTTTTAAAATTTGGTTGTTCCATACTTTGAGATATGATCTCAAGGATACCTCTTAGATATTAGTTCTGAAGTCGTTCAGAAGCAAAGAGAAGAGGATATTGGGACCGTCACATTAGTAATACACCTTGGACTTATTCCATTTTCTGGAAAATTCCAAGAGAGGCTTCCTACCCTTAAGATGTGGTAGTGACCTGTCTAAAGGGATAGCACCTCAAAGAGTTGAGGAAGTAAAAACCAGAACTGCTTGCACTTGTGCATCAGTTACGCGAAGCTGAAGTGTATGCTAGATGTGTACAAAAGCCATATGTCTGCCATGCAGTGGGAATAGTAAACTGTTACTAATCCTACTCTGGAAATAAAACACTTGGTTGCAGTAATAACAATATCTTCAAAAATGATGAAACTCAGAGATAGTGATCTCAAAGTCTTATCTTCAAAAGTTGAATATCTTATAGATGGTGATCTATAAGGGTCTTAACTGTAGATACCTTAGGAGATAGAGATCTCCAGGAATGAAGGTATTCTAATAAGGTTTATGGGAATACTGGTTATAATTAATAAGATGTAGTGTCAAGGACACTATAACCAACAAAATTGAGTATCGGTTGCATGAGATGCAACATTCGCATAGGATGCGAGCACTGTTACTAGGAGATATGCAAGTGCCGTGAAAGGACTTGGCGTAGTCTCTTAGGAACGGAGTGACTGATCAGCTTACCTAGCTATTTTCTAAATAGCCTATGATTGTCACATGAGTGTGGGTTTAAATGATTAGCCCATTAATGGCTCTTTGGGCTAGTGGGAGATTGTTGGACATGCGAGCCCACGGCGAGCCATTATGCAATAAATGTTATTGCAATTCACTCCTTAATCTGAAATAAAGAGTACATAGTTTTCATAATAGGTCCCTTAGTACAATTAGGGTTATGTACCATGTCTATCTTAATGATCATATAGTTGTTGATTCAATTATTGAATCATAGAGGCTGGTGCTTAGATGAATATCTAATGAGCTAGATTGAGGACTCATCAAGCACCGTCAAATGATTATTAAGAGATGATCTCCAGCCTGAGTAGGAGATGGCAATCCTTTCTTAGTTAGGCTGATATCTGACCGACTTCTTGATGTAGGTCCTCTGCATAGGAATAGAGATTCGGAGGTGTCAGATTAGTTAGGTCAAAGAGTTGACTTAACGAGATCGAGATAACCAAAGTCCTATATCATATGCTGTCATGATATAGGCACACATCCTCTGACCGGAGACAGATGTGTTACTATATATCTGAGTATGTACACTTGGCAGACCAATAGGTTGATGACCTAATCAAGGTCTATACACTGGCGCGCTGGTGTGCATATAAGGGCATATGAGTAATACGATCTCTCAAAGGGATCATACATGTTCACTACTGAACCAGAAGATATGAGCTCACTCATGAGTTATTGGGAAGAATCAAATTCCGTGCGCACGGTCGTCTCGCTTTGGAAGCTTGACTGAATTTGTTGGTTTGATATATACTTTTGGAAAGTATATGATCAAGACCTAGGTATGATATATGCTTTTGGAAAGTATATGATCGATACTGACTTCCAATGATCAAATGAGAAACTTACTGATAGAACCCTGAAGTAGACAGTGCAAAGTTGATCTAATACGTCGGGTTTATTCTGAGTCTTCCAATATGCAGGATGTACAGGTATTGGGAATACCTGAGGGTGATGTGATCATAAACGATTGTATAACCATGACGCTTCCATTCCTAGGGAGTGATGAAACGGGTCTGGACTTTAGTGACTCCTCTCAGTAGAGAAGTAATCTGATCTTAGTCCAAATGTTGGACATTGATCTGAATGTGATTCAGATTCAATGAGAAGATTAGATTTACGGTCTTGATTTAATCAAGCATCTATGAGAGGCCCGAGATCTGGATTTGAGATGTGATCTCAATATCCATGTCACTATACGTGGAACAATACAATCGCCCTGTCCTTATCTCCAAGTATTCGCGGAGTAAGTGCATTATCCTTGAAAGAGTTCATGGATAATTCTATTGTTGATATATGTATCCGAGCATTGAGAAAAAGGATAAATAAATGTGATTTAATTATCATGAATAATATGAATTTGATTCATATTATAAGGAGAGTTGTCTTAGATAATTAAATGTGATTTGATTATCAAAGATGTAAATAATATGAATGTGATTCATATTATTTGAGCACATGAGAATAAGTTATCCAATATAATTAGATGTGATTTAATTATTATGGATAAGAATAATGTGGATAGTAATATCCAATTATTCATAATATATTATAAATGTGATTTATAATGTATTAGAGAGAGCTAATTATAATTTATATGTGTTGACTAATTATTATGTGTATTAGATACACATTGTGTAATTAATTGACAATGTAAATTATATGTTGTTTTGGGTTGTAAATATGATTTACAATTTTTTCATGGCAAGATTGCAATATTCTCAAATATAATTGTGAATTATTTTTGAAGAATAAAACCCAACAAAAGTTGTTGGAAATAAATAAAGAGAGAATTTCCATGGAGATATGCAATCTCATGAATTATCATGAGATTGCCCTCCATTAGGAAAGGGGTGGGCGGCACCCATGTCCTATTTGGAATGGGTGGCCGTCCACCATGTTATACATGGAAATGTAATCTCCATGTATGTATTCTCTCCTTATTTATTGGTTTGATTTAGGACTAATTTATATTTGATTTTGTCAAATATATTTTAACCTAAATTTGTTGGTTTTACCAACAACAATCTTGACCATTGGATTGACATAAATCAATCTCAACCATTGATTTTATATGTCCCATGGATTGAGATCCATGGATCCCAAAACCCTATAAATAGAGAGGCATACCCATGCTCTCTCTTTACACATACAATGCTTGAGAAGCATCTCTCTCTCTCTATTTCTCTCTGGACGTCAGCCCTCTCTCTCCCTCTCATGGCCGTCCACCATGGATGCCATGGAGAGGTTCTCCATTGCCGCGGCATCGTCGTTATGCTGCCCGTTCTTCTGCTCGTGGATCTCCATCTCCTTCGGTGCGCCTCGCTCATGAAGAAGACGTCGGATCTCGTGTGTCGAGATCAGGAGATCCGCCGCTTGGATCATCAGCATGGATTGCGAGAAGCACGCAGTTCATCCCCGCGCTCGCAAGCGTCTCCTCCGTCGGATCGGACTTGAGACACGAGGTCTCTTCGTTTAGAGACTCGATCGCAACCACGCTTCAAGAGGTAATCCTATTACTTGTTTGTGGTTTAGACAAAACGATTCGAGAAGTGTTCTTGGATCATGTGGTTTCGTCGTATAAAATTTTTTTAAATTCCGCTGCATAGAGCAACGAGTCCGACTAGTCGCTCCTCGTCGTATTCGATACGACGCTCATGCTTCCGTGATGCATTTGAGGATCATACCATATCCTTCAAGTGGTATCAGAGCCTTAGGTTGACGGTTTCGAATATGATTCGCTAACCGAGGACGACTTGGGTTCGTTATGGTCGCGAAAGTTTTTTATCGCATTTGATTTCGCAGATCTGTTTAGTAAATAATTTCGGTCATGTTTAAAATGTTTAAGCACGAATTACTTACTTGGATTTTGTTCCCCATTAAATAAGAAAACCATAGGATCTGAGTTTGCGTAAATCGGATTTCGTTTGCTCAAGATATGGTTGTTTTAATGAACATGTATTCACTGTTACGGGAACTGCGAATCTTAACGTAATTAAGGAGTTAATTACTGTTTAGAGACGCCTCAAAATGCGTGAAAATCACATAGGTTCTATTGTAAATCAAGTTAGCAAACAATGGAAACTTATTTTGCTTAATTTGGATTTAAATTGATTGAGATATGCTAATTTTAGTAAGTAGGGGTCACTGCTGAAATTACTTTCCTAATCAAGAACCATGTGATTGTCAATTAATGAAATTAATTGTTAATTTCGAGAAATAATTATGGAAAATATTTGAGAAATATTAGACGATGATTATTTACTTAATTGACTTGGCCTCAACCAATTAATTGATTAGATTTGATCTAAGTCATAATTGGAAACACAATCATCAAACTCCTTGCTTGAATAGGATTGGGAATTTGTCTAGCAAATTATCTTATAATCAAAATTATTTTGATTACTATATTGTATAATTTCGGTTGAAGAACCGATGATCATCTCAAGTACAAATTAATCAATTTGGCATTATCCTTTCCCGAAGCGGATATGGTGTCTAGTCGGGGATCGCTGGGGTAGCGGGTTGCAACGTATGCGGTCCGTCCCACTCCCGCCGGTACTGGCCATGACAGCGGGTAGGGCTGGGATAATGTCTGAGGGATTATGATGTATTTTTCTAATTATTAAAATACGAATTAATACGTACTTTGAGAATAATACCATATATATATATTCAAGCATAAAATTAAGTTTGATTGATTAAATTGGATTGATAATTAATTTAATATGATTAAGTTAATTATATCCAATTAAGAATACTCGAATATGATTCGAGTTAATAATTCCCTTGGAAGAACTAATTTTATGAATGTGATTCATAGTAATTAATTAAATTTGAATAAGAGGTGGAGGATCACATAAGTGACATCCATGGTCTCCCGTCAAGGCGAAGGGTTTCCGTCGCCAGGGATTGTATATAGGAGACGCCTGTACGTAGTGACAGCTCCTATATACAAGCGCATCTGGATCGGACTCTTTGCTTCTCGAAAGAGTAAGGCCGTATGCGTAGTGACCCCAATATCGGATCCTCATATTATTGGGGCGATATTGGATTGCGCATAGCGAGTTCCTTTCCTGTTGATGTTTGGTTCAATTAACAACAGGTCAACATCACCTTAGGGGTGGTGGGCCCGGGTGTTAAAGATCGAATTGGGAAATGCAAGTTGGACTTGCAAGGCGGAATGTGTTCCCGCTTCTCTTTATTGGAGTTGCAGTTTCTCATATTATTGGGATGTAACAAAGATAAAGAGGAGATCCCAGATCTTGCTGAGATATAATGGTAAGTATATCTCTTATATTAAAAGTGATTAAGGGAATGAACTTTCATTGTTGACATGGCAAGACAACTTTGATATAAAAACGCCTAAATCAAAGTATAATATGTATATATATAAATATATACACTCATGCAAAATTTCTTATTTCAGATAATCCTTCATTAAACCCACTCAATTCTATACTCAATAATAACCAGTAAAATATCATGGATTGGACCCTTGATCCAGATATTGTAATTGCAGTTGGACACATAATGTATGTGGTTGCAATATGCAAGTTTCCTCATAATAATGAGAAGTGATAATTAAATAGACAATAGGACTAAAACCCTAGGGTTTTATGTCTCTATAAGTCTTGATCTCAACGAATGTACTTTTGAAGTGACATGTCGATAATGATCGTAATTATCAAATAATCCTTATAAAATCAACAAAGATATTCTGGCATACATATGTGCTCTTGACATTTAATCATGAATGACATGGTTCTCTACATCATGTAGAATGGTAGCTCTATAACAGATGATGTATACAAATTGTTTGAGTACCTACCTGAACCTATGTTTTAAGATTTTAGATGGATGTAGATGATGAGTGTCATAATTCTACTGTCTATACTCTAGTCATTCATGAAGCTTCATAATATTCATATTATATGAATTGGGTGAAGCATGTATAAATGTTGAAATACTCTTACATTAAATTCTTTTGAATTTAACATAAGAGATCCTTAGTCTTGAGTAATGGTTGCTTATAGATAAAGGGAGCGCAGTGGAAGCATGAGTTGGACCCAAGTAAGAAATATAGTCAAAAGGTTGACTGTATTTCTGTAACTTCCATATGACATTCAAAGAGTTGAATGAATGCCAATACTGCAATAAGTTGATAGTATGACTATCAAATCTATCTAGAATCCTTAGAGAAGGAATCAGATAGTGCATCATATTAATCTACATATAATCATTGATATTGACTTACTTATTTGATAAGATAAGGTCTAATAATTGTATCTCAATTTTCTAATGACACTTGCAATTGGTTGCATATGTATTAGAAATTTGATCTTAAGGTTTATTGGTCATCCATGTTGAAAGTGATGCAAGTGTTGCAACAATTTCCATGAGATCAATAGAATTCATATTTTCAGTGGGAGCCCTTAGTCTTAGAGAATGTCTCTATGACCTAGATATTAGAATACACTCATTGTTTATTTCTAATTGTTGAATATAAACTTGAATTCTGTAATAAATCTATCATAAAGAGTTATGATGGAGATATTTCAGATAGTAATCTAAAATCTAGTGGACTCTATTAAATTAGAAAATTAATGAATGGTTCATTAAGTTTTTTAATACTGAGAATTAAAAAGATCAATAGGAGGATAGAGATCATTTGATAATGATCTGACATCAAATTTTGTTCATATGTCTATTGATGAGTTCAATGGACTAGTAAGACATGAAACTTTAGATTGTCTAAAGCATCAAATCTCACATACTTGTGAATATTGTATTCAAAGTAAAAATGTCCAATACACCCTTCCTTGGGAAGGGTGTAAGGTGTCAAGGTATTAAGGATCTCATACATATTGATGTATGCAGATCATCTATATCATAATAAACATTATGGATATGTGATATATGTTAATGATTATGTATGATATGAGATTTCTTCTCTTCACCTAAGAAACCTTTGAAATGTTCAAAGATTTCACAATTTTGGTTTAGAACCAAAGTTTGAAGGAAGATGAAATGAATTTGATCTAACCAAGGTAGCCTGTGCCTATTAGATGAATTCAAGGAATACCTTATGAAGATGTGAATATCATTCCTATCTCAATCCTCTTGATGAACCTTAACTCAATAGAGTTGTAGGGAGATACAATTGATCATGTGTGACATGATTTGATCAATGATTAATCATAGCATAATTATCTCTTAGTTTCCAGGTATATATATGTGGTAGAGACTACATTATATATCCTTAATAAGGTTCCATGTGATTAAGCTAGAATCTGGCACTAGAGAGTGCTACTTCATTAGGAAAATAAAGGATGGTATTGGATACCTACTTTATGACCTTGAGATTCTTAAAAGATCTAATCTTTGAGAATATGATTGTTATAGGATGACTCTCTTGAGAATCAAGATGAAAATGAAGTAAAGGAACTCATTTAATCTTGAGAAGATAATGAGGCTCCTGAAATCGGAAACTAAATAGACAACTAAAGATGAAACATTAATACCTCTTAAAATAAGTTTGAGGATGGATTCCATGTGTTAGTTGAAAATGATCGGACTTCATGTGATGAAGCTCCTGAGGATCATGACATGGAAAGATGGATGTTAGCAATAAAAGTCTAATGTAGACTTCAAATACAAGTCTTGTATATGGACCCTCGAGGATCCACCTATATGGGTCAGACCCATTAAGGTGTAAATGGATCTTCAAGAGAAAGAGGGAACCTGATGAGAAGGTATAGACCTTCAAATCTTCATGGTGTGAGTCAAGATTGCTTTCCTCTATGAATACCTCTCTGAGGATATTCATATGAAGTAGCCCCAGGGCTTCATGGTTGAGGAAAGCAAGGTGTGCTAGCTGAAGAACTCCATCCTTGGACTCCAATAAGTTTCTTGTAGTTGGAACATAAGATTTGATGAAATTATAAATGTTGTGATTTCAGATAAAATCTTGATGAACCATGTGAAGCTTAGTGGGAGTGCCATTGTGTTCATTGTGCTAAATGTAGATATTATTCTAATCATTTAGAATGATATAGGAATAAATAATAAGTGTTTTAAAATTTGGTTGTTCCATACTTTGAGATATGATCTCAAGGATACCTCTTAGATCTTAGTTCTGAAGTCGTTCAGAAGCAAAGAGAAGAGGATATTGGGACCGTCACATTAGTAATACACCTTGGACTTATTCCATTTTCTGGAAAATTCAAAGAGAGGCTTCCTCCCCTTAAGATGTGGTAGTGACCTGTCTAAAGGGATAGCACCTCAAAGAGTTGAGGAAGTAAAAACCAGAACTGCTTGCACTTGTGCATCAGTTACGCGAAGCTGAAGTGTATGCTAGATGTGTACAAAAGCCATATGTCTGCCATGCAGTGGGAATAGTAAATTGTTACTAATCCTACTCTGGAAATAAAACACTTGGTTGCAGTAATAACAATATCTTCAAAGATGATGAAACTCAGAGATAGTGATCTCAAAGTCTTATCTTCAAACGTTTAAGATCTTATAGATGGTGATCTATAAGGATCTTAACTGTAGATACCTTAGGAGATAGAGATCTCCAGGAATGAAGGTATTCTAATAAGGTTTATGGGAATACTGGTTATAATTAATAAGATGTAGTGTCAAGGACACTATAACCAACAAAATTGAGTATCGGTTGCATGAGATGCAACATTCGCATTGGATGCGAGCACTGTTACTAGGAGATATGCAAGTGCCGTGAAAGGACTTGGCGTAGTCTCTTAGGAACGGAGTGACTGATCAGCTTACCTAGCTATTTTCTAAATAGCCTATGATTGTCACATGAGTGTGGGTTTAAATGATTAGCCCATTAATGGCTCTTTGGGCTAGTGGGAGATTGTTGGACATGCGAGCCCACGGCGAGCCATTATGCAATAAATGTTATTGCAATTCACTCCTTAATATGAAATAAAGAGTATATAGTTTGCATAATAGGTCCCTTAGTACAATTAAGGTTATGTACCATGGCTATCTTAATGATCATACAGTTGTTGATTCAATTATTGAATCATAGAGGCTGGTGCTTAGATGAATATCTAATGAGCTAGATTGAGGACTCATCAAGCACCGTCAAATGATTATTAAGAGATGATCTCCAGCCTGAGTAGGAGATGGCAATCCTTTCTTAGTTAGGCTGATATCTGACCGACTTCTTGATGCAGGTCCTCTGCATAGGAATAGAGATTCGGAGGTGTCAGATTAGTTAGGTCAAAGAGTGGACTTAACGAGATCGAGATAACCAAAGTCCTATATCATATACTGTCATGATATACGCACACATCCTCTGACTAGAGATAGATGTGTTACTATATATCTGAGTATGTACACTTGGCAGACCAATAGGTTGATGACCTAATCAAGGTCTATACACTGGCGGGCTGGTGTGCATATAAGGGCATATGAGTAATACGATCTCTCCAAGGGATCATACAGGTTCACTACTGAACCGGAAGATATGAGCTCACTCATGAGTTATTGGGAAGAATCAAATTCCGTGCGCACGGTCGTCTCGCTTTGGAAGCTTGACTGAATTTGTTGGTTTGATATATACTTTTGGAAAGTATATGATCAAGACCTAGGTATGATATATGCTTTTGGAAAGTATATGATCGATACTGACTTCCAACGATCAAATGAGAAACTTACTGATAGAACCCTGAAGTAGACAGTGCAAAGTTGATCTAATACTTCGGGTTTATTCTGAGTCTTCCAATATGCAGGATGTAAAGGTATTGGGAATACCTGAGGATGATGTGATCATAAACGATTGTATAACCATGATGCTTCCATTCCTAGGGAGTGATGAAACGGGTCTGGATTTTAGTGACTCCTCTCAGTAGAGAAGTAATCTGATCATAGTCCAAATGTTGGACATTGATCTGAATGTGATTCAGATTCAATGAGAAGATTAGATTTACGGTCTTGATTTAATCAAGCATCTATGAGAGGCCTGAGATCCGGATTTGAGATGTGATCTCAATATCCATGTCACTATACGTGGAACAATACAATCGCCCTGTCCTTATCTCCAAGTATTCGCGGAGAAAGTGCATTATCCTTGAAAGAGTTCATGGATAATTCTATTGTTGATATATGTATCCGAGCATTGAGAAAAAGGATAATTAAATGTGATTTAATTATCATGAATAATATGAATTTGATTCATATTATAAGGAGAGTTGTCTTAGATAATTAAATGTGATTTGATTATCAAAGATGTAAATAATATGAATGTGATTCATATTATTTGAGCACATGAGAATAAGTTATCCAATGTAATTAGATGTGATTTAATTATTATGGATAAGAATAATGTGGATAGTAATATCCAATTATTCATAATATATTATAAATGTGATTTATAATGTATTAGAGAGAGCTAATTATAATTTATATGTGTTGATTAATTATTATGTGTATTAGATACACATTGTGTAATTAATTGACAATGTAAATTATATGTTGTTTTGGGTTGTGAATATGATTCACAATTTTTTCATGGCAAGATTGCAATATTCTCAAATATAATTGTGAATTATTTTTGAAGAATAAAACCCAACAAAAGTTGTTGGAAATAAATAAAGAGAGAATTTCCATGCAGATATGCAATCTCATGAATTATCATGAGATTGCCCTCCATTAGGAAAGGGGTGGGTGGCACCCATGTCCTATTTGGAATGGGTGGCCGTCCACCATGTTATACATGGAAATGTAATCTCCATGTATGTATTCTCTCCTTATTTATTGGTTTGATTTAGGACTAATTTATATTTGATTTTGTCAAATATATTTTAACCTAAATTTGTTGGTTTTACCAACAACAATCTTGACCATTGGATTGACATAAATCAATCTCAACCATTGATTTTATATGTCCCATGGATTGAGATCCATGGATCCCAAAACCCTATAAATAGAGAGGCATACCCATGCTCTCTCTTTACACATACAATGCTTGAGAAGCATCTCTCTCTCTATTTCTCTCTGGACGTCAGCCCTCTCTCTCTCCCTCTCATGGCCGTCCACCATGGATGCCATGGAGAGGTTCTCCATCGCCGCGGCATCGTCGTTATGCTGCCCGTTCTTCTGCTCGTGGATCTTCGTCTCCTTCGGTGCGCCTCGCTCATGAAGAAGACGTCGGATCTCGTGTGTCGAGATCAGTAGATCCGCCGCTTGGATCATCAACATGGATTGCGAGAAGCACACGGTTCATCCCCGCGCTCGCAAGCGTCTCCTCCGTCGGATTGGACTTGAGACACGAGGTCTCTTCGTTTAGAGACTCGATCGCAACCACGCTTCAAGAGGTAATCCTATTACTTGTTTGTGGTTTAGACGAAACGATTCGAGAAGTGTTCTTGGATCATGTGGTTTCATCGTATAAAATTTTTTTAAATTCCGCTGCATCGAGCAACGAGTCCGACTAGTCGCTCCTCGTCGTATTCGATACAACGCTCATGCTTCCGTGATGCGCTTGAGGATCATACCATGTCCTTCAGGTGAGATATCCAGTCGATGCGGTGACCGCTCAATAATCCTCAAATTGATCAACAATTAACCCACAATAATATATGCAATGAATATCCAAAAATGTGGAGTTAAAATTTATTATAACTCTACATGCCAATGTGTATAGGTTTAAGTACAGGTAGAGGTCGAACACTGGGAGGCGAATGGTTGTATGTGATGTATCATTTAATTATTCAATCAATTGTTCATGTCCTTTTATTGTTTTTGTGGGTTTTGGATTATATATATATATATATATTTTATATTTTTGTTTTTATAATTTTATTTTGTTTTTATATTATATATTTTTTTTTATATTTTAGTAATATAAATATATAGATACATATATATACATATAAGATATATAAGATTTATATAAAGAGATGTATATATAAGAAGAGAGAGAAAGAGGAATAATATAGTATATATATATAGACATAAATACTAAATATATACATAGATATAATTCTTTTTAGCTTTTTAAAATTTTTCTAATTTTTTTATTTTTCTGAAATATTCCTAATTTTTATGTATTTTTAATTTCAAAAATGACCCTAATATAGGACTAATTAACTAGCAGAATATAATTTGAGTTTTAAAATATAAAATAAACTCAAAAATTTTCCCAAATTAATTTTAATATATTAATAATAATAATATATAGATAATTATAAAAGAGAAAAAACATATTTTTGGGGTTTTGTAAGGATTTTTCTATTTTTTTGATGGATTTTGGAGCTTTCTGATTTTTTTTTATTTTTCTTTTTTATATTTTTAGGTTTTTTTTTCAATTTCTGGACTCAATATAGATATAAATATACCATATATAATTTTTTGGAATTTTTCAAAATCATTTTCTATTTTTTTTGTATTTTATAAATTAGACAATACAAAAAATGGCTCCTATTTCATTTTTAATAACTAGGAAAAATGCAAAAAAATGCAAACTAAAATATAGGCATGGAAGAACACTGCATAGAGCATCTATCCTAATTTTTCTAGATTTTTAGAAGCCTCATAGGTATTTTTAATAAATAGATAAAAGCAGCAAAATTCAAACGGCCTGGTAGGGGTATTTTTGCAAATAAAATAAGGGACAGGGGCTTCAGTGCAAAAATCACAACAGAATTAAACATTTATTTTTTTTTTGGAAATGTTTTACAATAAACAAAAACCTCCAGGGATTACATGCAATTTTCACGCGCCTTACGTGGGACTGCACGTGAGGCGCGGAAGGACCTAAATGCAATTAAACAAAGTACAAGGGTCCTACTGCAAAATTTACAATTATTTTATAACGTGCAAATTTATTTACAGCATTAAATATTAAATACAAAAAAACGGGGGTGGAATATGCAAATTACCCCCACAGTGGGCTCTGATGGACGGCTGATCTTCTCTCACTAATCCACATGGTGCCTCCACGTGCGCCGATGACGCTTCGCTGATGAGCGGTGAGGATTAGATCACTCGCGTGATCGGACGGTCGCAGCATCGCTTCATCGGACGGCTGGCAATCGAACTGGGCCTTCGTCTTCATCCAACAGCTGGGAGTGCACGTGTAAGAACAGGGAAGAACGCTCGCTGGGGCGAGCTTCTTCCTCCTCGATCTCGCTCCCTCGCCGGTCTTCGCCGCACATGAAGGTCCCAATCGCTTCCTGGAAGGTCTCTTGATCTGCTGGAGGTGTTGGATCAGCCGGAGGTACCCTGGAGTGTCGCCACGAGCTCGGAGAAGGATAGCAGCTCCAGGTACCTCCGCCCGCATGCGAATCGACTCCTGGTGCTCTTTGGCGCACCTAACCTACACAGGAAGGTAGAGGGGCTCGAGGGCGTCACCCTCGACCCGGGGTTTGAAGCTGAAAGCGCGGGGATGAGGATGGGCGAGGAAGCTCCGGTGAAGGGTGATGAAAGAGCTTCGATTCACGGAACCAAGGAGGCTCCAGTTGATAGGAGGTGGCTGGAAGGTGGAGAAGGCGAAGGGGAACGAAATGACGGTGAAAGCGAGTCGGGAAAACAACGATGGCACGGTGAAGAATTCGTCGGAGCGGAGCTCCGGCGAACTTCGAAGAACCTAAATTACGCTAATCTACTAATCTAAATGCGAACTAAAATGCGGGAATAAAAATCTACCTAAAAAGATAAACGCGCAGCTCTTATACCTGAAGGGACTCCAGGGAGCAGGGCGGCTGCCGGAGCGCCGCCGTGGGTGCAACCATCGCCTCTCCGACCGATTCAAAGCGCTGGCGAGCTCCTCCTGTCACAAGGAACATCGCCGGGACCGAATACGAGGAAGTGATTGGCTAAAGGCTGACCAAAATTGTAGAGGAGGTGAAGGTTCCTTATTTATACACAAACTGGGCACCCTTATTGACCAGGTTGTAGCCGGCGATACGAGCTATGTACAAAGGATCCAGGATCACGGTGGGGATAGCGGATGATCAGAGAATATTTCTCATGAAGAGACTGTTGTCGATGGAGCGATCAATTTAGCGGGAAAAAGGCAAGAAAATGGGGGAAGCGATAGGTCTGACGGGTCAGTCAGAGGCGCAGGGGGAGTTGACCGGAGGTCAACTTTCCTTGGCCCCTGATTGGTCCACATCGGACCGATCTTGACCTAATTATTTAACATAATAAATGGATTAATTAGAATTTACTTATAAAATAAGAAATGTTTATAAATTAATATATTATTTATTTCTGATTTTTATTTATTTTTTTGAATTATTTTATTACGGATTTATTTTAATAATGCATTTATAAGTATATTTATGTATATGTATTTTTATTTTGTTTATTTTATTTTATTATTTTATATTCTTATTTTATTAAATTTATAACTTATTTTTGTGAGTATAAATATATTTTTATTTAATTTTTATGAGTTTATTTACATTTTTAAATAAATGTGTTTGTGTATATGTAAGTATACTTATAGGTATTTTACCTATATATTATATACCTTTTATTTATATAATGAATTTTATTTGTTTTTATTTTGGATTTGTATTCTTAATAACTTATATATAATATATAAATTATTATAAAAATATAAATGAATAAAAAATAAAAGAATAAAAATCACTTTTATTTATGTACATATAGGTAGCATAGGTATTTTGCCTAAGTATTACCTAGGCTTATTTTACTTTACAAATTCTTTTTAGTTTTCTTTTAACATTAATATGTACATGTATTATATACATTATTTACAAAATTCTAAAAATATGAATTTATAAAAATAATGAATATTGAATAAAATTTAATCAGGTATTATGTACAAAAAGGGCCAAAAACCTAACTTCCACAGATAGACTCCAAAAATTATGAAACCAATTTTATAAAATAGTTCTTGAAATTCTATATACAATTAAAGGTGAGTTTGGGTGATTTGGAGTTTTTATTTGCAAGATATGGGTCTGTGAATTTGAGATTTTGGCTTTTTTATTTTGTGTATAAAATGTACACTGAGTATTATTTTTACACAAACTTAATTTTGTATTTTTATTTACATTATTATCTACAACTTTCATGAACAAAGTTTCTTTATTTGATGAATAAATAATTATGTACAAAATAGGTACCAAAAATGAAATAATAAATGAATAAATAAATGAGGTGTTTATTGTATAATTGGCCCTTATCTCCCCCTACTTTATTCCTTGTCGACCAATTCCATGCTGGCCTTGGTATCGGGGTTTGGGTCATAAAATATTTGCAATATTTTATTCCTTTTTCTTTTCTTCCCTTTATTCTATAATTTTGGCATTAAAACCCTTATTTTATATACAATAAATACAATAAATAATGGGTGCTATTATGTACAAATTAATGCTATTTATATGCATTTGCTAGGGTTTTTAAGGCCAAAATGATAGAATAAAGGTGATGAAATGGAGATTCATCACCCCCCTATACTTGCCTTTGCTAGTCCCTAGCAAATACTTATGCAATAAGTACAAAAAGAACAAAGAATCAGAAGAAAAGAAAAAGAAAAATAAAGAATTCAAAGCATAAATTGAATTGATCATGATTATTAAACTTATCTGTACAAAATCAAAGTTTGGAGCTCAGGTAAGACCTTGGTGTGAGAATGTGTGTGGAACCTAGTCGGGAACCAAATTTAAAATACAACAACCTTTGATAGTCACAGAACTCGGTTCAAATCACCTCAATTGCCAGGTCAGAACTAGCCTACATCATACGCAAACCCTTATAACTATGAAGCTGACTTGTACGGTGTAAGTGTTAGTGGCTCTCCCCAACTGAAATGATAAAAGAACTGACTTCTCCAGAATGACAACCCAATGATTCCCCAATCCAACAGCTCTTTCCTCGAGGAGCAGGGTATTCCCTTCTAAGTTCAAGTGGCAACCAGCTCAAGAGGAGGGGGTGAAGAGAAGAATGGACGGTAGCCAGTGTAGCTACCTATCCTGGGATGCAAGACCAGTGTAGTCAAGTCATCCAGCTGCAGGCTCACATATTTGTCTTTGGAACTCAAGCTTGCTTATTGACTTTGTACATACTTTGCAGGCATTTTATTTTTGTACAGGCCTGACCATTTTTTTTTAAACATACTATTCACAGCAGCATTTACATAAGGAGTTTTTCCTCTTGAGCGAGTAGACTATCCCTCTTTTGAAGCTTTATTGCAACCCACAATATCCTGTCTTTAGACCTCATGGCTATTGAACTAGGTTGGGGTGCACTTCCCTCCCTAGACGAGGACGAATGTTTCCACCCGTGTGCGTCTCAGACTGGCAAATCCAACCCCCTCACCACTCCAACTGAGTTGAGCCAAGTGAAAGGTGCAAGTGTCCAAGTTAGGTCATGGTTGGCGAGAGTCATACGTGTGTTTCGAAAAGTTCTAGTTATTCCACTGAGGTGACTTGAACCCAGCCCTGATTTCTCAAAGAATTAAGTCTGAATAGACCTGAAGTACCGTAAATCTAGTTCCCATAAGGTTCCAGTGCAGTTAGGTGCAATAAGGTCCAACCAAGCTCCAATCTTCGACTTTATTGGACTACTTCAAACGTCAATCTCAATCAAAGAATATAAGAATGCTATGCAAATGCTTTTTACAAATATGCAAAGAATAATGCAATTTTTCGAAGAATTTTGAAAACAAAGAGATAAATTTTTACACAATAAATTTTTGCAAATAATTTTGGCACTCAAAGTATAAGATATGTTCAACTATTTACACAGGCGTATCGCTTTATTTTAATGATTTTTAAAGAATTTAGAATTTAGTTTAAAGGTATATATGTACACTTATTAAAGAATCTTGTTTATTTTGATTTAGAATAATAATATAGTATTTTAGTTATTTATTATATGTGACTATTCCTCAAACTTATTTGACACATATTTTTCAAATAATTTTTGAAAACTTTAGTCCAAAATAATTTTTACAAACATTTTTACAAACATGTACACACATTTGAAAATCATTTTGCAAAGGTTTTTCAAAACATTATATATAGATTTTCAAAATATTTTTGCAACCATTTTTCAAACCATTTGCAAATCATTTTTCAAACATTTTATTTCACACAAAGAAAATAAATTTTACAAACCGCACATTTTTACACAGGTTGAAAACATGTAATAAAACGTTTTCAAAATAGTTTTCAATAAATGTTCACAAAGATTTTCGAACTATTTTTCAAACATTTTGCAAAAAACATTTTCACCTGATTTATTAATCAATATATACAAAAAGAATTTGAGGAACAATCACATCTCTTTTTATTAAGGGTTTTTAATGAATTTTAAAGAATTATTAGCCATATTATTAAGAGAGTACGAGTTATGGCTAAAGTATATACATCGTATATACGACCCCCCCTATACTTAGCTTGAGCTATGTCCTCATAGATCGGAAAGAAAAGAGAAGACATAACTCGTACTGAGTATAGACAAGTCTAAAGAATATACAAATAGACAGATGAACAAATCAGGGTGCACCCCCCTATACTTAGGACAAAGTACGTCCTAAGTACAGAAAACTGACACAAAGGGGCGACACCTTTTAATGAGATAAAGAAATATGAAAAGGAAAAGAAGAAAAAAAGAAAAGAGAGATATATACAGATTGATGAAAAGATCGTGGAGAATCTACACATCACTCCCCCTATACTTAGGGTGAGATATCCCTTAGTACAGACAACAATAGAAGTGACGAAAGTGTGCAATGAAAGAACAACTCGGTGTGTACCCCCCTATACTTAGGACAAGGTACGTCCTAAGTGTAGACACAAAGATATGGCGATAGATCTGGGGTACACTAAAACATATGGGAGAAAGGATGAAAAAGGCACAAATATATACGAGCGGTGAAGAACGAGTGAAGTTCAGGACGGTGTTTGGTAAGCGACTATCGTTCTCTTGTCGTCGTCTCCCTGTGAGAACGAGGACGCAGTCAGAAGGTGAAAAGACACCTGAATCATCAATCAAGTGGGTGTCAGCTACTGGGGACAATCAGATCGGAAAGTAAATCAGGGACCGGTAGCGTGAAGCAGTCAATCGGCTCAGAAGGTCGGTATGAGGGAATATAGTCGATACCGTAAGACCGGAAGGAAGAAAGAGCAGTACAGGCTCCTCCGGTCAATCATGGTCTTAGATAGATCGGAAATAAAGCATATGAGACTATGTGATGCACGGTGGTGATATAATCTGAAAGTCACAAGAATACACCGAACAACACAATACATGGCTCACCCTTGCGAGGGTCCTCAAGGTGAGTGGAATCAGAGAATAATCAGAAGACTCGGCTCCGTGCTCCAACAAAAAGGAGACACAACCAGGGAGGACACCGAGTACACACTGCAGAAGACCCTGCTTCGTGCTCCAACAGATAGGAGACACCAGAAATGAAGCTGAGTACCTACAAGGTGATGTACCCTCCCACAGATAACCCTCGGGGAGTAGTACATGCTAGTCAATGAATGATCAGAATAGAAGCTCACCCTTGCGAAGGTCGTCAAGGAGAGCTGGCTCAAAGGAGCCTGATCCATCAGACGGATCATAGAAATGGTCTCGGTTGGCGACAGATCGGCTACCAACAGAAGAGACCGATCAGATCAAGAAAGTGTGGCAGCGTCCCGCAAATAACCCTCGGGGAGCGGGCTGCCAACTGGTCATGGGAACAGCAGATACTAGAAGCTCAACCTTGTGAGAACCGTCAAGGTGAGCAGACTCAAAGGAGTCTAATCAGATGAGTCCCATGATCCGCAGATCGGATAAGCAACTCAAGATGGGACCAAACATCATGTATATCAGACGACTCGATTCCGTGCTCCGCAGATCGGAGACATAGATAGAAGTGGGAACCGAGCGTAAAGAGAGTGTCACAGTCTCCCACAGATAGTCCTCGGAGAGTACTGCGAACTAAGCAGGGAATAGTCAGAATCTGCGTCTACCTTGCGAGGGTCGTCAAGGAGAGACGAGGGCTCAAAGGAGCCGGATCCATCAGACGGACCCACAAATCATGTGGTCTCGAAAGACGGCAGACTGTCTTCTAGCAGAAGAGACCAAGAGAGCTATACTGTGTCATAGCCTCTCGCAGATAAACCTCAGAGAGCTATGAACTAGGCATGGAATAATCAGAAAAGTGGAGGTCTGCCTTGCGAGGACCGTCAAGGAGAGCGGATTCAGATGAGTCCAGAACATTGGCCTCGTGTACTGACTGGTCAGGTACACAATCAAAGGGGGAGGCCAATCAAGCATATCATCTGACTCGGTTCCAGGTCCCATCATAATGGCGACCAAAGTAGTGAATGAAACCACAGTCATAGAAGTTATCGCATTCTCCCGCAGATAGTCCTCGAGGAGGAATGCGAGCTATATCAATGAAGATCCTGGGAATGCTGGCAAGTCATCTCAGGTCCTCAAAAGCAATAAATCACTCAATCATTTGGAGGGCATAAGATCAGGCAAGGGAGCAAATAATCATGTCATTCACCAAACATCCTATGGGTCAATCCAGGCAGCTGAGATGGCACGAAAAATAGTCAGGGATCCTCTAAGTGCCAGGGTGGATCAAAGAGTCAGGATATCAAGGATGGGTCAATCAGGAAGATGAGAGATCATGTCGGATTCGCACACCTCTATCAAGAAGCCCAGAGTAGAATAATCCGTCAATCCTCAAAAATCAAGGTGGGTGGAACCTTAAGGGAGATAGATCAATCAATACTCATGAAATCATCACCAAACTATCGCATCATATCACATCCTTAATCCAGTGTGCGGGAACTAAAATTCCTCAATAATGCATCACACCTATGCTCTATGCATCAGCAAAAGTCCTCAAGAAGCCCATATGCATGTATCAAAGACAAATCCATCGCATCAATCTCAGCAACCTCAATATCATTGGCTCGACTAAATAATCAATATACATAATCCTTGATGCGGGCTTCATCAATATGCACAGCATTTCCGGGTAAAGGGAGAGATGAGATGGGGGATACGAGGAAGATGGTGAAGAAGCGTACACAATGGGGGGTGGAGAAGCTGATTGAGCGGGCGTGCTAATATCATGGGTGGTAGAAGAGTGATACAGAGGGTACGAGGAGGGCGGGCTAGAAGATCGGTACATAGACAAAATTGGGTGTTCCACACAGGGCGGGAACACCTGTCAAAATTGTGGTTGGAAGAGCAGTCTCTCCTCGATCCAGAGAAGATGGTAAGATGGATACGTGGAAGATGGTGAAGAAGCGGGAAACAAAGGAATTGGCGGAGAATGACTGAGCTCAAGCGCCAATATCACGACTTGATGCAACATGAAAAGATATATGTATAAGAGAGGTAGAGAGACTCAAAGACGAAAAATACATGACTCACACGGATGGGACCGGCTACTCTAGTAATGAATGAAAAACACAATGAACTCCAAGTCACAATTAACACACAAGGCAAACCCCCGATTCACCTACTCATCACAGTGAAGACCATCAGATGATGGTTATTTATCTTTTCAATTTTAGAGTTAGGTGAGAACCACAAAAATTGTACAATCACATAGGAGGCTTGATAGGATTTGGGCTCTACTCCTTAGTGTGTACGTGAGCAGTTTAAAACGCGTACAATGAGGGGGTTCCTCTCCCCAAGACAACGAATCCATTAAGTTTTCATTTTTAGGTCCAATAGAGTTAGCAGTCCCGATTTTATTTAAGTTATCACTTTTTTAGGTATTTTCAGTGCACGTGCCTATCGAGGTTCCAATTTCCATTAAGCATCCTAGGTTGACAAAAACAGAGGGAGAAGATCGAAAAAGCCATGCAAGTCGGAAAACGATGATGCATGCTAAGTAAGAAGACTTACAGTGCCTCCCAGCTCTCTCCATGCAGGATGCAAAACAGAATTTAAAACCAATGCTATATGCAAATGCAAACCGAAGAAATCGCCCTAGGTACAGAAATTGCTATTATCGTAAAGCACCACAAGTTGCTCATTCGTCTTTAGCCTCAAAAAGTCCGGTCTTGGCTCACCCCTCCTCTGTGCTCAACACACTTGAGCTTAGGAGAAAGCGCTTTGCGGGGCTCGCTGTGGCACAAAGGCTAAAAGATAAATGAGCGGCTGTTTAGAGTTTGATCTAGGTCCAAAGTGAACTATAGGTATATGCAAATATTAGGGTGTTTGGACCTAACTCTACGAGCAAGCAACTCCTAAGCTAAGGCTCATTCACACAAAATAATAAAAATAAAATAAAGAAAAAGAAAAGCATAAAAATCATCGAGGCCCCCAAGGGAACAATCCCTCGGGCACTGGACCTCGGGAGTCGAAGTGTACCTGTGAGAGTCCTGTATTATTACAAAATTCTAAGTGTCACTCTCTCTCATGAATATACATGATAAAATAAAATGCATAAAAATAAAGATTGTCTGCAAAAATTCTCCTTCTTCTGCCATGGATGCTCTCTCCTGTTGGCTTGGCAGAGAAGAGCCAACTCCACCTTGCTCAGGTGCATAGGTCCTCCTAAGAGGTCCTCCTTCACGTGGCGGTCCCTCGCATCAAAGACAAAGGCAAGAAATGGTCAGAGCAGTCACTGAAATAATTTCAAATAGAAATAAAAACCAAACAAACAACTGAATCATGGATATGAGCAAATAATTGACTAAATGAACAAATAAGCTCACAAAATCATACAAACTCCGTTGCCTCCCCGGCAACGGCGCCATTTGATGAAAGGGGAAAAATCGAGGGTCTAGATATCTCACAAGGCGAGACATCCAGTCGATGCGGTGACCGCTCAATAATCCTCAAATCGATCAACAATTAACCCACAATAATATAAGCAATGAATATCCAAAAATGCGGAGTTAAAGTTTATTATAACTCTACATGCAAATGTATATAAGTGTAAGTACAGGTAGAGGTCGAAGACTGGGAGGCGAATGGTTGTATGTGATGTATCATTTAATTATTCAATCAATTGTTCATGTCCTTTTATTGTTTTTGTGGGTTTTGGATTATATATATATTTTTTATATTTTTGTTTTTATAATTTTTATTTTGTTTTTATATTTTATATATTAATTTTTTTATATTTTTAGTAATATAAATATATAGATACATATATATACATATAAGATATATAAGATTTATATACAGAGATGTATATATAAGAAGAGAGAGAAAGAGGTATAATATAGTATATATATATAGACATAAATACTAAATATATACATAGATACAATTCTTTTTAGCTTTTTAATATTTTTCTAATTTTTTTATTTTTCTGAAAAATTCCTAATTTTTATGTATTTTTAATTTAAAAAATGTCGCTAATATAGGACTAATTAACTAGCCGAATATAATTTGAGTTTTAAAAATATAAAATAAACTCCAAAAATTTCCAAATTAATTTTAGTATATTAATAATAATATATAGATAATTATAAAAGAGAAAAAAACATATTTTGGGGTTTTTTAAGGATTTTTCTATTTTTTTGTTGGATTTTGGATCTTTCTGATTTTTTTATTTTCTTTTTTATATTTTTAGGTTTTTTTTCAATTTCTGGACTCAATATAGATATAAATATACCATATATAATTTTTTGGAATTTTTCAAAATCATTTTCTAATTTTTTTGTATTTTATAAATTAGACAGTACAAAAAATAGCTCCTATTTCATTTTTTATAACTAGGAAAAGTGCAAAAAAATGCAAACTAAAATATCGGCATGGAAGAACACTGGATAGAGCATCTATCCTAATTTTTCTAGATTTTTAGAAGCCTCATAGGTATTTTTAATAAATTGATAAAAGCAGCAAACTTCAAACAGTTGGCAGGGGTATTTTTGCAAAAAAATAAGGGACAGGGGCTTCAGTGCAAAAATCACAATAGAATTAAACATTTATTTTAATTTTTAGAACTGTTTTACAATAAACAAAATCGTCAGGGGTTACATGCAATTTTCACGCGCCTCACGTGGGACTGCACGTGAGGCGCGGAAGGACCTAAATGTAATTAAACAAAGTACAAGGGTCCTACTGCAAAATTTACAATTATTTTATAACGTGCAAATTTATTTACAGCATTAAATATTAAATACAAAAAAACGGGGGTGGAATATGCAAATTACCCCCACAGTGGGCGCTGATGGACGGCTGATCTTCTCTCACTAATCCACATGGCGGCTCCACGTGCGCCGATGACGCTTCGCCGATGAGCGGGGAGGATTAGATCACTTGCGTGATCGGACGGTCATAGCATCCCTTCATCGGACGGCTGTCAATCGAACTGGGCTTTCGTCTTAATCCAACGGCTGGGAGCGCACGTGCAAGAACAGGGAAGAACACTCGCCGGGGCGAGCTTCTTCCTCCTCGATCTCGCTCCCTCGCCGGTCTTCGCCGCACCTGAAGGTCCCAATCGCTTCCTGGAAGGTCTCTTGATCTGCTGGAGGTGTTGGATCAGCCGGAGGTACCCTGGAGCGCCGCCACGAGATCGGAGAAGGATAGCAGCTCCAGGTACCTCCGCCCGCGTGCGAATCGACTCCTGGTGCTCTTTGGCGCACCTAACCTGCATAGGAAGGTAGAGGGGCTCGAGGGCGTCACCCTCGACCTGGGGTTTGAAGCTGAAAGTGCGGGGATGAGGATGGGAGAGGAAGCTCCGGCGAAGGGTGATGGAAGAGCTTCGATTCGCAGAACCAAGGAGGCTCCGGTTGATAGGAGGTGGCTGGAAGGTGGAGAAGGCGAAGGGGAACGAAATGACGGTGAAAGCGAGTCGGGAAAACAACGATGGCACGGTGGAGAAGTCGCCGGAGCGGAGCTCCGGCGAACTTCGAAGAACCTAAATTACGCTAATCTACTAATCTAAATGCGAACTAAAATGCAGAAATAAAATGCGGGAATAAAAATCTACCTAAAAAGATAAACGCGCAGCTCTTATACCTGAAGGGACTCCAGGGAGCAGGGCGGCTGCCGGAGCACCGCCGTGGGTGCCACCATCGCCTCTCCGACCGATTAAAAGCGCTGGCGAGCTTCTCCTGTCACAAGGAACATCGCCGGGACCGAATACGAGGAAGGGATTGGCTAAAGGCTGACCAAAATTGAAGAGGAGGCGAAGGTTCCTTATTTATACACAAACTAGGCACCCTTATTGACCAGGTTGTAGCCGGCGATACGAGCTATGTACAAAGGATCCAGAATCACGGTGGGGATCGCGGATGATCAGAGAATATTTCTCATGAAGAGACTGTTGTCAATGGAGCGATCAATCAAGTGGGAAAAAGGCAAGAAAATGGGGGAAGCGACAGGTCTGACGGGTCAGTCAGAGGCGCAGGGGGAGTTGACCGGAGGTCAACTTTCCCTGGCCCCTGATTGGTCCACATCGGACCGATCTTGACCTAATTATTTAACATAATAAATGCATTAATTAGAATTTACTTATAAAATAAGAAATGTTTATAAATTAATATAGTGTTTATTTCTGATTTTTATTTATTTTTTTGAATTATTGTATTACGGATTTATTTTAATAATGCATTTATAAGTATATTTATGTATATGTATTTTTATTTTGTTTATTTTATTTTACTATTTTATATTCTTATTTTATAAATTTATCTCTTATTTTTGTGAGTATAAATATATTTTTATTTAATTTTTATGAGTTTATTTACATTTTTAAATAAATGTGTTTGTGCATATGTAAGTATACTTATAGGTATTTTACAGATATATTATATACGTTTTATTTATTTAATGAATTTTATTTGTTTTTATTTTGGATTTGTATTCTTAATAAGTTATATATAATATATACATTATTATAAAAATATAAATGAATAAAGAATAAAAGAATAAAAATCACTTTTGTTTATGTACATATAGGTAGCATAGGTATTTTGCCTAAGTATTACCTAGGCTTATTTTACTTTACAAATTCTTTTTAGTTTTCTTTTAACTTTAATATGTACATGTATTGTATACATTATTTACAAATTTCTAAAAATATGAATTTATAAAAATAATGAATATTGAATAAAATGAATATTTTAATCAGGTATTATGTACAAAAAGGGCCAAAAACCTAACTTCCACAGATGGACTCCAAAAATTATGAAACCAATTTTATAAAATAGTTCTTGAAATGCTATATACAATTAAAGGTGAGTTTGGGTGATTTGGAGTTTTTATTTTCAAGATATGGGTCTGTGAAGTTGAGATTTGGGCTTTTTATTTTGTGTATAAAATATACACTGAGTATTATTTTTACACAAACTTAATTTTGTATTTTTATTTACATTATTATCTACAACTTTCATGAAGAAAGTTTCTTTATTTAATGAATAAATAATTATGTTCAAAATAGGTACCAAAAATGCAATAATAAATGAATAAATAAATGAGGTGTTTATTGTATAATTGGCCCTTATCTCCCCCTACTTTATTCCTTGTCGACCAATTCCATGATGGCCTTGGTCTCGGGGTTTGGGTCATAAAATATTTGCAATATTTTATTCCTTTTTCTTTTCTTCCCTTTATTCTATAATTTTGGCATTAAAAACCTTATTTTATATACAATAAATACAATAAATAATGGTTGCTATTATGTACAAATTAATGCTATTTATATGAATTTGCTAGGGTTTTTAAGGCCAAAATGATAGAATAAAGGTGATGAAATGGAGATTCATCAGTATAACATATGCTTTTGGAAAGTATATGATCGATACCAACTCCCAATAGTCAAATGAGAAACTTAATGATAAAACCCTGAAGGAGATAGTCTAAAAGAGATCTAGAACTTAGGGTTTATTCTGAGTCTTCCAATATGCATGATGTACATGTATTGAGAATACCTGAGGGTGATGTGATCATAAACGGTTGTATAACCATGATGCTTCCATTCCGAGGGAGTGATGAAACATGTCTGGATTTTAGTGACTCCTTCATAGAGAGGTAATCTTATCTCAGTCCAAATGTTGGACATTGATCTGAATGTGATTTAGATGCAATGATAAGATTAGATTTACGATCTTGATTTAATCAAGCATCTATGGAAGGCCCGAGATCTGGATTTGAGATGTGATTTCAATATCCAAGTCACTATACGTGGAACAATACAATCGCCATGTCCTTCTCTCCAAGTATCCGCGGAGAGAGCGCATTATCCTTGAATGAGTTCATGGATAATTTCATTGTTGTCATATGTATCTGAGCATTGAGAATGTAGATAAGTAAATGTGATTTAATTATCATGAATAATATGAATTTGATTCATATTATTAGGAGAGTTTTTTGAGATAATTAAATGTGATTTAATTATCAAAGATGTGAATAATGTGAATGTGATTCATGTTATTTGGGCACATGAGAAAAGAGATCCAAGATGATTAAATGTGATTTAACTATCATGGATATGAATAATGTGGATATCGCTACCCATATTAATCAGATATATTATAAATGTGATTTATAATATATTAGAGAGAGAATATTATGATTTATATTTGTTTATTAATTGTTAATGTGAATTGGATCCACATTGAATGATTAATTGAAAATATAATAACTTTTTGTTTTAGTTTGTGAATGAGATTCACATAATTTCAAAGGCTTGATTGAAGTTTTTCACAAGATAATTGTAAGTTATTTTGTGAAAAATGTTTACAACAAAAGTTATAAATTAAAGATATATCATGCGATAATGTGATCTCATGATAATTAGAGGAGATTGACCAGTCCACTCAAGAAGAGTGGACGACCACTTATCTCCATGTGGAGAAGAGTAATTGTCCCTCCTTCTAAGGGAATTAGTTTGGTCTCCTAATTATCTCTTCTCTAGTCAAAGTGATTTTAATTATGATTAATTATGTTGATTTATCAATGTAAATTAATTCAAATTAAATCAATTGTTGTTATTTTTTTACAACAACATCTGAGCCATTGAAACACAAATCAATCTCACCCATTTATTGTGTGATGTCCATGGATTGGGATCCATGAACTCCCAAAGCCCTATATAGAAAGAGGCACCCCTTGCTCTTCGAGTTACATGTTTACAACGTAAACTAATTCTCTCTCTCTCTCTCTACATGCCAAGACTCTCTTCCTCTCTCTCTTGTGGTCGTCCATCATGGAGCCTTAGAGAGAGTCATCATTGCCGCAGCATAGTCATTATGTTGCCGAAGCATTTGCTCGTGGATCTCCATCTCCTTCAATGTGCCTCGCTCGTGAAGAAGACGCCGGATCTCGTGTGACAGGATCAGGAGATTCGTCGCTTGGATCATCAACTTGGATTGCGAGAAGGATGCGTCTCATAAATGCGCTCGCAAGGGTCTCCTCCGTCGGATCAGACTTAAAACAGGAGATCTCTTAGTTTAGAGAGTTGATCGCAACCACGCTTCAAGAGGTAAACCTTCTACCTATTGTGGTATAAATGAAATGATCCAAGAAAGGTTCTTGGATCATGTGGTTTCATCACATTTAAATTTTTTTAAATTCTGATGCATCGAGCAACTAGTGCGACTAGTCGCTCCTGATCGCATTTGATGTGATCATCACACTTCCTTGATGTGCTTGAGGATTTTCCATATCCTTCAAGCGGTATCAGAGCCAGTTTGGAGGTTTTGGATGTGATCCATAAACTTAGGAAGACTTGGGTTAAAAAGGATTGTGAAAATTTTATCGCATTTCATTTTTCGTAGCCCTATTCGTGATAAATTTCAGCCCTGTTTAAAATGTTTAAAGATAAAACTATCACTGGATAATGTTTCTCATTAGTTAAGGAAACCATGGCATTTGAGTTTGCGTGATTTGGAATCCGACAACTCTAGTTATGATCTTTTTAATGACCATATATCCACTGTTTCGGGGGTAGCAAATCATGACGTAATTAAGGAGTTAATTACTGTTTTGAAGCACCTGAAAATGTGTGCTAATCACTTGATTTATGTTATAACTCAAATTAACTAACTTTGAAAATTTATTTTGCATGATTTGGATTTAAAATGAAAGAGATATGCTAATTTTAGTTAGTGAGGGACACTGTTGGAAATTGCAATCATTATCAACAACCTTGTGATTATCATTTATGAAAATAGTGAAATTAATGGTTAATTTCCTGAAATAATTATGTATAATATTTGAGAAATATTTAATGATAATTGTTCCCTTAAATGACATTGCCTTAACTAATAATTGATTAGATTTGATCTAGATCATAAATTGGTTACACCATACACTTTCAAACAAACATGTTGCTTGAATATGTTTGGAGATTTATTTAGCAAATCTCCTTATAATGTTAATTAAAAATGTTTTTATTATTATTATATGGTATATCTTCGGTTGAAAAACCGATTATCATCTCATGTAAAAAGTAATCTATTTTGCATTATCCTTTCCTAAGGTGGATATGTTGTCTAGTCGGGGAGCGTTGGGCTAGCAGGTTGCACCGTGTGTAGTCTGTTCCACTCCTGTCGGTACTGACCATGACAGCAGGCAGGGTTGGTATAATGCTTGAGAAATCATGATGTATTTCTAATTATTAAAATTCAAAATAATGTGTACTTTAGATAATACCATATTTCAAATAACAAGTTAGAATGTTTGTTGGATATTAAGTTTGATCATTATTTTAATATGATTAGATTAATTGGAATCCATTTAAAAATAAAATACTCTATTAATAATAGAGTTGTTGTTTACCTTGGAAGTACTAATTATTTGAATATGATTCATAATAATTAATTAGAATTTGAACAAGATATGGAGGAGCACATAAGTGACATCTATCGTCGCCCGTCAGGGCGAAGTGTTCCGTCGTCAGGGATTGAATGTAGGAGACACCTGTCTGAAGTGACAGATCCTGCATACAAGTGCATCTGGATCAGGCTCTTCGCTTCTCGAAATAGTAAGTCCATATACGTAGTTACCTCAATATCGGTTCCTCATAAGATTGGGGAGATATTGGATTACGCATAGAGAGTTCTAATCCTGTTGACAGTTGGTTCAATTAATGACAGGTCAACATCACCTAAGGGGTAGTGGGCCCGGGTGTTAAAGACTGAATCGGGAATGCAAGTTGGACTTGCAAGGAGGAATGTGCTCCTGCTTCTTTTTATCTGAGTTACAGTTTCTCATATTATTGGGATGCGACAAAGATAAGAAAGAAGATCTTAGATCTTGCTGAGATATAATGGTAAGTAAATCTCTTACATTGAAAGTGTTTAAGGGAATGAACTTTCAATGTTGATAAGGCAAGACAACTTTGATATAAAAAAATCCTAAATCAAAGTAAAATATATATTTATATGCATTTATGTAAATTTTTTATTTCAGATAATCCTTTATTAAACCCACTCAATGCTATACTCAATAATAACCAGTATAATATCATGGATTGGATCCATGATCAAGATATTGTACTTGCAGTTGGACACATAATGTATGTGAATGCAATGTGCAAGTTTCCTCATAACAATGAGGAATGACAATTAAATAGACAATAGGACTACAACCCTAGGGTTTGAATATCTCTATAGTCTTGATCTCTCATCGAATGTACTTTGGATGTGACATGTCAATGATGGTCATAATTGTCAAATAATCCTTATAAAATCTAAGAAGATGTTCTGGCATACATATGTGCTCTCGACATTTAATCATGAATGACATGGTTCACTGCATCATGCAGAATGGTGGCTCTATAAGAGATGATGTATTCAAACTATTTGAGTACCGCCTGATCCAAAAGTCTTTAAGAGTTAAGATGTATGTAGATATGATTATTGTCATCATTCCACTATCTATACTCTAGTCATTCACGAAGCATCATAATAATCATATTGTATGAATTGAATGAAGCATGTATAAATGTTGGGATACTCTTATATTGAAATCCTTTGAATTCAACATAAGAAATCATTTGTCTTAAGCAGTGGTTGTTTATAGATTAATGGAGCGCAGTGGAAGCATGTGTCGGATCCAAGTTAGAAGGAAAGTCAAAGATTTGGTTGTGCTTCTTTCTCTTCCACACACATATGACATTCCAAGAGTTGGATGAATGCCAATACTGTAATAAGTTGATGTATTGATAGTATGACTATCTAATTTATCTAGAATCCTTAGAGAAGGACTCGGATAGTACATTGGAATAATCTATATTTACATATCATCGTTGAAATTGACTTTCTTATTAGATAAAAATCAAAGTCTGATAATTGTATCTCATTCTTCTAATGACACTTGCAATTGGTTGCATATGTATTAGAAGACTAGAAATTTGATCTTAAGGTTTAATAGCCATCCATGGATATTGATGCAATGGTTGCAATAATCGCTACTTGATATATACACTTCATATTTTCAGTGGGAGAGCCCTCTGTCATAGAGAATGTCTCTATGACCCAGATATTAGAATACACTCATTGTTTATTTCTAAATGTTGGAAATAAACATGAATTCTGGAATAGACCTATCATAAAGAGTTATGATGGATATATTTCAGATAGTAATCTGACATCTAGAGGACTCTAGTAAATTAGAAAATTAATGAATGGTTCATTAACATTTCCAATACTGAAAATTGAACCTTAAAAGATCAATAAGAGGATGAAGATCATTTGGCAATGAACTAGCATCAAGCCTTGGACATATGTCTGTTGATGAGATCACTAGACAAGTAAGAGATGAATCTTTAGAATGTCTGAAATTTCAAATTTTACATAATGAAATTTCAAATTTTACATACTTGTGAATATTATATTCAAAGTAAAAATGTCCAATGCAAACTTCTCTGGAAATGGTGTTAGATGCCAAGGTATTCAAGATCTCATACGTATTGATGTATGTGGATCATCTATATCATATTAAACATTGATGATATGTGATATCATTTGATGATTAATTGTGATATGAGTTTTCTTCCCTTCACTTTATAAATCTTTGAATGTTCAAAGATTTCATAATTTTGGTTCACAACCAAAGTTTGAAGGAATATGAATTAAATTTTATCTAATCAAGGTATATTATATCTATTAGATGAATTCTAAGAATGCCTTATAGAGAAAGGAGTATCATTCCTATCTCAATCCTCCTAATGTATCTTAACTCAATAGAGTTGTAGGGAGATACAATTGATCATGTGTGACATGATTTGATCAATGATGAATCCTAGCATAATTACCTCTTAGTTTCCAGGTATATATCTAGTAGAGACTACAATATATATATCCTTAATTAGGTTTCATGCAAGTAAGCTGGAATCTAGCACCAGAGAAGTGTTGCTTCATTAGGAAAGTAAAGGATGGTATTGGATACCTACTTTATGACCTTGAGATTCTTAAAAGATTTCATCTCTAGGGATATGATTTTTAGAGTTTGAGACTCTTGAGAATCAAGCTGAAAATGAAGTAAAGTAATTCATTGAATCTTAAGAAGATAATGAGGCTCCTAAAATCAGAAACTAAAAGAATAATCAAAGATGAAACAAATGTACCTCTTCAAATCAGTTTGAGGATGGATTCCATGTGTCAGAGAAATGTGACAACGATTGAACTTCATGTGATGAAGCTTTTGTAGATCATGCCAAGGAAAGATGGATGTTAACAATAAAGTCTAAATTAGAAGTACATATACAAGTGTTGTATATGGACCCTCGAGGATCCACCTATATGTGTAAGACCCGTTAAGTTGTAAATGGATCTTCAAGAAAAAGAGGGAACCTGATGAGAAGGTAGAGATCTTCAAAAACGGCTCATAGCCATGAGCTACACACCGAAGAGAAGACATTGCTTGCATTGAGACTTGCTCTTTAGTGGACATGCTTAAACCCATCAGAATATTGCTAATTATAGCTACACGACTTGACTATGACATTTTTCAAATGTGAGTCAAGATTGCATTCCTCTATGAATACCTCTCCGAGGTTATTCATATGAAGTATCCCCAATGCTTCATAGTTGAGGAAAGGAAGTTGTGCAAGCTGAATAAACCATCTATGGACTCAAATGAGATTCTTGTAGTTAAAATAATGTATTTAATGAAATTATAAAGGATATGATTTCAGATAGAATCTTGATGAGCCATGTGAAGCTTAATGGGAGTACCATTGTGTTCATCGTGCTAAATGTAGATGATATCCTAATAATTTGGAATGATATAAGGATAATAATAAGTGTTTTATAGACTGGAAATTCCATACCTTGAGATATGATCTCAAGGATACATCTTAGATATTAGTTCTGAAGGTGTTCAGAAGCAAAGAGAAGAGGGTATTGGGATTGTCACATTAGTGGCACACCTTGGACATATTCCAAAAACCCAAGGAAGGCTTCCTTCCCTTAAGATATGGTACTCTCCTATCTGAAGGGATATCACCTCAAAGAGTTGAGGAGATGAATTCTAAAACTGCTTGCCCTTGTGTATGAGTCATGTGAAGCCAGGTGTATGCTACATGTGTACAAAAGGCAGACGTATGCCATGCAGTGGGAGTAGTAAACTATTACTAATCCTACTATGGAGATAAAGTACTTGATTGTAGTAAAAACAGTATCTTCAAAGATGACAAGACTTTAGAGATAGTGATCTCTAAGTCTTATAGTTAAGAAATTAAGACTTTATAGATAATGATCTAAAAGGTCTTAACTGCAGACACCTTAAGAGATAGAGATATCCAAGAATAAGGATATTCTTATAAGGATTATTGAAATATTGGTTATAATAATTATTAAGTTGTAGTGTCAAGGATATTATAACTGACAAAATTGAGTATTGGTTCCATAAGATGCAACATTCGCATTGGATGCGAGCGCTGTTACTGGGAGATATGCAAGTGCCATAAAAGGACTTGGTGTAGTCTCTTGGGAATAGAGTGATTGATCAGCTTACCTAGCTATTTTCTAAATAGCCTATGATTGTCACATGAGTGTGGGTTTAAATGATTAGCACATTAATGGCTCTTTGGGCTAGTGGGAGATTATTGGATATGCGAGCCCACGGCGAGCCATTATGCAATAAATGTTATTGCAAATATCATTCCCTGATCTGAAATGAAGAACAACTAATTTGCATATTAGGTCCCTTAGTATAATTAGGGTTATGTACCATGGCCGTCTTGATGATCATAAGTTTGTTGATTTAATTATTGAATCATAGAGACTGGTGCTTGGATGAATATCTAAAGAGTTAAATTGAGGACTCATCAAGTACGTCAAATGATTGTTAAGAGATGATCTCCAGCCTGAGTAGGAGATGGTAATCCTTTCTTACTTGGTTGATATCTGACCAACCTCTTGTTGCAGGTCCTCCACATGGGAATAGAGATTCGGAGGTGTTAGATTAGTTAGGTCAAAGACTTGACTTAACGAGATCGAGATAACCAAAGACATGTGTCATGTGTTGTCACGATATAGGCATGCATCCCCTGACCTGAGACATGTGTGTCATTATATATTTGAGTATGTACATTTGGCAGACCAATAGTTTGATGACCTAACCAAGGTCTATACACCGGCGTGCTGGTGTGCATACAAGGGCATATGAGTAGTACGATCTCTCAAAGATATCGTACAGGTTCATTTACTGAACCGAAAGACATGAGCTCACTCATGAGATATTGGGAAGAATCAAATACTGTGCACGGTCATCTCGCTTTACAAGCTTGACTGAATTTGTACGTTTGATATATACTTTTGGAAAGTATATGATCAACACCTAGGTATGATATGAGCTTTTGGAAAGTATATTATCGATACCAACTACCAATAGTCAAATGAGAAACTTAATGATAAAACCATGAAGGAGACGGTCTAAAAGAGATCTAAAACATCGGTTTTATTCTGAGTCTTCTAGTACACAAGATGTACAGGTATTGGGAATACGTGGGGGTGATGTCATAATAAACGATTGTATAACCATGAAGCTTCCATTCTAAGGGAGTGATGAAACATGTCTAGATTTTAGTAACCCCTCTCATAGAGAAGTAATCTGATCTCAGTCCAAATGTTGGACAATGATCTAAATATAATTTAGATGCAATGAGAAGATTAGATTTGCAGTCTTGATTTAATGAGGCATCTATGGGAGGCCCGAGATCTGGATTTGAGATCTGATCTCAATATCCAAGTCAATATATGTGGAAAAATACAATCGCCATGTCCTTATCTCCAAATATCCGTGGAGAAAGCACAATATCCTTGAAAGAGTTCATGGATAATTTCATTGTTGATATATGTATCCGAGCATTGAGAAAGTGGATTAGTAAATGTGATTTAACTATAATGAATAATGTGAATTTGATTCATATTATTAGGAGAGTTATCTAAGATATTTATATGTGATTTAATTATCAAAGATTGGAATAATGTGAATGCGATTAATGTTATTTGGGCACTTGAGAAAGATCCAAGATGATTGAATATGATTTAATTGCCATGGATATGAATAATGTGGATATCTCCATCAATATTAATCAGATATATTATAAATATGACCTATAATATATTATAGTGAGCATATTATGACTTATATTTATTAATTAATTGTTAATGTGAATTGGATTCACATTGAATGATTAATTGAAAATATAATTACTTTTTGTTTTGGATTGTGAATGAGATTCACATAATTTCAATGGCTTGATTGAAGTTTTTCACAAGATAATTGTGAATTGAATTTGTGAAAAATATTTACAAAAATATTTGTTGTAAATTAAAGAGATATCATGAGATAATGAGATCTCATGATAATTAGAGGAGATTGACCACTCCACTCAAGAAGAGTAGACGGCCACTTATCTCCATGTGGAGAAGAGTAGCCCCCCTGCCCCTTCTTAGGGAATTAGTTTGGTCTCCTCATTATCTCTTCTCTAGTCAAAATGATTTAAATTTGGATTAATTACGGTGATTCATCAATGTAAATTAATTCAAATTAAATCAATTATTGTTATGTCTTTTACAACAACATCTTAGCCATTGAAAGAAACACAAATCAATCTCACCCATTGACTGTGTGATGTCCATGGATTGGGATCCATGGACTCCCAAAATCCTATATAAGAAGAGGCACCCCTTACTCTTCGAGTTGCACATTACAATGTAAAGTAATGCTCTCTCCCTCTCTCTCTCTCTTCACACCAAGACTCTCTTCCTCTCTCTCTCTTGTGGCCATCCATTATAGAGCCTTAGAGAGAGTCGCCATCGCCGCAGCATAGTCGTTATGTTGCCGGAGTATTTGCTCCTGGATTTCCATCTCCTTCAATGCGCCTCACTCATGAAGAAGGCATCGGATCTCGTGTGACGAGATCAAGAGATTCGCCGCTTGGATCATCAACTTATATTGAGAGAAGGATGCGTCTCACCAACACGCTCGCAAGTGTCTCCTCCTTCGGATTGGACTTGAGATAGGAGATCTATAAGTTTAGAGAATTGATCGCAACCACGCTTCAAGAGGTAAACCTTATACCTATTGTTGTTTAGATGAAACGATCCGATAAAGGTTCTAGGATCGTGGTGTTTCATCACATTTAAAATTTTTTAAATCCCGTTGCATCATGCAACTAGTGCGATTAGTCGCTCTCGATCGCATTCGATGCAATCCTCATGCTTCCGTGATGCACTTGAGGATTTTCCCATATCTTTCAGTGGGTACCGACTTAGATATGATTGAAGCATAGATTAATGGTGTGTAGGTGAAGGAGAGAGTTGTGTGAAGGGGGTATCTCACCCAAGAGGTAGCTACGGTTGAGCACGAGGAAGTAGAGGTTATGGAGGGAGGAAGGGAAGGATGTCTGGAGGCACACCAAGGATGAGGGAGAGCTTTGCGAGGGTGGACATGTACCTGAGGTAGGAGTGGCGACGATCGGTGAGGCCTGATGAGGAGACGCGGGAATCGCCATGGGAGTGGGAGATGACGTGATCGTTGGAATAGAGGATGCCAAAGAAGGTGCAGGGGTCGCATGTGAAATCTCATGAGGAGAGGAAGCGGGAGCCTAGATGGTCAGAGAAGAAGAAGTAGATGGACTGGAGTGCTAGGAAGTTTATGGGGTGAGGAAGGTTGTGGTGGAGAAGCCATGAGGAGTATAAGGAGGTCCATGGTTCGGATTGGTGGAGGAGGGGTTGCGTATGGAGGTGGTAGGGTTATAAGGTTAACATGATCCATAATATTGAACTTGAGTCTTATCTAACCACTAAGATAATAAGAGTACATATGGAAACCAGTCAAAGAAATCAGAGACCATATTGTGACTTTTTAAATTTTGGGGACTACATCGAATTCGAATGTATAGTTCTTAAACTTTTATGTAATTTACTCTTTTTTTCTATAAGCTTGTAACTATAATGTTAGTCTGATTTCATAACTTATTAATATTAAACCATCAGCATCCACTTGAAAATCATTTTCAAAATATTCTGTTCTTAATATTTTACTATTAGTGAGTTATAGGTATTAGACCAACATTATTTTTTACGTGTAGCATTTTGTGTCCACTATATTTTTAATATCCAAATCCTAGTCCCAATACAATCATGCACTAATAAAAAATGAGCAGCTCTGATGGAATGAAATCAACATCACTCGATGGTTGGTTTACAGAACTCAAAATGTTATGAAATTACATTATTCATTCATTTATAGTATAAATTAAGATCAATGAATTCGATTTATATTTGGATAAAAAATATGTATTTTTACCCATGAGAACATACATTTTTTTGTGGACATGTGCAAAATTTCCTCTCTGTCTATATATAAAGAGGGACGTTCAATTCATGTAATATGGACTTCGGATTTCACTTTTGTAAAAAAATATTGAAATCACATTTTTCAATGTGTTAAGAAGTGATTTTTATGATGTCTTTTATCACATGTGAAAATTGTAGAATTTCTGATAAAATTTCTATAACTACAAGTCAAGATATATCAAGTAAAGTATAAGGCGAGTAGAGGATCAGTCCACACGATTTTTTAATCTATTTACAAAGGCATTTTCACTTTATTATTTCAATTCAAAACTCTATTTTTCTTTTTCTTTTTGTGACACCTAAAGTGTATTGAAACCTATGTAATTAGATTCTATACAACGTAGTGACCATAGTGGATGTTTTTGGGAATTTTTAGATTTGCCAACTACTTTTGGTGATTTTTGGAACTGGCAAGGGCATTTTTCTAATTTTCAAGAAACTTTAGGGACCTGAATGTAAAAAATATTAAACAAAGGGTATAATTACAATTACTGAAAATTATCTGATAGAATTGAAAATTTAGAAAATAAAAATTTCGTAATGGATAAATTGCAAGGAAAAGGAATAAACATCAAGAAATGGCAACAAGGTCCTTTAGGGGTTGAAATGTAAATAAGAAAAACTTGAACAAAAATATGTATATGTCATAAGATAAAAATATAAAAAATTGAAAAAATGCATAATATAATCAAACATTTCCTAAAATTACTTTCAGATCCATAATGACTAAAAAATACTGAAAATAATTTTTTTGCAAAAGATCCATGGTCTCCTTGACCAAGGTTGGAGTCATGCTCAACCTTGCACGATGGAGCTCAGCGGCGCAAGGACGACGGCGGTTTGCAGTGTTGCAAAGAAGCAGCGAAGGAGTAAAGGAGCAGTTGTGCGATGGAAGACATGGAGGAGAAGCGACGAGGGTCCGCCGGAGAGTGAGTCTCAGGTGATGGGTCTTCTTATTAAGGCCACTCAAACTTTTTTTATATATTAAAATAATAAAGAGAGAGACGGGATGTGGTTACATCAGTGGAATGACTGGGGTCATGGCACTGGCAGTTATGAAGGTGAGAAAGGTAGAGGGTTGATGTTTATGGAATTTGGTAGGTAGAGGGGTGACTCTTCATGGGTTGCAACACAAGCACGAGGAAGGAGATGGTTGATTTCATACACTGCAGAGAAAGACGAACTTGTACATGTGATGTCATATTGAAAACTAATGAAAAAGGGTTTGTGTATTCAAACAAGAAAATGGGGACCACTACTGCCAAGGAGCACCAATGAGCTTTGTCTTACATTTATAAAAAAATTAAAATGTGTTAGAAAATTCAAAAAAATTAACATGATCATTCCTATGTACGTCCATGACCGAATCAAGTGATGGACATTATTTATTGATGGACAATGTACCATCAATTGTACTTTATTAAATAAGGGTAGTAATGATAAAAAGTATTGAACTCATATGTTGTTTTATTAATTTATTTGTAAAGTTATGTAAGGGTACGTTTGGATAGAGGGTTATATGAAGGTTATCTAAGGAAGGATAATCTGTTTTTGTGTTTTGATGTTAGGATAGAGGGTTTGGGACCGAGAGGTTTTGTAATGTGATTGCATTGAAGTTTAAAAAGTGAGTAGTAGTTGTGATGTGATTGTGTTGAAGTTTAAAAAGTGAGTAGAAGCTATAATCTGCGCCAGCCAAGGCTGAGGACTAAAGCATCCTGAATATCTAGTTCGGTCCACCTGGGTCTGCAAAAGCTTAGTATTTTATCATTTTTAGTTGATAGGAGTGTATAATATATTATTTTTTATTAGAATGGATGAAAGAAAAAAATATATTTAATGTATTAAATAAGAAAAGGAGTCGTCCTCACGAGAGAGAGGAAAATGTGAGTTTTGGGGGAAACCCTTCTCAAAATGGGGTTTAACCCCATAACCAAACGACCTCTAAGTGTGTAGATCTTTATAGTAGACATATTATATATTTATTAACTGTATGCATAATAGTTATGAAAGTATATTATGTATTTGATATATATTGGTTAGACATGAATTTTTATATAGATAAAGTAATAAATCTTCATGTTTATTTTTTGATTATAAATCACATGAAAATTTATAGGTAGAAAATACACGTTGTTGCTTTATTCAAGATCTTCTTGTACAATGGTATTAAGATGTAATATAGGCAAAGATATGTATTTTTTTAACTTACTTTGATGATTGTGTAAAATGTGAATACTTGTGTTGCCCTTATTTTGGTCTAGCCTATATAGGGAATGAATTCTAAAATTCCACACCTTTTTGATATTTTACAGTGGTTTTTATGCCATGTAGAAGGATTTGATGTATTGTAGAATATGTGCATAAGTGAGGCAAAATATTCTGAATTTCACCCAAGATTTTTCTTAATTCAAGAAATTGATATAATAAATTGGTGATTCATCATACCCCCATAATTAACTTTTGCTAGTCCTGAGCAAAATAATTTAAAAATGAATAGAGAAAGTATACAAAGGGTTTACAATGTACTTACCCACAAAGTCCTGAGATTATCAAGCTAAGCTTGAACAAATAACAAACAGAGACTAAGTCGACCTTTAGTTTAATAATATGTTCAGGCTCCCCTTATATTCGAGTATTTCATTTGACAATACTCAAGTTCTATCAATTTTATCTGCCTTCATTATTATGTCAAGTCAGATCATCTTGATCAATAGATATTCTCTTTATTCTAAAGTTGATTTTGAAATGTGTGTGAAGGTTATAGCTCTTCCCAATTTGCGAGTCAAGTATATTGTACAACCTTAAGCAAGGTATCGGGAGATTCACAAAATATATAGCCTCTACTCTCTCTAATACTAAGATTGTTCCATTTCACCCATATCTATCATCAAAAGAAGATGGGTGCACACTATAGAGAACTTGGATTTCTAGGGCTTTCCATAGATCGCTTTGGTTTGTTATTCTCATTTTTTTTCATTTTCATATTATAACCCTGGGTGTCTTTGGCTTCTTTAAACTAGTAGTAACATTGGTACGATATTTGGCTTATTTGGTAGAGCTGGTTATTTGAGTTGATTTTTCTTTGGCCGATCTTTGCTTTGCATTTGCATTTCTATAATAGGCATCCTTTATCGTGCCTTCTTTTTCATAGGATTTTGTGGCATTCGGTATAAAGAATGTACATGTATAAAATGTAAATTTTAGATACATGTACAACGCATGTTATCTGACAGAACACGACTTTTAGAAAATAAGTGGGTCATGAACTTAGATCATTAATTTTGCTTAACGTGAGATTCAGAGTCATTTCCTTCCCGTGCTAGAGTTTGAAACAATCCATTGTACAAGCAAACAAAGTTGAACTAAGGTGTAAGGTGCAGTTTGTTAAAAAATCAATCAATAGTAAAAGAGTGCTATATGTGTCAAGATGATCTATTTAGACACATAGTTTGGTCACCACATAAAATTAGTAGAAGTTAAGGAATTATGTCTAAAACAGATTTGAAGAATCCGAATACTTAAAACTAATGACGTCCTATGAAATTAAGTGGATAAGGTCTTCATGGTCTAAGTTCGAAACTTGTAAAAACTAGACTTCAAATCCCAAAGAGTTAGGAGAAATCTAGGAAATATTTGTGTATTTTTGAAAAAAATTTGTTAATTTTTAGAAAAACATTGAGAATTTTTGCCAATGTTTATGGAATTTTTGGTATAAGTAAATGTTTTAAGTATTTTTATAAAACATGCAAAAATTGATGCAAAGATATTTTATATGATTTTTTATCAATAATGCAATAAAAAGAAAATTATTTTTGATTTTTTTCAAAATAAAATCAATGTAAAACAAATGGAATGCATGAAATGAAATGAGAAATGTGATAAACTAGAAATGAAATGCATGAAATGCAATGCACGTAGCATGCTTAGCATGAGCCATGACCTAATGGTTCTAATAGGGAAAAAATGTGAAATAAGATGATTTAATAGATTGTTGATGCAAGTGATGGAGTATGCTTTTGTTTTTTATTATTTCCAATTGATTTTGCCCCCATTTTTATGGGGTTTCCCCCATACTTATCTTAAACTACACTTAGTGATAGGAAAAAATACAAGTACAAGAAATATAATTCTGGAAGGTATTCCACGATGTTTGTTCGTTTTAAAACCCCCAATCGGGCTCTAAGGTTAGGAATACCTTGTGTCTCGAGTGTGATTGGCATCTGTGTTTGAAAGACCACAATGAGGTAAGCAGCTGGGTATGGTAGTGTGTGCAAAGATGGTAGATAGAGTTGGAAAGTTGACTAACATGGGTATCTCGATTCCGAGCATGAGAAAAGTTTCATGGTTCAGCTATACCGGTGGTAAAAATTTTGAATCAAATGTGACATGTATACCTAGTGATCTTAGTATGTCTTGAGGCTCGATCGAGTAGAGAGGTGGGGTTTAGTCGTCAAACATATCGTGTGATTCACATTCATCTCCCTCTATGATATCACTATAATTATTCGATATTATATCCTTTTTTAATTTCAATTTAAAATTCAGATCTTTCCTCTTGGATTTTATCTCAATAAAATCAAATAGTGGGAGGGAGGGATCTTCCATATCCAAAATTGACTTGGTGTCTGAAGATGTGAGTTAAAAATAATACGTTGAGTTAATTGGTTCTTCTTTCCTTTTGATGGAGGTGGAAATTCTTTTCTCAACCCTAAGAAATTCATCAGTGAAAACATTCAATCTAAAATTGGGAGCTAATGGGAAAAGACGTGCAACACTCAGTCTCTCAATTTTTACATTCATAACATCCAAGAACTCGTTGCATGAATCATAATCAGTTTCTTCTATGTCCTCAGATTTTTGTCTTAGAAATCAAATTCCCTCATGAATCAATATCAATTTCTTCTTCTCCAAAATCATTCTCAATTTCATTCACAAACTCATCAATTATACTAATAATCTCCCACTTTGAGATTATATCACTCAACTCATAAAGTTCATTCTCATTTATTTGAATCATGAATGTTGAGATTGTATCATTTTCTTCATTTTCAAAATCAAATTAAAACTCATGATAATCACTAAAATCAAAATCCAAGATTTGCCTTTCCAATCACACAGTGAAGTCCCAACTTCAGAATCCCCGAACTTCTTTGAATTCACGTTATTGGTTTTTAGATCATTGTGACTTCTAGTAGTCAAATGGTGAGAATCAAGAATGTCGACAAAATTATTTGTTCCAAGATCAATGGGAGTGGATGGAAACAATATTGAGTTGCAAACACCTCTATTATATTCTCAAAGATAAGATTATCAGATTGAAAAATTGTTCCTCGAGTTTGATTAAGAACATCTACTTTTCCTTCATTCGTCATTCATAAAATCTCCTATGTTTGTCTCCAATGATATCATCGAATAGTTTTGATGGTGTACATTGTGGAAGACATGATAGATCGGTATCCAATGAATGAAGCTCCTTAAAAATGGATTGCTCTACAAAACCAAGTGAGGAAAGAAAAGATTATGAGTGTGGTGAAATATGGGAAGTTCCTCTAACAAAGGATCTGGGGTGAAGGAAGTTTCCATGAAGTTGATTGATTTTGTGGACTCAAGTTTCTTCTTTTCTTGCTCTTCCATTAGTCTTGTTATTTTCTTAATGTCATCTTTTAGTAAACAGAGCATTTTAGGCCCTTGCTTAGTCAGTACATAAGGATTAAATGTCATCTCCAAGATCCCTTGTTTTGCAAAAGCTATGGATATGAGGGCTTGTAATCTACTTTCAACAAGTATGGGTGTAAGTACAGACCGTACAACGGCTACTCGTGTTTACTTGAGGACAATGCCTTACGTGTTATCCTTTAATCACCTAATCAGCTAAGGGAGATCGTAGTCACCTCATTGAGAAGTAACAAATATTTTTAGATTTCTATAGTTAAAAAATTCAAAAGGATTTGGGCTCTGACCTAGAATTTGCTAAATGCGTATGATAATTAGTATCCATTGTAGCATGGGCACTTAGCAAACTATGCAGAATCGAGAAGAATCACAGTGATGAGGTTCTCGGTCTAAATTTATATACGTGGGAAATATAGGATCGAACACAGTGATATGAGCCATAATATGATTATTCCGATGTGATATATCGAAGTTAAGCTATCAATAAATCATGTAGGACAGAACAAGGCACAAGATTGAAATGCACATCACAACACATGCAGGAATGACACAGAATGTAATTTAAAACATTTTAGTGCATGTTGGAAAATCAACAGAATGAATAGAATGCTTTTACACTAACACTTGAAAGTATAGACATAAATATGCCCTAAAATTGATCAGTCAACTTGTTGGAGTATTTGTTATGTGTGCCAATTGTGTTGTAGGAGAGTAAATGGATCCTTCCAGGATCCATTTACCCCATACGGTTATTTAGTCCCACATCGTCCAGTGGTGGGACTTGGAGGCCCTGTGGAGGCTATAAAAAGAGCCCCAGGCCTCCTGTAACAGATGAGAAAAGGCAATGCAAAATATGCCTCGTTGAGGGCTTCTCCCACGATTTCATCCTACCCCTCACGGAGTAGGGTTCCACGTAATATCATGGTATTTCCATGTTCTATATTTCTTGTTATTATGATCTGTTTAGCATTATCGCTTCTGCTTCTTATTTTCTAACATGGTATCAGAGCGGGTTCGATTCTCGAGGATTTGGTGTTATTTATTTATTCGAGATTCGATTGTTGTTTATTCTTGAAGATTATTATTGGTCAAAAGTTCTTATTCTAGGGTTTTCCGAAACCCTAGATTTGTTCGTAAAGATCTGCTCTCCAGGCCTTGCACCATCTTCAAGCAAGCGGCGCATCACGCAAGCAACCTCTTTGAAGCCCTATTCTCAACACCGCCCCCTGATTCATCAATGACCAGTTCCCCGGAGCCCTTCTTCAAACTCTGTGCGTAGGCGGCATCCCAAGCGACACACCCATCACCGTCCTAGCGCGCAGGAGGCGCACACCAGCAGGCAGCATGCAACAGGTCCCAACGATTCCCACTGCCAGCGCCCTTCGCAACACCAGCAGATCGCTCCGCTGCGCAGGAGGCATAGCCCTGCGCATCATGCCCAGGCGGGGCTCCCGTACAATAGCCAGGCCCCAGCCAGGTGGCCCCAGCCATCCAAGCGACCCCATCGCGTATCGCGCTCCTGCACCACCTCCCTAGTCATGCAACATCTGGAGACTCCATCCTCTCCTGCGCGACCCCGCTGCTCATCTCGCATCGTGTAGAACTCCAGGTGCCTCTCCTACGCGATTATCCCATCGATTCTCCAGGTGCGTGCGATCGATTACGCCAGGCGGAGCTCTCCAGGCTTTACACTATGCAACATCAGCACCCCACTTGCTAGGCAGACCCCTCTCCTCCAGATCATGCGCCATCTTCACTCCCATCTCTCCAGCAGGCGGCGCAGGCGACCGACCGCAACACCAGGCGGAGGAGAAACCATGGCACAACCCACAGGCGCGCTCCCCTTTCGGCTCCATCGCAGGTCCAGGCGTGCTTCAAGAAGACCGCGAGCCTCCTTCACGCATCTCCTTCGACCTCTCCCGGCAGGAGGAGGCGACCGACTAGCGACGGTGCCAAAGACCCCCATCGTGGGGGATCGACATTCATGGAGAGAGGGTTTTCAAAGTGGGAAACCCTAATGGCTTTTGGCTTTGGCTAGATTGCCGAAAAAAATGAATGAAGGGCTATTTGAGCCCAAGGAAAAAAAGTTTGCAGAGTTTGTTTAAAAAAAAGGAGAGAGTTGGGACCAAGTGGGCTGATGAAAAAAAATGTGTTTCGGAAAAGGAAAAAAAAGGCGCGTACAAAAAAAAGCCGTACGCCAAGTAAATGATGTTTTCAAATAAAATTGTGGTGGCTTAAAAAATGATGAAAAATAAAAAGCCGCAAGAAATGTTCATGTTTTATGTACCCCCTAACTTGCTTGTCTTCTCCCTACATCATCGGTGTCAGTGTTTCTGACAAGTACGGGAGATAGAGGGAGTATATGTAGAGTCACGGGTCCTGATTCAGATGTTCCAGATTGAGATGCAGATTTCCAGACCTTCCAGATTTTCCGACTTTACAAGTTTTTCAAATGAAGATTTTCATGCGCAAGTTTCCAGACTCGATGTTCAGATTCCGAGTCCCAATTTGATGCGCAATTGTTCAGACTTGACAGATTGATCAGAGTCCAAGATCGAGGCACTCCATGAGAGGCCCATTTTCGAGTTCTCCGAAGAGGAGAATTTTCAGACTCCATTCTCCAGCGACCGTGGACTCCGACGAGGATTGCACAGCCACGGCCCTTATTCAGTTCGACCCTTTTCAGAGATGGAGCAGTTGTCCACATTATTGTGGCGGGCCAGAGTACTCCTACGAGGAGACTCATTTTAGTTGCAGTGACTCTGACAGGTGCAGTTCAGAGCACATGCTATCCTACGAGGAGATTCAACAGACTTACACTCCAGCTCGTTTGTCCTTCTCACCTGCACAGCATGAGAAGCAACGTCCTCGACTGCAGCAATGTGCGCGTCGGATTGATATTGTACGTAGTGTCTTGTAGCATTGAGTTGAGTCTCTTTCTGTTTGTCCAAGCTGAGCATTGCATGCTCCAGCTTGAGGGGGAGTGCTGGAGTATTAAATGGATCCCTCTAGGATCCATTTACCCCATCACGTTGTTTAGTCCCACATCGTCCAGTGGTGGGACTTGGAGGCCCTGTGGAGGCTATATAAGGAGCCCCAAACCTCCTGTAACAGATGAGAAAAAGCAATGCAAAATATGCCCCGTTAAGGGCTTCTCCCGTGGTTTCATCCCACTCCTCACGGAGTAGGGTTCCACGTAAAATCATGGTGTTTCCACGTTCTATCTTTCTTGTTATTATGCTTTGTTTATCAGTATCGCTTCTGCTTCCGGTTTTCTAACACAACTCAAGAAATAACTAGAATAGAATCTATATTAAATTGATCAATTTAATCAAAGCCAAGTTTCATTTATAGTGACTAGATGCATTAAAAATATCTCTAATTAATTAATTAATTAATTAATGATTAAGCATTAAATCATAGAATTAATGAATCTATATTAAAGATATTGAAACAAAGGTCACAACGAAATTGAAATCATCTCAGCTGGATATCGCGTGCTCAAGTTATTTGAGATTGAGTCTAGGGATGCAAATGAAGTAAAAACATGAATAAAAATAGCACATGGTTCACAAATAGGTCCTTAGAGGGACTAAAATGTAATTATGCAAAATGAACTTTTGAATTTACTAAATACGCCCTATACAAGGGTATTTCTACAATTAATGAAACTGACAGGGGCAACACAGCAAAATAACCAGGGCCGCACACGTGAAGCATGCACTACCAAGGTTCGGGTGGGATGCTCGTGGATTGGGTCACGTCGAGGCACCTGATGCTTTGTTTAATGGCTTGTTATATCCGAAGTTGCAGGTGCGGAATTGGGCGACGTGTCTGCTTCACAACCATAAGATCATTCCCAATTGAATTCGATCCTACAGTATATGTACATTGTTCTTCCTTTTCTCCACCTCGAGTGGTGGCGGTGACGTTTGACTCTGGCGAGCAACTTAGCTCCTCCATAATGATTAACCTTAACTGAAGCATGGAGGAGGTTGCAGAAAACTCCGCGAGGGTTGCCCAGGTATCTAGAATCGGACAAGAAGACGGAGTAAGTTGTTGATGGCATGTCATCAGGAGAGAAACTCTAGATCGGAGATTCATCCATTGTTTCAATCATTGATACTCTTTGTCACCTGCAAATGTTAGAAGACAAAACCAAAGCATAGCCAAACTTGCATATGTGTGAGAGTAAGGTGAAGTGAATGTAAGAGTAAAGGGATAAATGGCTGAAGAACAAGGTGCCCTGAGTGGGTCGCTCTGCCTTGCAAACAAAGGATATGGATCGATGTGGAAGAGGCGATGGATTAGAGAAAGGGTGAGCGACACATTCTGCAAAGGTTCACAACCTCTGATAAGGTTGGTAACTAATTGGATTGAGAATTGGGTCTCCGTACAGCTTGGATTAATTCCAAGAAAACAAAAAGAAAATTCAAACATAATTATATGAAATTGAAGAACTATTATGGTGAATGAATGGCTTGGGCGTGAAGCTCGATCATCTTCGGGATCGTCTCTCTAGCAGGCCAGCCATACCTAAGGCTCGAACAACCACCTATTGGTGTTGTAACTCACCATTCTGACCAAGGGTCTACACCAGGGCCAAAGTTGTCTTTGCATCGTCGATCCTTCGTCTCCCTATCACGGAGCAGAGGAGAGACACTGGGCATGGCCCTTGTAATGATGGGAAATCATTAATGTAGGTGGAAATGACCTATTTGAAGGCGGAGGGTGAGGCAGTTCAGATGGTTTTGGTGGAGCTTTCAACCATCAATAATGATGGGGTGGTTAGGATCAGTATGAAAGCGGAGGTTGGTGAGAGTTAGGGAAGTTAGAAGAAGGGAGTATCGGTAGAAGTCTGTGAAAATGTCTTTCGAAGGAGTTAGGGAAATTAGCGGAGGAGGACTTGGTGAAGGTGGGTTGGAGCATACGCATTGAGGCGATGGGGAATGAAAGTGATCGGAAAAGGGGTTAGCACATAGGAGTGAGGTGGCTGAGGTGCTCGAGCTTTTGCGAAGCTCGAAGAAGGTCGGACTGAAATGTGTAGGTATGGAACTGAAGGCACTGCAGGGGAGAGCGGTCGGTGGCAGACGGAGAAGTTGGTGGCGATCAGGGATTCATGGTTGCAGAGGAAGAGAGAATAAGCAGAGGAAAGAGGTTGTCGGGGGATGGAGCGGTGGAAGGTTGGCTCCGATCTTCGCCTCAATGGAGTCGACAAACTCCAAAAACTTGCCCAACAAGCTTATGATGCTGCTACAAGAAGGTGATTCCTCCACAGATCTCGCTCTCTGCCATCGTCACTCAACATGGGGGTGTGGTAGCTGTCATCTATGACACGACGGGGGCTGGTAGCATATCGCCTCTCCATTGGTGGATGGTGGTTGATGACGGACGGAGTAGGGATCTTGAGGAGGTGGTAGTTTGGTGGTTGACGTTCGAAAGTGGTGGTTTCAACCAATACTAACCAGTGAGAGAGAGAAGATGAGGGGTAGTTAGCAAACTGGTGTGGATAAGGGAGGAATGACAAAGTAGAGGGTGGTGGTTTCGAAGGAAGAAAGTGTAGGGAGTAGTTGTCATATCTGGGAGAAGTTGGTGATTGACAAAGAGTTGCGTCTTTTCGAGAAGGTGGAGCGAAGGTTGAAGACGCACTTTGGGTCATTGGATCAAGATCCAACGATCCCGATGAAAGGAAATTGGCCCGATGAGAGGCAGACACTTAGGTGGTCGTGGAGGCACCACGTGGCCCAATAGGAATTAAGAGAAATAGAGAAAATAATAAAAAATTAATAATAAATATTTATAATCAGAATTATAAAAAATAATGAACTTGAAAGTTGAAGATCTCGATGAGATCTACAACTTTCATGCAGAAATCAAAGTGATCAGAGGTCATTTGTACATAGATAGACATTACATACATGTCAAAGTAATATAAAGCATTTTTCTTTTATTTTTCTTTTGTTATTTTTTTGTATTTTGATTTTATTTTATGTTATATTATTTATGTACAATATTATATTAATTTTTATTTGATTTTAATGAGAAATAAATACATAAGATAATACGCAATATTAGGGTTATATAATACAATGTAATTAAGGTCAATTAATTACAAAACATAAATTATTAATTAGTGTTATTTGTTAATGAATTTCTCTTGATCTAATTAAGAAAAAGAGATAATTATGGTAATTAATAATGATATATATGGGATTTGTCAACCCCCCCCCCCACTTAAGCTAACTTTGTCCTTGAGCTAATAAATAAAGAATTTGTTAGAAAGTTAGATTAATCAGTGAGATCCCTAACATGTGCATGTGATTCTACAAGGCTCGATCGGACCTAGAACAACAAGTTATAAGAATCCTAAGACTCTATGTTGATCCAAATATCAATATAAAGGAATTCAACTTCTCCAATTATCAGACACTGAATGTATACATATATACATATATATATATATATATATATATATATATATATATATATAAGAAGTATGACTTAGTGTTGACTGCATCCAGAAGAGTAGAGTTTGAATTTCACCAAAAGTTCCAATCTCATAAGCTCTCCTAAAGATCCAACCCTCAACTCTTGGGAATAAATCTAGTCTTGCCTCAATCCACCGTCTCTTTAGTTTGTCAGACTTCCAAGGTATATATGAAAGGCCAGTTTATTGAGGATATAGGATTATATACTTATTTTCTCTTCCTCTCTTTGGAATAAGATTCTCTCAAGTGTCAATACTCGACACATTTGTATATTTTAATTTTCAATCAGTGTGTCCGTCAAAATTGGTTGAGTCGTATGTATTTGTTTTCCTGGGAGTACACCGGGATGCATATTTTTAAAGTATTTAATATACTTGACCCAGATTTGTAATGCTAATAGAGCCCTTTTTGATATACTGCCTGACTCATAAAAGCCTAATGATTTGGTCCAAGTGGACACTTAAAGGTTAGGAGCGCTCGCCTCCAATGTAAACTCATATGATGTAGTTTTGTAATGTAATGAGCTTTTCATCATTTTTATCACTTTTTTGTGAGGGAACTTTCCCTTCTTTTTGGATATCTCCCCTTCTTTTACCAAAGATTGCGCACATTGATCAAATTAATAATTATATGTCATAACACCCTGGCTCTTTAGGTCAGTGTCAAGAGATAGCATGAGAACATTTCCCATACTAGCTAAGATGCTGACACTCAGGTTTCATGAATCCATCATTAATTTTATCTCGTCCTCTAGCATCATATAGATCTAGTCCAAACTCAAGCCTCAAATCCTACTCCCTCAAGTGATACATCGACTCGTCTCAATCATGGATGCAATCATACATGTGAGTGATAGCCAAATTCTTTTAAGGGGGATTAAGCATGCAATATAGCACACATATCTTCTAACTAGGGAAGTTTGAATTTTTAAGTCCAAGACCCTAATGATTAAGACATGATAAGTCTAAGTCCAAGAACTCCTTAAACCAAGTGTTAAAGATCGTCTCAAGCCTTAAGGGCATAATGAAAGTGTCAGAGATAAAAACCAATTAATAAGATAATCTTTTTGTGATTTTTATTTTTATTATGAATTTTGAATTAAGTTAGAGTGTTAGACAATTAATTGTACTCAATTTCACCCTTAGCTTTGAAAAGATTTTTGAAAACTTTTTACAAATACATATGTGTAGAAAATTTCCAAATAGTTCAAAAGGATATTCAAAACAAGTAGAACCCCATTTTTAAAACCTCGGTGAAATATTTTTTAAAATAATGTCACATAAGTATAGGTTTTCTAAATATTTTACAAATAAAATTTCAAAACATGTCAATCCGTATTTTCACAAACCACATAAGACATTTGAAAACCATGTCAAATATGTATATAATTTTCAAAATTGTTTTCAAAATATTTTTACAAAAATCAGTTCTAAAAAATGTAATACGATACCCATATCTACAAGAGTTTGAAAATTTTAAAATATAAGCTATGGCTAAAGTTTATATGTAATATATACGGTAGACCCACCTATACTTAGACATTATTATGTCCTCGTAGCACGAAGTGATATGAAGCCATAGCTCATGCTAAATATAAAGAGATAAATAAGAACTGAATCCAAAGGCACAGGTGGGTGATGAGTAAAAATAATTAGTTAGAAGATGATTGGGACTCGGCTTCCCCTATACTTAAGCAAACAAATAGCTTAAGTGAAGATATGAATAAAATAGGTAACACAAGGTGAATAGTAAGAACGAATTGGTACCCCCTATACTTAGGCTGAAAATAAGCCTGACTATACAAAATTAAGAAGCTAAGGAAGGGAGACACCATCTGATGTTGAATCTCTAAATGAATGAATCTCATGAGATGAGAAATGGAGCCTAAGGTTTTTTGGGAGGTTTTAGCAGAGTGAAACAAGATCAAACAAATCCAATTATTTCACCAACACACAAAATGAAGACCAAAAATATGGTCTAATTGTCATGTCTCTTTTATTGGTGATAGTACAAAATTCAAGTTCATGATGAGTAGGTTTAATTAGGATTTGGGAACTATCCTATGGATGTGTCCTCGTCTCTCAACATGTAAAACTAATCTTACAAATAACGAAGGTGTTTGCTCTCCAAAAATAAGGTCAATTTTAGCTCAATTTTAATTAGGTTAACTTGCATTAACAGTCCCAACTTTAGATATTAGGTCATCACTTGTATTAAATATCTGAACATATAAGTCATTATCTACCATTATTCCCATTTACATATTATCCTGTGTGACGTAACATGTAAGAAGAAAATGGGAAAATCCATGTAGACGTAAAATCATGATGCCATGCTCAAGAGAAGTGCTTACAGTGCCTCCATCTCTCTTCCTGCACGTACGGGACTAAATATTAATTTATATTTAAATGCATGCAAGTCGATAAAAATTTGGCTCCTAATCATGCATTCTATTAGTGTGAAAAAATCAGTTATTTTGAGCTAGGTAAAATATAGATTTAGTGTGTCTCATGAATCCTATAGATTGGTGAATTTTCTAAGACAAGTAAGTGTGTCCTATATTACGGATCAAACACTAATAATATAAAATCATGTTGCTCTAAAAGCCGCATACCTAAACCTCAATATCGAGCACTTATGAGCGCCACCCACATGAGGGTGAAACAAACTCAACACACAAATAATGTCCAAATCCAAAATATACATCAAATATAACAACAAAATAATCATCGGTGGGTCTATGAAGCATCTTTTATGGTCCTTCTCAGCTAGAAATTCATCTTGAGCTTTCAAACTCCATTCTCCACGAGCTTCCTCGATGAAGGACCCTACCGTAGTAGAGACTATATAACATATCAAAGATTATTAAATAGGTAAATAATGCATAAATCATAACATCACATACTGACCTAATTAAAATATTAATCTACTTAATAAGAATTTAATAACGTAAATAATAATATTCATGAAGTTGTGTCCCCGGCAACGATGCCATCTGATAACTCGCTAAACATGTATGATAATTAGTATCTGTTGTAGGGCCGGCACTTAGGAAACTATGCAGAACCAAGAAGAATATCAATGACAAGGTTCTTGGCTTAAATTTATATACTCGGAAGTCCAAAGTCGAACGCATTGACAAGAGCCATAATTTTATTATTCAGATGTTATATATCGAAGTTAAGCGATCAATAAATCATCTAAGTCAAAACAACACACAAGATTGAAATGCACATCACAATGCATGCATGAATGACAAAGAATATAATTTAAAGCATTGTTAGAAAAACAACAGAATCAATAGAATGATTTTACACTAACACATGCAAGTATAGACATAAATATGCCCTAAAATTGATCCGTCAATTGAAGCAATAACAAGAATAGAATGTAGATTCAATTGAGCAATTTAATTAAAGCCAAGTTTCATTTATAGTGACTAGATGCATCAAAAATATCTCCAATTAATTAATTAAAGATTAAGCATCAAATCTAAGAATTTGTGAAGCTAATTAAAGATATTGAAACAAGGATCACAACAAAATTGAAATCATCTCAATTGGATATCACATGCTCAAGTTATTTGAGATTGAGTCTAGGGGCATAAATGTAGTAAAGACATGAATAAAAATCACACATGGTTCAAAATTAGGTCTCTTGAGGGACTAAAATGTACTTAAGCAAGACTGCTACTGAATTTACTAAATACCCCCGACACAGGGGTATTTCTATAATAAATGAAACTGACAGTATGCATTGCAAAATACCCAAGCCCGTACGCGTGAAGCACAGATGGCCTAGGTTCAGGTGGGGGGCTCGTGTCTTGGGTCACGTGGTGGTGCCTAATGCTTCATTTGATGGCTAGTTACGCCCGAAGCTGCATGTGTGAAATTGGGTGATGTGGCTCCCTCACAACCATTGGATCAGTCCCACTTGAATTCAATCCTACGATGTATGTACATTATTGTTCCTTTCCTCTGCCTCGAGCGGTGGCAGCGAGGTTTGACTCCGGTGAGCAACACAACTCCTCCTCTGTGATAATTAACCTTATTTGAAGCTTGGAAGAGGTTATTGAAAACTCCGCGAGGGTTGTCGAGGTCTCTGGAATTGGAGAAGTAAAGGGAGTAGGATGTCGATGGCATGTCATTTCTAGAAAAACTCAAGATCGGAGCTTCCTCCATTTTTTCGACCATTAACGTTTTTTTTCACCTGCAGATTTTAGAAACCAAACCAGAACATAGCTAAGCTTGCATGTGTGTGAGAGTGAGGTGAAGTGAATGTGAGCGGAGTGAAGGGCTAAATGGCTGAAGAATAAGGTGCCCTGAGTGAGTCGCTCTGCCATTGCAGACAAAGGATATCTATAGACGTGGAAGAGGTGATGGATGAGAGAAAGGGTGTGAGACACCTTTCGTGAAGTTTCATAAGCTCCAGTGAAGGTTGGTAACCAATTGGATTGAGAATTGGGTCTTTGTAAAACATGTATTAATTACAAGAAAATGAAAAGAAAAATCAAACCTAATTACATGAATATTGAAGAACTACAATGGTAAATGAATGAATTGGGCTTGAAGCTCGACTGGCTTCGGGGTTGTTTCTCCAGGTGGTCAGCCAGATCTTGGGCTTGAACAACCACCTATTGGTGTTGTTACTTGTACATTTTGACCAAGGGTCTACATCAGGGCCAAAGTCATCTTTGCATCATTAATCCTTCGTCTCCCTATCGTAGAGCAGAGGAGAGACACTGGGTCTGGCCCTTGTAATAGTGGACAGTCAATATGGAGACAGAAATGACCTATTTGAAGGCGAAGGGTGTGGCGGTTCAGGTGGTTTTGGTGGAGGTTTCAACCATCACCAATGATGGGGTTTTTAGGGTTAGGATTAAAGCAGAGGTTGGTGAGAGTTAGGGAAGTAAGAAGAAGGGAGTATCGGTGGAAGTTGGTGAAAATGGTTGTCGGAGGAGTTAGGGAAATTGGGTGGAGGAGGACCTGGTGAAGGCGGGTTAGAGTGATGATGAATCTCCATTTCATCACCTTTATTCTATCATTTTGGCCTTGAAAACCCTAGATAATACATGTACATACCATTAATTTGCACAAATTAACATTCACTCTTCATTCTATAAATACTATATAAAATATTTTTTTTAATGTCAAAAGTATAGAACAAAGAAAATAAAAGAAAAAGAATAAAATACCAAAGGTTTTTTATGAGCCTAAACCCCGAGCCCTAGGCATCTTGATGACTAGGTCGACAAGGAATAAAGTAGGGGGAGATAGGGGCCAATAATACAATAAAATCCCATTTATTAATTCATCATTTATTCATTTTTGGAACCTATTTTATTTTCTACGTCTTATACCTCAAATAAAGAAATTTTGTACATGAAAGTTGTAAATATTAATATATAGAAAAATAAAAAAAATGGATTTTGTACAAAAATAATACACATTGTTTATTTTATACACAAAATAAGATTCTAAAATCCCAAATTCCCAAACCCATATCTCTCAATTAAAAACTCAAAATGTATCAAAATCACCTCTAATTGTATATTGCTTCAAATAAGATATTTAATTAAGGTGGTTTCATATTTTTTTTGAGTTATGGTGTGAAAGTTAGGTTTTAGACCCTCATGGTATAGTATACCTGAATAAAATATTCAATATATTTAATCATTATTATTCTACAAATTTATATTTTTTTAATTTGGTAATTATTACCTATAACTCATGTACATGTTAAAACCAAAATAAAATCACCAGTAAAACATTACAATAAAATAAAGTGTATAAAATATACTTGTAATATATCTATGCTAATACTAGTACATAAATAAAAGTAGAATCTATTCTTTTATTCTTTTATCCATCTATATTTTTATACTCTTGTAATTATTATCTATATTCTATTAAAAATATAAAGAAAACATAAAATCAAATAAAACACTTCAAAATAAATAGTATGGCTAAATATATAGATGAAATACATGTTTTTATACAAACATAATATATATCCCTATTTATTTAAGTATATATATTATACCATAAAAATAAAAAATATATATTTATAAACCAAAAAATGAGTTATAAATATATAAAATAAGATAATAAAAAAATAAAATCAAAAATACAAAAGAAAAATAAAATGGCCAAAACATAGATGAATATACATATAAATATACCCCTAAAAATAAACTAATAATAAACAACATCAAAAAAATAAATAAAAATATTAATAAAATACTACATAAAAAAATAAACATTTCTTATTCTATAATCAACAATTAATAAAATCAATTACTAATTTTAACTATTTATTCTCAAATAATTTGGACTGTAGTGGCCGACGTTGCCCAAGAGCATCGCTTCTTCCAGAGTTGACCCCCGGTCACTCGGCCTCCAAGTGTTTCTGACTTGTCAGGAGTGCTACATCCTCATTTTCCTCCTATTTTTCTGCTCGATCCCTTCACAAGAAATCATCATTGATCTTCCATGATCCACGTCAGGCCTGCAAATCCCCTGTACAAAGCGTGAATTCTGTCCAAACCGCCCGTCAATAACGGTGCTCGTCATGCTTATAAATAATGACCTCCGACCTTCTGCTCCATTTTGGTCACATTCTAACCCCTTAGAGCCATACACCTTCGTCTAGAGAGAATCCTCATGACAGGAGGGGACCACATGAGGTATGGATCGACTCTAGGAGGACAGAGGTGCACCCACGGTGGCTCGTCGACTGTCTTTGCTTCCTGCCTTCGCTGGCAAGTATGAGTTGCACCTTTCATTTTTAGGATAATTTTAGGATTAGCTTCACATTCCTGCAATTATTGTAGTTTTTAATTGTGTATTATAGTATAAAATCACTCACTCGTCGTTCGTCGAAGCTAAGCTCTGAAGAACCTTCCATCGTGCGACCCCCCTATTTCTGACGCACCTATGTACCTCCATAACTTCCCCTCTTGCTTCTTCACTTTGTTCCATGCTCCCATCACCCACATCTTGCACAGATCTGGCGATCAGAGGCCCTCCTCCACAGTCGCATGAGGCCTCGTCGACCACCTCCCATTTTGCACATTCCAACTCACAGTTGGTCGAAGAGCTTCGCTTCAATCCGCACGTTTCCCTTGTGCGGGTCCCACATGCGAAGAGGCCCTTCTGAGCCTAGATCAAATCACAGAGAGGTTCCCAAGGCCCCTTGCAGAACTTGAGCTTGGCAGACCCCTTCTCATGGTCCCAAGGCACATTGTGGGCACCACCAACTACTGACGAGCCCCCCGATGGTCGGGAGCTAAACAACATCAATGAAGATTGTTGGAGGAAGGAGAGATGATCGATCGAATGCCTGGAAGCAAGGTGTTCTTCCATGTTCTTCGAAGAGAGTAGGTACCGTTCAATCTGGGGAGGCACTCCGGATTTGATCATGGTTATCCATTCACTGCCAGCTTCACCAGTCCAATGGAGAGCCAGATCTAATCATGACCGCAGATCGGCAAAGTGTCATCTCCCAGCGAGGAGATGCCACGTGTATTAGTGAAGGAGGGAGCACCGTCCGATCACACATGTTAAGGGGTAAATTGCTAAATCTCACAATTGCCTTTTTGTATTTATTAAATAGTCATGTAAATAAATTTTAAAGTGTAAATAAAATGGTGAAATTGCGTGAAGGCCCATGTGTGTCATATTACATTCAAGTCTATGCCAGGTCACCTCTCGTGACGTCCCACGTAAGGTGGCCATTTTGGGAGTTCACTCCCATTGCTTTTTGTATTTATTCTTGGTCTAAGAAAATTTATAATACATTGTATATTTTTTAAAAAAAATGCATAGAAGCCCTTGGATTTTATTTTATATACATATATACCCCTACCAGCAATTGTATTTTTATGTAATTGTTGGATTTATTTAAAATATCTATTGTGCTCCAAAAATCACAAAAAATAGGTGTAGGCTCTTGATTGCTAGTAGTTTTACGTCATATTTTCATTGTGCAATTTTGTTCCATTTTTAATTTTGCAATTTTGGTCCTATATATGCCCCTATAGCAGAAGAAGGATGCCAAGCCTAGACTGATCAGATGGATCCTTCTCCTTCAATAGTTTGATTTGGAAATCAAATACAAGCCTAGGGTTTAGAATGCGGTATCAGATCACCTCTCCAGAATTGAGCATCAAGAGCCTCCACTGAGCAGCACACCTATCACAGACACATTTCCTCACGAATCGATTCTTGTTGTGGATGCACTCCCTTGGTATGCCGATAATGTGAACTACCTCAAGTTCAGTGTAGTCCTGCAAGATTGTAAAAAGATTCGTAAGGACAAATTATAGTCATCAATCCATTTCTACCAATAGGAATATCCTCTTCTATTTAGGGAAGGAGCGGATTGTATTTGGCGTAGGTGTATCCCTCGGGAGGAGCAACATAGTGTCCTCAAGCATTGTCACTCGCTCGAATCTGGTAGACATCATTCTGGAGATAGAACGGCAGCAAAAGTACTATAGTGTGGCCTCTGGTGGCCCATATTATTTAAGGATGTAGCAAAATTTGTTAATCATTGCACTGACTGTCAGCGATTGAAAGGTACCCTTACAGCGAAAGATTCCCTGCCACTGAAGATCATTCAGATAGCTGACGTATTCGATGCGTCGGCCATCAATTTCATGGGACCCTTTCCCAATAGTAAGAGGTACGAGCACATCCATCTTGTGATTGACTATGTGGGTCTCTGGGTTGAAGCTATCCCTACTCGAGCAGCAGACAGTCGTACAATGTGTCGCTTTCTGAAAGAAAACATCATCTTGTGGTTCAAGATTCCAAAGATACTGATATCAGATGGGGGTAGTCACTTCACTAATACTGATGTTAAGAAATTAACGAAGGAGTACGACATCGAGCATCAAGTCGCATCTCCTTACCATCCTCAGACAAACGGTATGGAGGAACTATCCAACAGAGAAATCAAGACAATACTCCATAAGCTTGTCAAGTCGGACAGGAAAAATGGTCCGAACTTTTGGACTCAGTCCTTTGGGCGTACAGAACCGCTTACAAGTCTTCGTTGGGCATGTCTCCCTATCATCTTGTATATGGGAAGCCATGCCACCTACTAGTGGAATTGATTCATAAATCATTATGGGAAGTTAACGTTTGCAATTTGGACTCATAGCAAGGTGGTCAGAAAAGGAAAGATGATCTGAACATGCTCCCGTAATTTAGAGACTATGCATATGATAACACATTGATTTATAAGGAGAAGGTTAAATGTTGGCATGACCAGCACATCAAACTAAAGACCTTCGAGACTGGACAGAAAGTGTGGCTATTCGATGCAAAGTTGAAGATATTCTCGGGCAAATTAAAGAGCAAATGGATAGGGTTCTTCGAAGTTCAAGAACTGTGTGACAGTGGAAGTATTATGATATCAGAAGTGTCTCCTAATACACAACCATTTATCATCAATGGTCAATTACTGAAGCCCTACCTCGAGCATGACACTTTCTTCGCCATTGTCGACTCTATCCAAGTACTGCGCACTGAAGATACATCCACAGACGTAGCATCATCACAAGATTCAGATAATGCCACTAAAAAACTCTTCCTTTAAGCTTTCATATTTTCTTCTTTGCTTCTTTTTGTTTTCAATTTTTGTTATTCAAAAAAAGAGGAGGAGAAGTGTATCACCCCTTTTTGTCAGCATTCTACACTTAGGATGTACTTTGTTCTAAGTATAGGGGGTACACTTAGAGTTATTTCATTCTATAATCCTCTCCCATATCTCCTCTTCTTGTTTATACTAAGGGATATCTTACCCTAAGTATAGCGGGAGACAGTCTGATTATGATCTATTCATTCCCACCCTTGACCATCCCTACTTTGAATACAGTCTGTTATACTTAGGATTATTTGATCCTAAGTTTAAGGGGGACGGTCGACTTCTCATTTGTTCTTGTGTTTATTCTTTAGTCTTTTCTATACTTTGTACGAGTTATGTCTTCTCTTTTTCTCCTCGATCTATGAGAACATAGCTCAAGCTAAGCATAAGGGGGTTGTATATATTGCATATATACTTTAGCCATAACTCATACTTTCGTATTTTAAAATAAAAAATAATAATTATGGCTAAAATACTTTACAAAAAACAACATATATCCCATTAAATTCATTAAAATTACATAATAGAAAGATGCATATTATTCCTCGGATTTTTTTTTATACAATGATTAATAAATATGGTGAAAATACTTTTGCAAAATATTAGAAAAATAGTTTGAAAATCCTTTTGAAAAATATTTTGAAAGCTGTTTGGAAAATATTTTGTAAAATGTTTCAACTTTTGAAAAAATATTTTGTTTTCAAAACACTTCTTTTCTTTGTGTGAAATAAAAATGTTTGAAAAACTATTTGCAAATGGTTTCGAAAATAGTTGCAAAAATATTTTGAAAAATCTATATATATTGTTTGAAAAACCTTTGCAAGGTGACTTTCAAATGTGTGTAAATGTTTATAAAATTTGTTTGTAAAAATTATTTTGGACTCTAGTTTTCAAAATTATTTGAAAAATGATTTCAAATAAGTTTGAGGAATATATACATCACAATAAAATTCTCTATGAACTATATATACATATCCATAAAAATGATCATTTATCCCTTGCAAATTCTTAAAAACCACAACTCTTATAATTATAAGATGCATCACCATGTAAATATGTGTACCTAGTTTTTTATCCAAAATCTTTTATGTCCAAAAATACCAAAAACATTCTCAAAATATTTTTGAAAATACTAAAAATTTTGCATATGCATCATCCTTTTCAAAAATCCACAAAAATTCAAAACTTTAAAAAAATGCATCACAAAAATATTTTCTGTGTTGTACATAGCACTTGCATAGCATTCGCATTTTTCAGATTGAGTTTGATAATTGAACAAGTCTAAGTAAAATCCAGAAATTGGAGCTTGGTTGGACCTTAAATCTACCAAATTATAGGAATCTTATAGCAGCTAGAATTGAGGTACTTCAGGTCTAGTTGACATAATTCTTTACGAATTGTGAGACTTGGTTCAATAGATTCTTGACTGCTTAAGTAGAGTATTTCGGAGCACACGCATTGCTCTTGTTGAGAATGACTTAACTTGGACACATGGACCTTTCACTTGGCTCAACTCAGTTGGAGTGGTTAGGGGATTGGATTTGCCGGTATGAGATGCACATACATGGAAACATTTGTCCTCGTCTATGGAGGGAAGTGCACCCCAACCTGTCCAGTAGTAGTGATGTCTAAAGACAGGAGAGTGTGGATCGCAATAATGCTTCAAAAGAGCGATAGTCTACTGGCTCAAGAGGAAAAACTCCTTATGTAAATATTGTTATACATAGTATTTCAAAAAAAATGCCAAAACAAAAACTATAAAAAAAGTGGACAGGACCGATTGAAAATAAAATACCTATCGGAGTGTATATATTTGTATAATCAATAAGCAAGCTTGAGCTTCAAAGTCATATTATGTGAGCCTGCAGCTGGATGACTTGGCTACACTGGTCAAGCATTCAAGGATAGGTATCTACATTGTCGATCGTCCATTCTTTTCTTCACCCCCTCCTCTTAAGTTGGTTTTCACTTGAACTTATAAGGGAATGCCCCGTTCCTCGAGGAAAGAGTTGCTAGATTGGGGAATCACTTGGTTATCATGATGGAGAAGTCAGTCTCTTTATCATTTTAGTTAGGGAGAGCCACCATCGCATACACTATACATGTCAGATTAATTGTCGTAAGGGTTTGCGTATGAGTTGAAATATTCTAATCTAGTTATTGAGGAGACTTGAGCAGAGTTTTGGGATTTCGAAGGATGTTGTATTTCAAATACGATTCCCAATAAGGTTCCGCCCGCACAAAAATTCCAAAAGTCTGACTTAAGCTCCAAACTTTGATTTTGTGGAGACAAGTTTGAAAATAAACTTCAATCCACTTTCTTTCTTTTTCTTTTCTTTGTTTTTCATTTATTGAACTTATTGCATAAGTATTTGCTAGAGACTAGCAAAGGCAAGTATAGGGGGGTAATGAATCTCCATTTCATCACCTTTATTCTATCATTTTAGCCTTGAAAACCCTAGCTAATGCATGTAAATATCATTAATTTACACAAAATAACATTCACTCTTTATTGTATAAAATACTGTTTTTAATGCCAAAATTTTAGAATAAAGAAAAAAATAAAAAGAATAAAATGCCAAAGGTATTTTATGACCCTAAACCCCGAGACCTAGGCATCTTGATGACTAGGTCGACATGGCATCAAGTAGGGGGAGATAAGGGCCAATAATAAATTAGGTTTTGGAACCTCATTGTACAATATACCTGAATATAAAATTCAATTTATAGTTATTATTATTTCGACTATTTTATGTTTTTTATAATTTGGTAATTATTACATGTGATTCAGTACATACTAAACAAAAATAAAATCACCAATAAAACATTAAAATAAAATAAAGTATATAAAATATACATGTAAAATACCTATGTTAATACTTGTACATAAATAAAAGTGAAATCTATACTTTTATTCCTTTATTCTTTTATCCATCTATATTTTTATACTCTTATAAATATTATCTATATTCTATTTAAAATATAAAGATAAAATAAAACCAAAGAAAACACTTCAAAATAAATAATATGGATAAATACAATATGAAATACCTATATTTATCCCTACATAATATATATCCCTATTTTTTAAGTATATATATTATATCATTAAATATAATAAAAATATATTTATAGGCCTAAAAATGAGTTATAAATATATTAAATAAGATAATAAAATAGTAAAATTCAAAATACAAAATAAAAATAAAATAGGCAAGACATAGATTAATATACCTATAAATATGCCCCTAAAAATTAACTAATAATAAATAACATCGAAAAAAATAAATAAATAACTTCATAAAATACTACATAAAATAATAAACATTTTCTACTCTATAATTAAAAATAATTAAAATCATTTCTAATTTTAATTATTTATTTTTGAATAATTTGGACTATTTTGTCATGTAACGGCCGACGTGGCCCAATAACGTCGCTTCCAGAGTTGAACCTGATCAACTTGGCCCCCAGGCACTTCCGACTTGTCAAGAGTGTCGCATCCCGATTTTCCTATTTGTCTGCTCGATCCATCGATCAAACACTCTCGATCCCTTCACAAGAATCATCATTGATCTTCCATGATCCTCGCTGGGCCACCAAATCCCATGTTCAAAGTGTGAATTCTGTCCAAATTGCCCATCATTAAGGGTGCTCGTTATGCCTATAAATAAAGACCTCCAAACTTCTGCTCCGTTTTGGTCACATTCCAGCCCATTAGAGCCCTACATCTTGGTCTAGAGAGCATCCTCATGATAGGAGACCCTTTGAGGTCTGGATCGGCTCCAAGAGGATGAAGGTGCACCCATGGTAACTCATCGGACGCTTCTACTCCCAACCTTCGTTGGTAGGTATGAGTTACACCTTTCAATTTTAAGGTTAATTTTAGGATTAACTTCACATTCTGACAATTATTGTAGGTTTTAATTTTGTAATATAGTATAAAATCACTCACTCGTAGTTCGCCAGAGCTGAGCTTCGACAAACCTTCCATCGTGCAACCCCTCTATTTCTGACGCACATGTACACCTCCACACCTTCCCCTCTTGCTTCTTCACTCTGTCCCGCGCTCCCATCACCCAGATTCTGCGTGGGTCTAGAGATCAGAGGCCCTCCTCCATCATCGCATGAGGCCTCGCCGACCACCTCCCACTTTGCACATTCCAGCTTCACCTTTGGTTGAAGTACTTCGCTTCTAGGCACACGTTTCCCCTATACACGGGTAGTTAGCGAACTGGCGTGGATAAGGGAGGAACGACAAAGTGGAGGGTGGTGGCTTCAAAGAAGACAATGTAGGAAGTAGTTGACCTATTTGAGAGAAGTTAATGATTGACGAAGAGCTACATCTTTTAGAGAAGGTGAAGCATAGGTTGAAGATGCACTTTGGGCCATTGGATCAAGATCCAACGATCCTGATAAAAGATGATTGGCACGATGAGAGGCGTCCATGTGGGCAGCTGTGGAGGCACCACGTTGCCCAATAGGAATTAAGAAAATCTGAGAAAATGGTAAAAACTAATAATAAATAGTTAGAATCAGAATTATAAAAAATGATGAACATGAAAGTTATAGATCTCAAATACAGAAGTCAAAGAGATCAGAGGTCATTTGTACATAGATAAAAATTAAATACATGTTAGAGTAATATAAAATAATTTTATTTTATTTTTCTTTTATTTATTTTGTGTATTTTGTATTTTATTTTATGTTATAATATTTACGTACAATATTATACTTATTTTTATTCAATTTTTAATGAGCAATAATTACATAAGATATTACATAATATTAGGGTTATATAATATAGTGTAATTAAGGCCATTTATTTACAACACAAATTATTTATCAATGTTAATTGTTAATGAATTTATGTTCATTTTCTTAAGCAAGAGTGATAATTATGGTAATTTATGGTGATAAATATGGGATTTATAACCTAGGATTTTGTTTGTACCCATGAAATTGTGTTCAAATTGTAATAATTCAATCACTTCAGACCACTTTCGTCCGAGCCACACGGTGACTTTCTAAAACTTATCTGATAAGGTGAGCAACTCAATTGTGATCTTGTTTAATTAGAGAGAAAATAGAGAGAGATCATAGAGATGAATGCAACAAGAAGTTGATTTTATGATTTTCACATATTCTTAAAATACACATACAAATGAAAGCACCTAAAAGTGACTAAGCGATTGAAATGATTTATAGTGTGTGCCTTGTTGGATCCAGAAAAAAATGATTGAATTCTTGAAAAATAGATTGAGAGAGATGTCCACCTTTTTTGTAATCTTTTGTACCTGAAGTTGTTGAGTCCCTGACAATGGTACCAATATGAAACCATGACTTTGGGTGTGTTAAGAAGTGTTTTTATGTTGTCGTTTCTCACACACAAAAATCATAGAATTTCAGATAAAATTTTCTATACCTACAAGCTAAAATATATCAAATAAAGTGTAAGACAAGTAGAGGATCAATCCACAGGGACTCGGATAAATTACACGAGTTCTTTTTATTTACAAAGGCATTTTTCAATTTATTAATTCAAATCAAAACTTGATTTTCTTTCCATTTCTATGACCTAAAATGGATTGAAATCTAAGCAATTAGATTCTATACATCATAAGGATCACATTGGATTTTTTAGGAATTTTTTAGATTTTTCTGTTGTTTTTGGTGAATTTTGGAAATGCCAAGGGAATTCTGTGTTATTTTTAAGAAACTTCAAGGACTTGAATGTAAATAAAATTTAAACTAAGGGTATAATTGCAATTACAAAAAAGTATCTGGCATAATTGAAAATTTACCAACTAAAAAATTGCTTAATGGGTAAATTTCTAGAAAAAGGAATAATCTTTAAGAAAATACAGAAAGGTTATTTTAGGGCAGAAATGTAATTAGGAAAAACTTGAAAAAAGTTGCAAATCTTGCACAATAGTAATGTATGAAATTGGAAATTTTGCATAATATAATTACACATTTCTTAAAATTACATCCAAATTCAAAATGACAAAAAATACTTAACATACTTTTTTTGCAAAATGTCCTTGGTCTCCTCGGTTAGACTAAGGGTTGGAGTTGTGCTCGGCCTTGCACAACGGAGCTCGGTGGCGTAGGGACGATGGTTGTTGGAGGAGCTGTAGAGGAGCTAAAATACAATGGTGGACAGGGAGGAGAAGCGACGACGAAGGGGGAGCTGGAGTCATTCTATTGGGTATTGGGTCCGCTAGAGCATGAGGCTTCGTTGATGGGTCTTCTTATCTAGACCTCCTCATGCTTCTCTTATAGATACAAATGAGATAGAGAGGATGTGGTTACATTGGTGGAATAAGTGGGGTTATGGTGTTGGCAGTTACGAAGGTGAGAATAGTAGAGGTCCTTGTTTATGATATTTGGTAGACAGAGGGGCGGCCCATAGTGGGTTGCAGCCAAAGTTGTAAAAGCCACCCGACTAGCCCGACTAGTAGGTCCGACTAGTCTAGTCAGTGGAGTGGGTAACTGAGTACCGACTAATTCTGACTAGGTCCACTAGTCAACCAATTTTTGCTTGGAGATACCATATTTTTTACTTTTTTAAAAGCAAACTTATTCTAATACGCTTAATGTTTTATTTAAATTTAATTACTTCTTTTGATTCATTATAATAGTAAAAACATATATAAATCTATGTAAATATATATTTAAAAAATCAAAGCAGACTAAATCCGATTAATCAATCGGCTGTCGATTAATCCTTAGTCAGTTACCTGATGACCGAGTACCGAATACCGACTTTTGCAACCTTGGTTGCAGCACAAGAATGAGGAAGGAGATTGTTGCTTTTATCTGTTACAGAGAAAGATGAACTTGTACATGTGAGGTCACATTAAAAACTAATGAAAAAGAGTTTGCGCATTGATATAAAAAAGGGAACCATTAATGCCAAGGAGTACAAATGAGTTTTGTTCTATTTTTGTAACAAAATTAAAAGGTGTTGGAAATTTGAAAGCAAGTAGGGCCCTTAGGCTCACTGTAACATGATCATTCCTATGTACGTGTATGGTTGGAATCAAATAATGTCCATCATGGCCTATGTACTGAGTACCATCAATTGTAGATTACAAAAAAAGGGTATTAATGATATAAAAAGTGTTGAATTTATATGTTGTTTTAATATTTTTTTACATGTAGTTATGTAAGTGTATATATCTTCATAGTAGACGTTTTATATATTTATTAATTGTATGCATAATAGTTATGAAAGTATATTATGTCTTAGATATATATTGGTTACATATGAATTATATATAAATAAAGTAATAGATCTTTATGTTTATTTTTGGACTATAAATCACATGAAAATTTATAAATAGTAAAAAAACACATTGTTGCTTTATTCAAGGTCTTCTTGAACAAGCGTACTAAGATGTAATATAAATATATATATGTATTGTTGTTAATTTACATTTATGATTGTGCAAATTGTGAATACTCACATTGACTTTATTTGAACTAGTCTATACATGGATTGAATTCTAAAATTCCATGCCTTTTTGATATTTTATGGTGTTTTTATGTCAAGTAGAAGGATTTGATGTAATGCAGAATACGCACATAAATGAGGGAAGTTTGAATTTAACTCAAAAATTTGCTTAATTCAAGCAAATTGAAACGATGAATCAGTGATTCATCATACCCCGTAATTAACTTTTGTTAGTCCTGAGCAAAACTATTAAAAATGAATAGAGAAAGTACACAAAGGGTATACAACAGACACATCAGCAATGTCCTGAGATTTTCATGCGAGCTTGAACAAATAATAGATAAATACTGAGTAGACCATTAGTTCAATAATGTGTTCGGGATCCCATTAGATTTGAGTATTTAATTTGGCAGTTCTTAAGTTCTATCAATTTTAGTTGGTTCCATTTTGAGGTCAAGTCAAATCATCATGATCAACAGATATTCTATTTATCCTAAATTGATTTTGAATAGTGTATGAAGGTTATTACTCTTCCCAATTTACGAGTCAAGTATAATGTACAACCTTAATCAAGGTTTCATGATATTTACAAAATCAAAATCCTTCATCTCTCTATGTCTAGGCTAATTCTCATTTTACCTGAATCTGCCAACAAAAGAAGATGGGTGCAAATTATAGAGAAGTTGGATTTTTGGGGTTTTCGTAGACCGCTTTGGTCTGTTGCTCTCAGTTTTTCTTTTTGCAAAGCATAATCCTGGTCCTCTTTGGACTCTTTAAACTAGTAGCAACATTGGTCTGCTGCTTAGCTTATTTGGTAGAGCTAGGTTTTTGAGTAGATTTTTCTTTGGTAGTTATTTTCTTTGCTTTTATATTTTTAGAGTAAGCATCCCTTACCGTGCCTTCTTTTTTTATAGGATTTTGTAGCACTGGGTGTCATGAGTGTACATGTATAAAATTTGGCTCTCAAATACATGTATTAGACAAGTTTACTGAAAGACCCCGACTTATAGAGAATAAGTGGATCCTGAACTTAGATCAATAATTTTTGCTTAACTCGAGATTCGTAATCACTCTCTTCCCATGCTAAAATTGAATCAATCTATTATACAAGCAAAATAAGTTGAACCAATTTATATGGTGTAGTTTGTTCAAAAATCGATCATAAGTAACAGAGTGTTATAGCTATCAAGATGATCTATTTAGACACAGATTTTGGTCATTGCATACAATTAGTAGAACTTAAGGAATTGAGACTAAAAAAACTTGAAGAACATGAATACATAAACCTAATTAAGTCCTATGAAATTAAGTGCATTAATGTCTTCTTGGTTTAAGTCCAAAATTTGTAAAAACTAGACTTCAAATCCCAAAGAGTTGGGAGAAAACTAGGAAAATATTTTTAGATTTTTTAAAAAAGTTTATACTTTTTTTAAAAAAATGAGAATTTTCACAAATTTTTACGGTATTTTTGATATATGCGTAAAGCATGCAAAGAAATTGATGCGAAGATCTTTTTTTAAATTTTGAAAAAAAAACGATTTTTTTTTTGTGATTTTTTGAAAATAATGCAATAAGAAGAGAATTACTTTTTATTTTTATGAAAATAAAATAAATGTAAAACAATTGGATGGAATGCATGAAATGATGTGGAAAAAATGTGATAAAATAGAAATGAAATGCATGAAATGCAATGCACCCACCATGCTTAGCATGAGCCATACCCTCATGGTGAGAGTAGTAGAGAAGCAAATTGCATAATAATATGATTAGGGGAGTGCAGATGCAAGTGATGAATAATGATTTTGTTTCTCATTATTTTTCGATTAATTTTGCCTCCTTATTTTATGGGGTTTCCCATGATATTTGCTAGTTTTAATGCCGCCAATAGAGCTCCATGGTTAGGAATATAATGTGTCTCGAGTGTGATCGGTATCTACATTTGAAACACCACAATGAAGGAAGTGGCTGGGGATGGTAGTGTGTGGAAAGATGGTAGATAAAGTTGCAAAGTTGATTAACAACGGTATATCAATTCCAAGCATGGGAAATGTGTCATGGTTAAGCCATACCGATGGTACAAATTTTGAATCAAATGTGATAGGGAACTGAGTGATCCTAGTATGTCTTCAGACTCCGTCGGTTAGATAGGTGAGTGTTAGCAATGTATGCCCGAGGTGAACCATTACAACAATAAATGTTATTGTAATATTTTATTTATCAATAAACATTATTGATTCTTTTTCACCCCCTTTCTGAGATTAAGTGAATGAATGCACTATAAGGTCCCTTTGTATAATTAGGGTTATGTACCATGGTCATCTTAATAATCATACAACTGTTGATTCCATAATAAAATCATAGAGGCTGGTGTTTGGATGAATATCTAAGGAGTTAGATTGAGGACTCATCAAGCACTGTCAAATGATTGTTAAGAGATGATCTCCAGCCTGAGTAGGAGATGGCAATCCTTTCTCATATAGGATAATATCTAACCGACCTCTTGATGCAGGTCCCCTGCATGGGAATAGAGATTCAGAGGTGTCAGATTAGTTAGGTCAAAGAGTTGACTTGACAGGATCGAGACAACCAAAGTCCTATATCGTATACTGTCATGATATAGGAACGCATCCTCTGACCGGAGACAGATGTGTTACTATATGTCTGAGTATGTACGTTTGGTAAACCATTAGGTTGATGACCTTACCAAGGTATATACACCAGCGCGCTGGTGTGAATACAAGGGCATTTGAGTAATACGATCTCTCAAAGGATCACACAGGTTCACTTCTGTAGCAGAAGACATGAGCTCACTCATGAGGTATTAGGACCGATCGAATTCCATGCATGGTCGCCGTGCTTTAGAAGCATGACAAGAATTTCAAGGTATAATATATGCTTTTGGAAAGCATATGATCTATACCAAATCCCAATGACCAAGATTGACAAAACTTGATGATGAAATCCTAAAGATGACAGTGTGAAATTGGTCTAATCTCCGGGTTCATCATAGGTCTTCCAGTATGCAGGATGTACAGGTATTAGGAATACCTGAGGGTGATGTCATCACAAACAATTGTATAACCATGACGCTTCCATTCCGAGATAGTGATGAAACAGGCCTGGATTTTAGTGACTCCTCTCATTAGAGAAGTAATCTGATCTTGGTCCAAGTGCCAGACATTGATCTGAATTAGATTCAGATGCAATGAGAAGATTAGATTTATGGCCTTGATTAAATCAAGTATCTATGAGAGGTCCATGAGATCTGGATTTGAGATGTGATCTCAAAATCCACGTCACTATACATGGAACAATACAATCGCCTTGTCCTTATCTCCAAGTATCTGCGGAGAAAGCGCATTATTCTAGAAAGAGTTCAAGAATAATTTTAATTTTAAATTATATCTAAGAATTGAAAAATGGATAATTAAATGTGATTTAATTATCATAAATAACATGAATTCGTTTCACATTATCTGAATGCATGAGAATAATTATCCAATGTAATTAAATGTGATTTAATTATTGTGGATATGGATAATGTTGATAGTACTATCCAATTAATCCATGTATATTATAAATGTGATTTATAATATATGAGAGAGAATGTTTTGTGATTTATATTTGTTGATTAATTGTTAATGTGAATTGTATTCATATTGTATGATTAATTTAAAATATAATTACATTTAGTTTTGAGTTGTGAATGAGATTCACATAATTTCAATGGCTTGATTGAGATTTTTCACAAGAGAATTGTAAATTATGTTTGTGAAAAATATTTACAACAAGAGTTGTTGTAAATTAAGGAGATATCATGAGATAATGAGATCTCATGATAATTAGAGGAGATAGACTCATTCCATTCAAGAGGAGTGGACGGCTATAACTCTCCATGTGGAGAAGAGTAGCAGTCCCCCCCTCTTTTAGGGAAAGAGGTTAGTCTCCTCATTATCTCTTTTCTAGTCAAAGATGATTTGAATTCAAATTGGTTTTTGTTGATTTATCAATATAAATTAATTTAAATTAAATCATTTGATGTTGTGTTTTTACAATAACATCTTTGCCATTGAAAGAAACATAAATCAATCTCATCTATTGATTGTGTGTTGTCCATGGATTGGGATCCACGGGGTCCCAAAACCCTATATAAGAAGAGGCACCCTTTACTCTTCGATTTACGCAATCGACAACTCCCTCTCTCTCTCTCACATTCTTACGCCAACCCTCTTCCTCCTCTCCTTGAGTGGTCGTCCACTCTCACAGAGAGAAGAACACCGTTGTCGCCATGCCCACTGCGATGACTATTGGATATCCGTCTTCTTTGTTGCGTGTTCGTGAAGAAGGCGTTCGATCTTGTGAGACGAGATTAAGAGATACAACGCTTCGATCAACGACTTGGATTGCGAGAAGCATGTGACTCATCCCCGTGCTCGCAAGCGTCTCTTTTGAAGGATCAGACTTGAGACAGGAGGTCTCTTCTCTTAGAGACTTGATCGCAACCACGATCCAAGAGGTATTCCTATATATCTTATGTGTTTATATGAAATGATCCAAGAAATATTGTTGGATCATGTGGTTTCATCACTTAAAATTTTTTAAATTCTGTTGCACCGAACAACTAGTCCAATTAGTCGCTCTTGATCGTATACGATACGATTCACACGCTTCCGTGATGCACTTGAGGATAATCACATATCCTTCAAGTGGTATCAGAGCTAGGTTGGAGGTTTTGGATACGATCTATTAACCTATGAAGATTTGAGTTCGTTAGGGTTCGTGAATATTTTATCGCATTTCAAAATTCGCAACCCTTCTTTGTGATTATCTTCGGCCCTGTTTAAAATATTTAAACACGAAACTATCACTTGAATTATATTCATCGGTAATTAAAGGAAACCGTGGGATCTAAGTTTACGTGATTTGGATTCCGATAACTCAAGTTATGACATTTTTAATGACCATATATCCATTGTTTCAGGGACGACGAATAATGATGTATTAAAGGAGTTAATTACTATTTAAAAATGCTTGGAAATGCATGTTAATCACATGGTTTCTATTTTAAATCAAATTATCAAACTTTGGAATTTGATTTTGCATTAGTTTGATTTAAAATGAAAGAGATATGCCAATTTTAGCTAGTGAGGGTCACTGCTGGAAATTGTATGTTTTATCAAAAACCTTTTGATTATCATTTAAGAAACTTATGAAATTAATGGTTAATTTCCTGGAGCAATTATGGATTAATATTTGGGAAATATTTGATGATAATCGTTCCCTTAAATGATATTGCCTCAATCAATAAATGATTAGATTTGATCTAGATCACTAATTGGTTACTTGATACACTTTCAATAAACATGTTACTTGAATAGGTTTGGTAATTTGTCTAGCAAATTTCCTTATAATCAAAGTGGTTTTGAGTATTACTATAAGATATAATTTCAGTTGAAAAACCGGTGAACATCTCAAGTACACAATGATCGATTTTGGCATTATCTTTTCCCAAGGTGGATATGGTGTCTAGTTGGGAGCGTCGGGATAGCAGGTTGCACCATGTGCGGTCTGTCCCACTGCCATCGGTATTGGTCATGATAAGGGTAGGGAATCGATAATGGTGGAGAAATCATGGTGTATTTTCTAATTATGAAAATTCGAATTAATACGTACTTTGAGATTATACAATATTTTCAAGTAACAATCAAGTTTGTTGATTGAATTGGAATGATAATTGATTTAATATGATTAAATGAATTATATCCAAGTAAAAACACTCTATTATGAATAAATGTTTATTTCCCTTTGAAGAATTAATTAGATGAATATGATTCATGATAATTAATTGAAATTTGAATATGAGGTGGAGAATCACATAAGTGACATCCATGGTCTCCTGTCAAGGCGAAGGGTTCTGTCGCTAGGGATTGTATGTAGGAGATGCTTGTTCGAAGTGGCAGCTCCTGCATACAAGCACATCAGGATCGGGCTCTTTGCTTCTTGAAAGAGTTAGTCTGTATGCGTTGTGACCCCAATACTGGTTCCTCGTATAATTGAGGTGATATTGGATTGCGCATAGCGAGTTCTAATCATGTTGGCAGTTGGTTCAATTAACAATGGGTCAACATCACCTAGGGGTGGTGGGCCCATGTGTTAAAAACTGAATTGGGAAATGCAAGTTGGACTTGTAAGGCGGAATGTGTTCCCGCTTCTCTTTATTGGAGTTACAGTTTCTCATATTATTGGGATGTAACAATGGTAAAGAGGAGATCCCAGTTCTTGCTTGAGATACATCGGTAAGTATATCTCTTTCTTTGAGAGTGATCAAGGGAATGAACTTTCAAAGTTGACAAAACAAGACTAATTTGATTAAAAATTCTTTAATAAAAGTTTTGTAATTGAGTTATTTATATGTTCTAATATAGTGCATTCTTAATTTCAGAAAATGAAGTCCATGAACCCACTTAGGAGGCTCCTGCAGGTCAATCAGTTGATCGGATCAAATTATTCAGATTGGATTTGACATTTGGATTTTGTCCTATCTGCTGAGCGCATCTTTTATGTGTTGTCAAAGGACAAGTACACAAATCCGAAGACTCCGGAAGAAATCAATTTTAATGATAAATATGATGAAGATCATAATCTAACAAGATGTTATATTCTGGGTTCATTGTCCAATGTGCTTCAGAAGTAGCATGTGGAAATGAACACTTGCTAGGAGACCATGTTGAATCTGAAGGAAATGTTCGGTGATGTAAACCGCACACAACGTTACAATAAAAGAACTTATTCGCTACAAGATGTAGGAAGGGACCTCTGTCAAAGAACATGTACTCAAAATGTTTGGGTATCTCTCTGAGTTGGAATCCCTTAGAGCTGACATGAACGCATACATGCAACTGACTTCATTATGCTTTCGCTCCCTAAGTCTTTCAACAAATTTGTGGTTACATATCACATGAGCAAAGTTGATTTTGGTAACGATGGGCTATTAGCTGCATTGAAGTCTGTTGAAGACGTAATGAAGAAGGATAGCCCCTCTGGCAGTGCAATGGTTGCACAGGTCAAAGGAAAGCGTGGTCGGAAGCATGGTTCTCGGAAGGGTCCGGCCCAGAAGAGAAAGAAGAAGAGTCAAGGAGTTGGCTCATCTACCATTGCATCCACTCTGATAGAGTCAAAGAAAAATGATGTCTGTCATCACTGCACGAAGCCGGGTCACTCGAAGTGCAATTGTCTGGATTACCTAAAGTCGGTCGACAAAGGTAAAGCCCCAACAAGTATCAAATCTACTTTCATCATTGAAACTAGTTTTCTTGTTGGATGAGAAGGGAGTTGGATTATAGATTCCGGTGCTTCTGTTCATGTATGCAATTTGTTGCATTTGTTTGAAGAAAGTAAGAGTCTTGATGTAGGGAGATAGTCATCCAGATGAGATCTGATGCAAGTGTTGCAGCAGCCGTCGTCGGGACCTGTCGACTATCGTTATCTAGTGGAAGATTCCTAGTACTTAGAGAGTGTCCTTATGTACCTGAAGTCAGAAGGAATTTAATATATATATATATATATCTAAGCTTGTTAGAAGCGAATATTCATTCATTTTCTGTAGTAAACTAGTCATAAATCATTATGATAAGTATATTATGGAGGGTGTTTTTACTTCTAGTGGACTCTATTAATTGTGCAATGATTAACATGTCATTAATGTTACCTCCACTAATAAAAACCCTATAAGATCTAGGGAGGATGGTAATCATTCTAATATAATTTGGCATTATAGGCTTGGTCATTTATCTGTTGATTGGATCAATAGATAGATAAAGGATGAACCCTTAGATTTTCTACAGGTTCAACCTTTGCCTACCGGCGAGCATTGTATTTGAGGTAAAATGACTAGGCGCCTTTTTGTAACAAGGTTACAAAATGCGAAGGTATTCTTGACCTTACACATAATGATGTATGTGGTCCCTTCAGTATCGCAAACCGAAATGGATATCGATATTACTTTACGTTTATTGATGACCATTTGTGATACGGATCTATCTTCCTACTATGATATAAATCTGAAACCTTTGAAAAGTTCAAAGAATTCAAGGCCTTGGTTGAGAACCAAACCGATAGCAAGATTAAACAAATATGATCAGACCGAGGTGGCGAGTACCTCTCAGATGAATTCAAGGGAATACCTTCAAGAGAATGGAATTATCTCCAATCTCACTCCTCCTAGAACCCCCAACTTAATGGTGTTGTTGAAAGATGCAACAAGACTATCATGGATATGGTCCGTTCAATGAAGAACAAAGCACATTTACCACTTAGATTATGAGGATATGCAGTAGAGACTACAATATATATCCTATACAAGATTCCTAGCAAATATGTGCCTAAGACTCCTCATGAGCTCTGGTATGGGACCAAACCTAGTGTTAATCACTTGAGGTTTGGGGTTGTTTGGTCCATGCGAAGAACGTGGACGCAGGTAAGCTAGAATCTCGCTCTCGTGAGTGTTACTTCATTGGGAATGTTAAAGATGGTATTGGAGACTAGCTTTATGATCCTGAGACCCAGATGGTTGTCGTCTCTAGAGATGTGAAATTTCTGGAGAATGACTTCCTTAAAGGTCAAGACAAAAATGAAGTACATGAATTCATTAAGTCCCTTGAGGATTATGAGCTTCCTTATCTTGAAACTGAAGAAATAAATAAACATGAAACACCCATACCTCTTTGAAGGAGTTCGAGGGTGGTTGCACCACCTGAAAGGTATGGATTTCATGTGTCAGGTGAAACTGGCAATGATCCTGCTTCACTTGATGAAGCACTCGTGGATCATGATATGGATAGATGGATGCTAGCAATGAAGTCAGAGATTGACTCCATGCATAAGAATGGTGTATGGAACCTAGAGGATCCACCTGAAGGGGTAAAACCTATAGGGTGTAAATGGATCTTCAAGAGAAAGAGGGGACCTGATGAGAAAGTGGATACTTTCAAGGCACAGCTCGTGGCCAAAGACTACACACAGAGAGAAGGCATCGACAACGATGAGACGTTCCCTCCTATGACTATGCTTAAGTCCATCAGAACACTACTAGCTATAGATGCATATCTTGACTATGATATCTGGCAAATGGATGTCAAAACGGCTTTCCTCAATGGATTCCTCGAGGAGGATATCTATATGGAATAGCCCTAGGGCTTCATAACCGAGGAAGGTAAAGTATGCAAGCTGAAGAAATCCATCTATGGGCTCAAACAAGTTTCTCGTAGCTTGAACATCAGATTTGACGAAATCAGAAAGAGTTATGATTTTGTGCAAAATCCTGATGAACCTTGTGCGTACAAGAAGCTTAGTGGGAGCACCATTGTGTTCATTGTGCTTTACGTAATTGACATCCTTATCATTGGGAATGATACAGGGATGATGACTAGTGTTAAGATTTGTCTATCTCATACCTTCGAGATGACAGATCTTGGAGAAGCCTCTTACATCTTTGGTCTGAAGCTGTTCAGAAACCAAGAAAAGAGGATGTTGGGATTATCACAACATGAGTACATTAAGAAAATTCTTTAACATTTCCGTATGGATAGTTCCAATAAAGGTTTCCTCCCCTTAAGTCATGGTATACACATTTCTAAAGGAATGGCTCCTTACACCATTGAGGAAAAGAAAGCCATAGCTGGATACCCCTATGCATCAGCTGTAGGAAAGCTTATATACGCCATGATGTGTACTAGGCCTGATATTTGCCATGCAGTGTGAGTGGTAAGTCGCTACCAGTGCTGCTATGGAGAACAACACTGGAATGCAGTGAAGAACATTTTCAAGTATCTAAGACAGTCGCAAGAATGCATCTTGGTCTATGGAGATGGTGATCTCCAAGTCTTGGAATACATAGATTCAGACTTCCAGTCAGATATAGATGATCGAAAGTTGACATCAGGTTTTGTGTTCCTGTTGAACGGTGGAGCTGTGAGCTGGAGAAGCAAGAAGCAGGACATTACAACAGATTCAACAAAAGAAGATGAATACATTGCCGCATCGGATGCTGCAAAGGAGGCGGTGTGGTTGTGCAAGTTCATCCTGGAACCTGGCGTAGTTTCCTCTGATACTCTCATCCCGTTACTCTGCGATAACATAGGAGCCATTGCTATGGCGAAGGAACTCAGATGGCATCAAAAGAGCAAGCACGTGCAAAGGAAATATCACATCATTCAAGAGATTCAAAAAGCGTGGTGACATCATCATCACCAAGGTGGCCTCTGCCGAAAACGTTGTTGATCCCCTTACCAAACATCTAACGCAGAAGGTTTCTACCAGAATGTAATGAGTATGGGTTTAAGGATTGTACCTGAATGGTTCCAAGGTCTAGTGGGAGATTGTTACCTATGTGAGCCCGAGGCGAACCATTCCAACAATAAATGTTATTGTAATATTTGATTTATCAATAAAAGTTATTGATTATTTTTCATTCCCTTTCTGAGATTAAGTGAATGAATGCACTATAAGGTCCATCTGTATGATTCGGGTTATGTACCATGGCCATCTTAATAATCATATAGCTGTTTATTCCATAATAGAAACATAAAGGCTAGTGTTCAGATGAATGTCA